>CAJHNH020006046.1:539425-726925 GCA_905116865.2 Candidula unifasciata
ACATTGAGGCGAGGAGAAGTTTAAAGTTTAACACGTCAGTGTAATTCTGGGGAGAACAGGTGTTTTGGCAATTAGGAATGTTTTATCTTGGTCAAGGTCGTACTGTAGGCCGTTCACTGTGAGTGACAGGCCACTTGTTAGCTAATTTTGATTTGATAGGTACTTCAGGAGGCGGAGCTTAAGCCATCATCTTGAGGGTTGGGTAAAAACTAAGTAAAGGGAGGAGTTTTAACTTGGACAATAGATTGATACTTATACTTCGAGCCTGTGGAATTCCCGTCATTAATCGCAAGCCTGCCGGCAACAAACACAGGTCGACGTAAAGGTATATTTTACTGTCGTACTCTGGTTTTGGCGATAGATGGAAAAGTTCCCAGGTAAGAGAAAATATTAATTTTAATCTTGTATACTTAGGTTAGGGAGTTAAGCTTAGTCTATACTACCTTTTTCCTAATTTTGTCTGCACATTCTGCTTGAAATAGTTCTGTGTGAGTATTCAGTATCTCAGTTAGGGGAACTGCTAAAACTATTCCTATTTCTTGTATGTTTGTGTCACATGTTTTTCAGTGTATGTTTTCATGTGTATAAAATAAGATGTGAACCATGACATTTGCTATAATGAAAATGTAATTATATTGTTTCCATGATCAGCCAAAATATGAGTTTGGACTGTGGGAAATGATGCCCAAATATGTGCAGGGATGCTGCTACGTTTTGTGTGCCCACCATGTGATCACTTAATGTGTTCACCTGAAAGTCAGGGGATTTATAACCCCAGGGGAAGGATGATGGGTGTATAGAATTCACGGTCACTGAAAGATAATATTCAGGACAGCGTGCACATATAAATTGTTTTGCGGGTTCAGCACATAACCTGCGCCACATGTTTATGTCAAATCTATGTCAGCCAATTCGAAGTCTGAGTGAAGACGGGACAACAGACTTAGAAAGTCAACTATCATGACATAGCATTTGAGGGGAAGGCAGGATATGTGACGCCCATGTAAGACAAAAGACCTTCAGACTAGACTGGAGAGGATGTGGAATATGAGGAGGAGTGATGGGCTATATCTTATTATTATATGTTGTATTAATTGATACATGTATTCTTAGTGTAAGTCAAGATACTACATGTATGTGTTTTGTTTCCATGATTGCAGCGCCCATGTGACGATCAGTCCATGAAGTAGCCTACATTGTGTTAGACTCGGCCAGCTGGGAACGAGGTGGGGAACGATGTGGAGACCGAGGAGGGGATGAAGTGGAGAATAAGCTGAAACAGGCAGAAAACAGGCAAGGAAGAGTTGGACAAGCTTGACAGTTCCTCACGGCTGTCAGAGGCTTATAAGCTTAGTTAACATCTTTTAAGTTAATATTACCATCATCATCATACCACTCTAAACCCCGAGCTGTTTTTCTCCCTCGTCCGCTGAAGCTTATCACTATCATCAATTAACCAGTCACTGTTTGTGTAAATCAACAAAACTGGGAATATCATTGTTTAGTAAATAAAGCTGTATGTCAAGTTTTATATCCTGCATCAGTTTTTTGTAATTCCAAATGTCTGTTCTTACATGTTTAACAATTAAACTGTTAGGATAGAATAACATTTGGTGGGGGCTCAAATAATATAATAATTCTTTAATTATTAATAATAACACCGGGAGAAGGTAGATGACGGAGGAATCATTTGCCCTGTCTAATAATTCATGAAGTAAAATGCTATAGACATCTAAAATTCCTTGCCTTCTCTTGTGGGTACCAAGTTCAGCTAATGTTAATGTACTTAACGAGCCAATATGGCTGTTTTCTTGGGTATCCAGGACTTTGTCTGAGAGCAACATAGCTCAGATTTTAGTTCGGTTAATCTGGTGGAGGAAATGTTTTGAGAGGAACATCCCTACTCAACATTATAAACATTTAAACCACCCGTCACGTCACAGCACAGGATATAAGTGACTCATTGAGTGTGAAAGTGCATGAGGTGGGAGAACTGGCGAGAGACCGAGTTTCCTTCGGGCAGACTGTGATGAGAGCGACGTTCTGCAAAGGACCTGCTAAATGATGATGATGTGTGTGTGTGTTGTTGTTGCTTTAGGTTGTTAGTCCACTCCTGGATCATAGTCTTCATCGAGAACTTGAGTTTTGCATTCACATCTGTTTTCCAGATCTGGCTTATTTGTATGGAGATTGTGGCTTCCTTGTCTCTCAGGCTTATGCACTCCTACTTTGAATTAAACACACCTAATTAGTCGCATCCTACGACGTGCTTAATATGAAGCCGTGGGTTTATTCTTTGGGGTCCAAAAAGGAGCCACAGAACTCGCATGCGGATCTACTCACCTAAAAACCACAGTCAGAGACAACGAGGGGTGGGTGGGGGGGGGGGGAACAAGAAGAATAAACACCCCTGGTAATCATCAACTCATTACCAAACAAAAGCGTGTACTACTAAATGACGAATCGATTCAAATGTCCATCGAATGTGATTCCTACTGGACGACAGATCGGCTCGAATGCTCAATGTAAGCCTACTACTAAACAAAGAATTGGTACTTCGATTCCCTCTAAGAATATTTGGGGTTTTTTTTTTTTTAATGTAAAAGTTGGGTGTAGAAGTCGCCGTGGCGTAGCGGCTAGACGCTCGCGTACGGATCGGATGGTCGTAGGTTCGCTCCCTAGCGGAGCAGGACTTTTTCAAAAATGACTTGACTCCCAGGTCGACCTAGCCTTGAGTGAGTATCGGGTGCAGTCCCGGGAAGTAAAGGCGGCCGGTATGATGCTGACCACATTACCCATATTGTGCCATTTTGGTCTAAAGATTTTTAGGTCTAGCCCTATATGCCCTATACGCCAGAAAGGCGTGGGAAAAGGTCCTTTACTTACTTTACTTTACTTCAAAGACAGTTATTTTAAGTATTTTAAGTAAAGTACTTTACTTTTAAAGTATTTTAAAGTATTTATTCCCCTAGCCAACGCGTGTAGGCAGTCTACTGACAAAATATCGACCCGACTGCTTCGAAATACCAGCTATGTGATTTTGTATATTTGTGTGGTATTGTATGATTTGTATGTGCTCATGAATGCTCCATAGCCGTAACGTTCACGGTTTGTTTGTATTTGTTGAATTGTGAAGCTTGCTTATATACTTTTTGTTCGGTTTTATATCTTTTCTTGATACTTTAAAGTTTGGGTGTGAAGGTGGATGGGGGGGGGGGGGTGTTGACCGACTGCCCCATAACTCTTTCAGTCCCAACCAACGCGTCATGTGTGATGAACTCTCCCCCCATGAAATTCAGCCATAGTGCTGCTCTACGTTCATATACATTTTACATATGGTCAGAGTACGCTAAAGAAACGTTATCTTCCACCAGTGGCCACTTCTACTTATATTTTCTGTGTGTTGTTATTTACCCTATTAACAAGCCTATTTTTAATGTATGAGGTCATGGGTCACTATGTCTCGATAAAATATGGTCAGGACTCGAACAAAGCTGACAAAGGCTGGTCTAGTGAGTGAATTAATTGAGGTTTGAGGTTTAGGTTTGAACAACGGCTCAATATCATGGCATACGGGTAGTAACCCATAAGTGCTCCGTTCTTCTTCTAACTCAAGTCTGAGTCCGAAGAAGCTTAGCACAGTGCACTGGCTCTGTAGCACCGGCGAGGATCATGAAATACTTTGGGTAAATTTTTTAAACCAAATTTTACCCGGGCAGCGCCGTTAGGCTACTCTTTTTGATTTCCAACTGCCAAGGGATTTTTTTTTTGGGGGGGGGGGGCACATGGGCGTCCGATCTAACTACCTAGAAACCGAGGGGAATCTCTAGAAGTTCAAGTCCACGTGAAAAAATCCCAGCTCTTAACGGTGATTGAACCCGGAACCTCTAGCACTCAAGGCGGACACTATTTTCCGAGACCACGCAGCCCTCAAATCAGTTAAAACTACCTACGTGGTGAGTTGTGATCTATGTTTATTACTATCTTTGAGTGTCAGCTCCGCGGCAAATATTAGCGAACACGTTCTTGAAATCCTCTATGTTGTCTCATACTTTGATCAAAGTTGTGTTTCACTCACCTCAAACCCCCCCCCCCCCCCCCCCCCCCCCACCACATACCCCTCCCTTTAAAACCAAACTCTTCCCATTTTCCTTTCCTAAGCATGATTATATGGCACTTTTGTTGAAATACGAGACGCGACTGATTGTTCCTTGACTTCATAGCATATTGAACGCGACTGAGCGCGCCCTGGCAGCTCGGTTAGGAGCCGATCATCTTGATAGACTGCTCGACGGCCTCAGCGGCACAAGCAGATTTTGACAAAAGAAGAAGAAGAAGATTGTTCCTTAACAGGTATATTGTACAATGCAACAAATTAAAGGTTTGTTGTAATCTTTCTTTTCTTGATCTATGTGTCAAATCTCACATCATATGTTACTGCGTAGCTAAGATATAGCATCTGATTGATGTGTCAAACATTATTTTATTTTAGGGTAGGATGAGATATTTAATTATTTACTTTTTTTTTAAAAAGTTACGTCATTTTGAATTCTAATTTTAGTAATATTATTTCAGTTTTGACATATGCAGTTTAAAAATCAAGAACCACCAAAGACATGAAACGAAAGCTAAATGCACTTGAAAACAAATACCTGCTACATCGATGAGCCTTATTTGGGATGAAGTAAAAAATATGTGAACAATAAGAGCAATAAATGGACAACCTATTGCATCCACAGTTATCACAAACAGAAGATGGAGCTATATTTGGCACACCCTGATACGAGGCCAGCAGGGAACCACAAACAGGCACTGAAATGGGAATCAAATAGATCGAGGACACGAGGGGGGGGGGGGGAAACCCTAACATGAACATTGATGAGAACAGCGAAAAGTGCTGGACTGGATTCCCTTCATGATAAATAAAATATTGCAGGGTATAGACATAAATGTCGGCTCTGTGGCTAAGTCGATGCGAACGCTTCGTAATACCGGGTTCGATCCCAGCTGCGGGCCATGCGCCTTGCATTGGTTTCGACAGTGGTATCAGGGAGCTGACCGTCTAGTAGGCATGGCAAACTACTGAACGTTCTGCAACGTCCTGTAAAGGATACGCAACTAACCATAGACATAAATGTATGCTGTTTGAAATATAGATTTTGAATGTTTGAAAGAACTGTCGACCTCTGTTACAAGTTATTTTGCGGAAGCTCACAACGCGAATGGACGTTTGTAGGGATAATGTTAACGATATCACAGTTCATTGACATTTATTTTTTTTTTTAAATAATAACCTGTTTATAATTCAGTTTTTGAAACTTTTTGCATCTGTCTATATATCTGAAGAAAATGAAATATCCCTTCTATATTTTTAACATTTTATGCCGACATAAAAACTGTACCCACAATAAACGAAATACAGCAGGCGACATTGGGTGCAAGTTTACATCATATTCTAATCCTTGCGGTTCAGTTTTTATTAATATTTAATTATAACAACAAGCTTAAGGAGGAAAATAAATAATATTTCATACTTTTACCAGTTCTGCTTAAATTCAGATGGTTTAATATTGTTGTATTAAGTTACTAGTTAAACAGTTGTTTTAAGTTCATATTCCTACCTCATTCTTACTGTTTGAGTATGACATTGGAAGAGAGGTCCCTTGAATTATTTATAATTTATACGTAGGTACAGTGATACTGACAGCTTTACAGTCCTTCTAGATATGCGACTACCAAAGTATGCAGTACCAGTTAGTGTTATTGGTACACTAACTGGCTGTACAGTTTTGCTAAAGTGAGTTTGATATCCTTTTCAGTCTCTGTTTCCAACATTTGATGTCATTTATAGTTTGTAGTTGTAGTACAGGTGCTGAATAAATGTATACATACATTCACACATACACACACACACATACATTGGTACCTCTGTTTAAATCAGCTTTGGTATAAGTTCAACTTTGTATGTGTCCTGTTTAGGCACACACAAATGTTGCTAGGTATATGATCTTTGTTTGGAATGTGTCCCACCTTCTAAAACAAGATGAGTCAAATTGAATCACAAAAAACTGTGCAATTGCCTTGTTTCCCTCTCCAATTAATCTAGGAAATGTTTGCCAACATGGATAGATGACAAAAACTTTGCCAACAAGTGCCACCCTAGCAAATCCCAAACAAACTATCACAGCATTGTCTAGAATGACCAGTGACCAGTGGGCTTCCACAAAAAAAACAGCACTGGAAAAAGCAGAAGTAAAGTTTTTTGAACAGATTTTTAATAAAAGTCAAACATGGTCAGCCTTAACCAGATCCAAGTAGGGAAAAGAGAGAAAAAAAGACACACAAAAAAGCCAGAATTTCAGATTCATGAAATTCTGTTGGATAGGGACTGTCTTTCCAAACAATAACATCTCCTCCTCCTCCCTTCTCAGCACCATCCAAGTAGGCACTCGACTCTTCTTATCAAGGCAAAATGAGGTTAAATTGTCATTTATTTAATCCAATTGCTTTTGTATTTATATATTTTAATATTCGTTCGCTGAGTCCCAGGGAGTTTAGCATTAGAGGCCCAAGGGGTGGTAATTTTTTTATTTCACAAATGTAACACATTAAAACAACCATACTAATTCAACCACTGCACAACATACAATATTATCCATCAAAGTAGTCAAGATGGATAATTGGGGATTAATGATAGAATACTACTACAACAAAAAATTGCTTAAGTAATTAAATATTAATAAATAAATATAATATATTTACATAAATTAGTGAAATAAAATAATAATTTGTCCACTTACCACCATGGGACTCAAAGAAAAACTTGTAAAAAAAATTCTAAAATAAATCACAAATGAACATGAACCACTTAGTAATGAATAAGTAAAATATAAATGCAATCTGTACATTAGATTTTGTTTAAGAGAATCCTTTGAAGCATCATAACAGAGCACCATTATTTGGTAAAGAAAACTGACTTCTCAAACTAATTAGTATCTTCACACACAAAAAGTTTATATAACACTCAATTTGCCTGTTAATTTTTTAGCTATGTTCCTAAACAAAAAAGGGGAACTAACTGACACTGAAGAAAATAGACTTTTCACTAAAATTTATTCTATTCGTGCCAGCTGACTTTGCTATCGTTGTACCCTTCTCATGAGGTACACATTAGACCTATCCCTTATTAAAGTTTGACTCTATAAATGACTGAAACATGTCTGCTTTGCAAGGTTATCTGTCTAACTTTGGATAAATCTGATAAACACGTGATTTATTTAAATTTGAGGCTTTTAAAGTCGTAAATCATGTTGGCATGCATGTAAAATACTGCTCGGTGGCCATATTGTTTTTAAAGAAACAGTAACTCAGTAAACCCAGCAGTATACTTTTTTTGTGTGCTTTTTTAACCACGTTTCCAAATGATCACGCCTGATATCAAACACAAAGAACTCAAAAGGAAGCTGGAATTGAGCAGTTTGCATAAATTAAAAACCTTCACTTGTCACGCAGAAATTAGAACAAGAATCACCATGACAAAAGTTAACTGTAGCAAGATGCCTTGCAGAAATTAGAACAAGAATCACCATGACAAAAGTTAACTGTAGCAAGATGCAAAGCATACTCACTAGTAAGAAGATGTCAAGTGCAAATGGAGAAGCAGTATTAAAAGGCTAGATATAACCTGTGCTTTTGTATGGACAATAAGCAAACAAGATGAAAAATATTTACTTGCAGCAGAGGTCAGGTTTTTAAAAAAGAATATCATGAAATGACAGAGAAACAAAAGAGAACAAAGGCGAAAGGTAAAGAGGTAAATACCTGGAGGGCTTGCCCATATAAATTAGGTGTGACAAGAGCACTGACCAGATCTGTGATTCTGGTGATCATGTGGGATGGTGCAATATGACAGCTTATGCTTATTAAACATGGCACATGGTGAGAGCCGCTGTGGTGTAGAGGCTAGAAGCTTGCCTGTGAATCAGCAGGGCATGGGTTCGGGTTCCTGGCGGAGCTGGTCATTTTTTTTTAAATGACCTTGGCTCTGAGGCTGACCCAGGGTACAGTCCTGGGAAGTAAAGGTGGCTGGCATGATGCTGACCATATCACCCACCAAGTGCAGATTGGTCTATAAAATATAGGTCTAGCCCTATATCCCCAGTACGCCCAAAGGCATGGACAAGGATCCTTTACTTACTTAGATGATGATGATAATGGTGAGTGATGGAAATATCCTTCAAAATGCAGCAAGTTAAATGAGACTAGTCTGAAGCAAGACAAAATATTTTTATCTTAATTAATTGTTAAATATGTGTGCATTTTTAAAACCTATATTTTGTTACAGTTGACACAAGTGTTCGGAAATTTGTTTTATTGATTTGACAATTTATTTGAATAAATAAGAGCTTCCACTCATCCATGTGTTGTTGCAGGGATTACATGGGTGGTAGACGGTACAGAGGGAAGGAGAAGATCTCTGGGAAGACAGTAGTTATCACTGGGGCCACCTCTGGGATTGGGAAAGAGACTGCCATGGAGCTTGCAAGAAGAGGTTGGCCTAGTTTACATGACACAATCTAAGGAGACAAACTATATGTTTTTAATATGTTCTGTGTGTATTTAGTTTTGGGTTTGTCTGGGATTGGGGCGGGGGATGGGGGGTTGAGCCTGATTCTTTAGAACTGCAGGCCTAGTAATGTCACCACAGACTTTGCAAGTTTCAGCAGACAGTGGAAAAAAATTTCATCACCTTACTGGGGATTTAAACCAGCTCTTCCACATGTGACACTGGCATTAGGACAACCAGCCAGCTGCTGTTCCCGAGCTATTTAGCAACCCTAGTGGAAAGACCTGGTTGTTCGTCCATTTCTGGACTTCGGCTTTTTTCCAGGACCTGAGTTTTGCATGTGCATCTGTTTTACAGATCTTTCTGGTAATCTAGTATTCTTCCAGATTACCAAATTACCAGAAACATCTGTAAAGATCTTTCTATTTGTACGCACTCTGTTGGTTACTTGCCTCTGAGGCAGATGCAGTCTGACTTTGAATAAAGCCCCAAATTAGTCGACTCTTACGACATGATTGTTGGGCAGACGGTGGGTCTATTCTTGTTTTCCCCACAATGGGACCCCGGAACCCAAACGAGGAACCTTTAAAAAATAATCTTCTTCTTCGCACTCCCTGGTTTAAACTCCAGTGAAAAGTTCTGGTTGTTTGTCCACTTCAGGACTTTGGTCTTGTTCCAGAACTTTAGTTTTGCTTACACATCTGCTTCGGGAGTCGCCGAGCGGCTAGACGCGCGCCGTGGATCAGAAGGTTGTGGGTACGCTCCCTGGCGGAGCCGGACTTTTCTTCAAAAAATAACCTTGGCTCCCAGGTCGACCCAGCCTTGAGTGGGTACCCGGTGCAGTCCCGGGAAGTAGAGGCGGCCGGCATGATGCTGACCACATCACCCATCTTGTGCCGATTGGTTTATAAAAATATAGGTCTAGCCCTATATGCTCTATACCCCTACAGGCGTGGACTGTTTCCTTTACTTTTTTCTTACTTTTTTTTACACATCTGCTTCACAGATCAGGCTCATTTGTAAGTAGACTTTGGTTCCTTGCCTCTCAGCCAGATGCACTCTGACATTGAAGGAAACTCTTGATAAGTCAACATTAATGACATGTTTGTGGGGAAGTTCTATTTTCTAAAACAAACAACAGTTCACCACGTACAATCTGTTGTTAGCTAGCCAAAGCTGCCTACAATCTCCGGTTCTATCTGTGGACTTTGTGGGAAGGGAGGGCAGTAGGTCTATTTATCCCTCCCCCTCCCCCAAATGGGACCCAGGCAGGACCCACACGGGGATGAAGATAATTTAATTAATCCTGACAATAGAATTTCATGTATAGCATGACCATTGACCTGAACTGTAAGACCTGCCTTTAGAAAGTCTTTAGATTGGATAATATTTTTTTATCTTTGTATATTTTCTTTATCTTTTTAGGTGGCAGAATTATCATGGGTTGCCGAGACACTGAAAAATGTGAAAAAGTGAGACAGGAAATTATCACTGAAACAGCAAATCGCAGCGTTGAGTGTAGGAAACTGGATTTAGCTTCATATGGCTCCATTCGAGCATTCTGCAAAAGCATTAATGCAAGTGAGGTCAATGTCAGTAATTGTTGTTTTGTAGATAATCCTGGAAAACTCTTTCTGCTTTGGCAAGAGCATTCTTTGCTGATGGGTTTTAGACATTAAAACTTTAGAAACATTGCGGTGCTTCTTCAGCGATCAGTGGTTGCTATGTGTCTTCCCGTACAGGTCATAAACAGGACAGTGTGCTTAAAGTCTTCACCTGTGCCCCATGGATCGTCTTGCAGGGTTGTTGCTGTGGTTTAGATTCTTCTCTATGATAGGTATAGTCTGGGCTTTCCTGAAGACATGGTCCAGAGTTTGCTTTGGTGAGCGCAGCCCACATGCAGAAGAGCTAGCAAGACCCATTTGATGTAGGTTTCTTCTGATTTTTTAATGTCCAAAATCAGTCTGAAAATTTTGGTCTGAGCCTTTCTGCCAAGCTCAGCAGTAAGGACAGCAGCAACCTGGCTGGAAACACAGACTCTATCATGCTTTCTCAGTGGCACAGTGAGTATACTCATAAATATCCGCATGGGTTTTGCTCAGAAACTGGTTGAAGCTTCTGGTCAAATCACAGCCGACACAAAAAATATCAGTTTTATCGGTTTTTCATGATTGATATATGTGTGTGTAAGAAGAAATGAACTAGTCGACTGGCTTGCTGAAGGGACTGTTGTGGAAGCAGACGAGCAATGAACCGGGCTGATGAAAGCTCTTAGAAACGTAGCAAGACAAAATACTAGAAAGATGACTATGAATCTGCAACATTGGCTGAACTGCAAGGATGGCATGATAAAAAGGGTAAGGCCAAACAAGAACATTATGTTGAGGGCCAATGAAGATTACTAGATTACTCAACTAACATAGAACTGATGCTGAATGTCCAGTGCAAGTGAGTGCGCTGCTCTGTGATACTTCTGCTAGCAGCAGAGGGCCCCCAGAGATGTCCACTTATCCACATGGATACTCAGTCCCCTGGCCAAACTTGCCACACGCGGTGGGGGTGCCTGCTACATGGAAGTGCAGTTGGGGTTTCCTTTCGCCGAGTTCTTGAAACCAGAAGGGTATTTCTCCAAACTTTCCAGTACTTTTAAAGGAGACCTAATTGATTGGTGAAATAATTTGATTGGATGAAGTTTGTGTGGTGTTGCTATGGTTGCTGCCAGTATTTGTTGTTGGATGCCACCTTTTATTGATGATTACATTGATTGATTGAATTGATCATGTGAAGTCTCTATACTGGTTCTGTGGGTTGCCAACCTAGCAGAGCATAATTTGAACTGTTTGATTTGTAACTGCTTTCTGATCTCTTCCCAAGGTGAGAGTCACATCGATGTTCTCATCAACAATGCTGGAATAATGATGTGTCCAAAAATGCTGACAGAAGATGGGATTGAAATGCAGCTCGGAGTCAATCATATGGGTACATACTGAACTTTCTGTTACATTATTATCATTATTAACATAATCATTATGATTATATCTTTGCATTACCCCTTTGTATGATATGGTTGAAGCAGATTTATGTTCATCAGCTTATATTCTGAGCTGTCTGTCATATCTGGGTCAGAGGTGTTGTAGTTCTGTCATCCCCTCACTTCTATATCTTCATCCTAACATAATCATCATCATCATATGCCCTGTTGATCAGCTAGGAGATCACGTTTGGCCGTCTCTCACTATCACCAAACTCATGGATCAGGTCAGTGTTCTTCTCCTGCCCTATTCATATTGCCAAGCCATGCATGTATTAATCTCTTTGCCTTTTCCTTGTTCTTTTTTTTTTTGTCTCTCTCACTGATCAATCTTGCCACTTGTAAGCAGATTCTCCAGTTCATTTGTTTTCATAACATCTCCAGAAACACTGACAGTCTGTGTCTGAACCGATTTCTCTACAGTTTTCATCTGTCTTTAGAAGACTGCCTTATTTTGTTGTTTTTAATCATTCCATTATATTCTTTGCATTGTCCACCTCAAGAAAGCATTTTTCAGCTTTTTATAATGCACACATGCAAAAGATCACACAGCAGATGCCAGCAGCTGAAAATAAACACTAAACATAATCTAGCAGCCATTTGGGTTCTCATAATTGTTGTTACTTGTCTCCTGTTCTTTCCTTTTTTTTACACTTTTTTAACTTTATTAACACTTTCAAAATTTTTCAACTGTATCTTTACTATTCTCTTTGTTTTTTCTAGTTGGGGTTCTCATAGTTTTTGAGTATTCTCTTTTGCTGTTTACTTTATATATGTGTCTGTTACATGTTAAACTTTCAGCTACTGATTTTTTTTTTTCTGTTTTCTTCAATGTGTGTGTCTGTTACATGTTAAACTTTCAGCTGCTGTATCTTTTAGATTCCACATGATCTTCTCTGTATGTAAATTAGGTGTGTGCATGTTCGTTTGTATAATACAGTGTTTAAAATTGTTCTCAATTTCATTGTAGGACATTTCTTGTTGACTCACCTTTTTCTGGACAAGCTGAAGGCCTCCGCGCCAAGTCGTATCATTATCGTAACCTCCATGTCTCACAAACAAGGCAAAATCAACTTTGACGATTTGAACAGTGCAAAAGATTACAACAAATTAGATGCCTACTGCCAGAGTAAACTGGCCAACTTGTTACACATGCGAGAACTAGCCCGACGACTAGAAGGTGAGTAAGGATATATTTTGAGGAACGCCATTCCACAAAAACTTTTATGAGATGAACTGGCTAACCAAACCCGCTCTTTTTCTAGGTGAGTTCCGGAGCTGCGTTTAGTTAGACCCAGTACTCCTTCACAAGCATGTCATTAAAGGCCACTAGTTAAGGATGTGCTGAAATTAGATGTGTTGGATAAAAGGTGCAGGCATCACAGCCTAGCTGTAGACCACCTAGCCAACTGCCATTTTATAGGCGGGCATAGAAGAAGAAGAAACATGCTATTTTAGATTTTTCAGCTAATGAGGGATTTTAAACATGCACGTTGTACATATGAATCTAGATTTAAGTCATCCCCTTGTTGGATGCAATTTTTCATTATATTGAAGCTCCACCCTGGCTCTTGTCAGGGGCCGCAATATAGCCCGGCCATAAATATGGTCTAATGGCTGAACACGGTTTCTGGGACCTCTCCACTGGTGATCCTCATCCACATAGTGACACATTGTGTGATCGAGTGTTTATCACTTGTGTGATGTCGTTTTGGGGTAAAAGTTACTACTACTACACATGAGTCCTCTTAGTCTATCACACTTGTCTGAGAAAGCTGAATATATAATCCATTACCCATGAATCACATGTAAGTCTGCTTTTTTTTTTTTTATTTATTTAGTAAAAATCCAAACAGTCAACATTATAAATTGAACCATGTCTCCTTGAGCCTGGGACAAGTTACACAACCACTAACCTATCGCTGGAGCCTGGGACAGGTTACACAACCTCCAGCCTATCGCTGGAGCCTGGGACAGGTTACACAACCTCCAACCTATTGCTGGAGCCTGGGACAGGTTATACAAACTCCAACCTATCGCTGGAGCCTTGGACAGGTTACACAACCTCTAACCTGTCGCTGGAGCCTGGAACAGGTTACACAACCTCTAACCTGTTTCTGGAGCCTGGGACAAGTTACACAACCTCCAACCTGTCGCTGGAGCCTGGGACAGGTTACACAACTTCCAACCTATCGCTGGAGCCTGGGATAGGTTACACAACTTCCAACCTATCGCTGGAGCCTGGGATAGGTTACACAACTTCCAACCTATCGCTGGAGCCTGGGACAGGTTACACAACTTCCAACCTATCGCTGGAGCCTCGGACAGGTTACACAACCTCTATCCTGTCGCTGGAACCTGGGACAGGCTACACAACCTCCAACCTTTCGCTGGAGCCAGAGGCAAGTGCTGTAATATCTGATCTACTGCTGGAGCCAGGACAGGTGATATAATGTCTGATCTACTGCTGGAGCCAGAGGCACGTGCTATAATGTCTGATCTACTGCTGGAGCCAGGACAGGTTATATAATGTCTGATCTGCTGCTGGAGCTAGGGACTGGTGCTGTAATGTCTGATCTACTGCTGGAGCTAGGGACAGGTGCTGTAATGTCTGATCTACTGCTGGAGCCAGAGGCACATGCTATAATGTCTGATCTACTGCTGTAGCCAGGACAGGTGATATAATGTCTGATCTACTGCTGGAGCTAGGGACTGGTGCTGTAATGTCTGATCTACTGCTGTAGCCAGGACAGGTGATATCATGTCTGATCTACTGCTGGAGCCAGAGACACGTGCTATAATGTCTGATCTACTGCTGGAGCCAGGACAGGTTATATAATGTCTGATCTGCTGCTGGAGCTAGGGACTGGTGCTGTAATGTCTGATCTACTGCTGGAGCTAGGGACGGGTGCTGTAATGTCTGATCTACTGCTGGAGCCAGGGACAGGTTCTGTAATGTCTGATCTACTGCTGGAGCTAGGGACAGGTGCTGTAATGTCTGATCTACTGATGGAGCTAGGGACAGGTGCTGTAATGTCTAATCTACTACTGGAGATAGGGGCAAGTGCTGTAATGTCTGATCTACTGCTGGAGCCAGGACAGGTGATATAATGTCTGATCTACTGCTGGAGCCAGAGGCACGTGCTATAATGTCTGATCTACTGCTGGAGCCAGGACAGGTTATATAATGTCTGATCTGCTGCTAGAGCTAGGGACTGGTGCTGTAATGTCTGATCTACTGCTGGAGCTAGGGACAGGTGCTGTAATGTCTGATCTACTGCTGGAGCCAGAGGCACATGCTATAATGTCTGATCTACTGCTGTAACCAGGACAGGTGATATAATGTCTGATCTACTGCTGGAGCTAGGGACTGGTGCTGTAATGTCTGATCTACTGCTGTAGCCAGGACAGGTGATATAATGTCTGATCTACTGCTGGAGCCAGAGGCACGTGCTATAATGTCTGATCTACTGCTGGAGCCAGGACAGGTTATATAATGTCTGATCTGCTGCTGGAGCTAGGGACTGGTGCTGTAATGTCTGATCTACTGCTGGAGCTAGGGACAGGTGCTGTGATGTCTGATCTACTGCTGGAGCCAGGGACAGGTTCTGTAATGTCTGATCTACTGCTGGAGCTAGGGACAGGTGCTGTAATGTCTGATCTACTGATGGAGCTAGGGACAGGTGCTGTAATGTCTTATCTACTGCTAAAGCTAGGGAGGGACAGGTGCTATAATGTCTGATCTACTGCTGGAGCTTGGGACAGGGGCTGTAATGTCTGATATACTGTTGGAGCTAGGGACAGGTTCTGTAATGTCTGATTTGCTGCTGGAGCCAGGGACAGGTTCTGTAATGTCTGATTTGCTGCTGGAGCCAGGGACAGGTTCTGTAATGTCTGATTTGCTGCTGGAGCCAGGGACAGGTTCTGTAATGTCTGATTAACTACTGGGGACATGTGCTATAATGTCTAATCTACTGCTGTAACCAGGACAGGTGATATAATGTCTAATCTACTGCTGGAGGATCCATACATTGATCTTTTACAATCTCAGAATTCAAAAACAATCAAGAATAATACAGAGATTTGTAGTCAGTATGCTAGAGAGGCAGTCTTCCTTCAGTGCTTCACTGTTTCTTACAGAGCCTGCGCACGTAATTATGGATCTAGCATATATTCATGTACAGTAAAGTTAAAGATCTTTCCTTTGCTACACATATTAACACTAACATTACTCCTCTAACAACAGGCACAGGTGTCACTGTAAACGCCCTGCACCCAGGAGTGGTGGATACAAACCTGCACCAGCACCTCCCCATAGCTAAGTCTACCCTGTCCAGCATCATCTTGTTTCCCATCAAGTTTATCTTGATGAAAACTCCACTTCAAGGCGCCCAGACAATTATCCGTTTGGCTGTTGACCCAGAACTAGAACGTATTACAGGGAAATACTTCAGGTAATGACAGTAGTTTTACAAAAATGTCTGCACAACCACCCATCATCATCGTGTAGCAGGTCCTTTGTAGAGCGTCGCTCTCATCACGGTCTGCCTGAAAGAAACTTGGTCTTTCGCCAGCTCTTCCGCCTCATGTACTTTCATCATACTCAAGGAGTCAGTTATATCCTGTGCCCATCTTTGTGTTGATCGGCCCCTGCCCCTTCTTCCTGGTACCATGCCTTCTGCTATAATCTTCTCCAATCCATCGTGGCGCTTGATCTGACCAAAATATTTCAGCTTCCGAGACAGGATGCTGTTTATAAGCCAATCTTTCTTGATGTTCAGATCTTTCAAGATGTCAGTATTTCTCCTCTTCTTTGTCCAAGATATTCTGAGAATCTTTCTATAGCATTTTAGCTGAAAAGCCCCTATTCTCTTTCTTAAGGACTTGTAGATAGTCCACTAGCACAACCACTAGTATCAACAACAAAAAGACTGAGAAGATGGCCCTTCATTGGACACATTCTGAGAAGAAACAAACAGAGAAGCACCAAACAGGCACTGGAATGGGAAATAGAGGGGTTGAGGAAACAAGGATGTCCAAGAAAATCCTGAAGTCGAACGTTAGTCAGGGAAGTCAAAAGTGCATTACTGGATTGTATCCATGATATTGAAGTGATTGCATATGATAGAGCGCAATGTAGAAATTAACTGCAAGTCCTATTTGACATAATATGGCACAAAAAGATCATGAACGAATGCGAATATTTTTGCTGAATGTACTCAAGGTGTTTATCATTATCCTGTTTTGTGCCAGATAGGGCTCTCAATCTGCTCCTCCATTTTATTCTTTCCTATGCAATTCTTTCAATATCGTGGATGGAATCCAGTCCAGCAGTTATGCCTCTCTCGTCAGCGTTTGTCTTGGGGTCTTTCTTGGACCTCTTCATTTCCCTAATCCATTTGTTTCTCATTTCAGTGCTTGTTTAGTTATTTATTTTTTTTGGTCTGCCTATCTTCATGATTTGCCTAATTTATTGTAGTCTTCTTTTGCTGATAACTTTTGATACAAGCAGTTGTCCAGGCAACAAAGGTATGGCTGCAAGAAGTAATAACCATCATCATGTTCAGGTTAGCCAGTCCTTATACTGGTGTTGCATTTAGCTGTAGACCCAGGGCTAGAACAAATTACAGGTAAACATTTCACGTAAAGACAGTATTTCTGGACCCGGAGCTAGAACAAATTACAAGTAAATATTTCACGTAAAGACAGTATTTCTAGACCCAGGGCTAGAACAAATTACAGGTAAATATTTCACGTAAAGACAGTATTTCCGCGAGCTGAATGTACCCATTGGTACAGATTTAAGTGCATGTATAGTCTTCTGTCTGTCTGTCTTTCAAACTGTCTTTGCTGTCTGTGTTTTCTGCCTTTTAAAGTGGTAGAGTACAGGTGGCTCTTGAGACACCGGATTGAGGGCTGTATGGGAAGTGCAGTTGCCACTTACTGTGCAGGGTAGGATTTGTATATTTTCTGCATCTGTGAGTTTTATAAGGTTTCATTATCACTGTCAGTGTAGCTGCACATTGAGCACTGCCATGCGTGCACAGTCCTCTGACTCAACAGCCACCCCAGTGTGGCCAGCATGGTATTGACCACATCCACCACAGAGTGCCGATTGGTCTATACAATACAGGTCTAACCTTATGTGTCACAATACAGCTGAAGGTGTGGGAAGGGGTCCTTTACTTACTTTACTTATGTGTCACAATACAGCTGAAGGTGTGGGAAGGGGTCCTTTACTTACTTTACTTATGTGTCACAATACAGCTGAAGGTGTGGGAAAGGGTCCTTTACTTACTTTACTTATGTGTCACAATACAACTGAAGGTGTGGGAAGGGGTCCTTTACTTACTTTACTTATGTGTCACAATACAACTGAAGGTGTGGGAAGGTGTCCTTTACTTACTTTACTTATGTGTCACAATACAGCTGAAGGTGTGGGAAGGGGTCCTTTACTTACTTTACTTATGTGTCACAATAACTGAAGGTGTGGGAAAGGGTCCTTTACTTACTTTACTTATGTGTCACAATACCACTGAAGGTGTGGGAAAGGGTCCTTTACTTACTTTACTTATGTGTCACAATACCACTGAAGGTGTGGGAAAGGGTCCTTTACTTACGTTACTTATGTGTCACAATACAACTGAAGGTATGGGAAGGGGTCCTTTACTTACTTTACTAATGTGTCACAATACCACTGAAGGTGTGGGAAGGGGTCCTTTACTTACTTTACTAATGTGTCACAATACAACTGAAGGTGTGGGAAGGGGTCCTTTACTTACTTTACTAATGTGTCACAATACAACTGAAGGTATGGGAAGGGGTCCTTTACTTACTTTACTTATGTGTCACAATACAACTGAAGGTGTGGGAAAGGGTCCTTTACTTTACTCTGTACCTCTACTGAAGTTTTTTATAATGTTTTCTATCTTGACCTAATATATGGCATAGACTTGCTTCATGAGGCTTCAGTCCATGGTCATATAATCATGTTAGCATCAGTGATTCATGATTATCTGCCACCTAGTCCATACAGCATTGATGATATCAACTCTGTCTGTGCATCTTCCCCTATGCAGTGGTGCAGTGCCTGCTAGTTATTCTGTTTGTTCATTACTTTTAACTCCAGCATGTTTTGATCAAGGTGAAGAGTTTAATAGTTCAATTGCAGATTCTAAATGTTGTCTACACATTCAAAGTAGAGGCTGCATATCACAGATTTCCAAAGCGTGTTCATGGAGTCTGATATGATCACCGCATGTCTGGCTCCTCCTTATTTTCTGCCCATGCGAATGCTTTGGAGGTCTGTGAGTAGATATCGTCAACGCTGTACGGACTGGGCTAGTGGATAATGAGGAATCTCTGACACTAACGCGATTGCGTGGCATGGGAGTAAAGCATGCTGAAGCATGCCTATGCCGTCTTCGAGGCAGAGATAGGAGATAATATAACCAGCTTCTCATGGGAAGAATTAGTAGAAGTACTTTGGAGTGGCTGCTGCATCAGAGGACTGAACACGCATAGGAATGTCAGTATGCAGTGAAGTCGATTGTGATAACATAACATTCCAGATTATTTTTTCTCCTGTACTCAGATCATTGTACTAGAAAATTTGTGGAGGTCAAAAGAAATTAAAATTAATACTTCTTCTTCTTCTTCATCGTTCCAAGCCCTTGAGGTTCATTGCTGCAGATATCACCCACCTACACTCCTCTCTCTGGTTGGTCTTTTTTTTTCAGTTGGTGACAAAGTAATACTAAACAAAATTGTTTATTCTAATGTCAAATCAATACCGTTGTATGGGGTGGAAACATGGAGAAAAACTAAGGCAGTTACTAATAAACTACAGACATTCCTGAACTGCTGCTTGGGCAGAATAGAGGAAATTGAATGGTATGAAAGAATCACTAATGTAAAGCTTTGGGAGAGAACTAAACAAGTTTCAGTGGATCAAGAGGTGAAGAAAAGATGCTGGTGTTGAATAGGACACCCTTTTAGAAATCCTTAGAACAATATAATTAAAATGTCTTTGCGCTAGAACCAAACAGCGGCATAGAAAAAAAGGAAGACCGAAAAAACACACATGGAGAAGCGAGCTAGAGAGTAAAGTTAAAAAGATGGGGAGGACATTAGGACAGGTGCGTGCTATAGAGAAGAATAAAAAAGCGACTTGGTCTGAGTTGGTTGAAGGCCTATGCTCCAATAGGGGCTAGAAGGCAGAAGAAGAAGTCGGCTCATAGACTAGTGTTGAAAGTGAGTGGTCATGTCACTTACCGGTTACACTTTAATTTTTTTACCCAATGTTTGCAGTGACTGTGAAGAGAAAAACACCAGCGCCCCAAGCTTTGGACGATACTGCAGCGAAACGTCTGTGGGCCATAAGTGAAGCTTGGACACGAGCAAATGTAGAATAGCATGATTGTATACTGTATGTTTGTGCAGACTGGAGAATTTCTGTTGTTTTTACAGGAGGATGATGATGTGTGTGCTGTTGTCAGGCTTATTAAAACTCAGTTTTTGGTTTGTTTTTCATGGTTGTTAATGCCTGTTATTTTCCTCGTTTTTCCTGTGTTTTTCTGTTTATTTGTTCAGTTATCTAATAGGTTTTTTTTTTAAAGTACTTTTTTTGCGTCTTTAGGCTTATAGGGCTAGACCTATATTTGTATACACCAATTGGCACAAGATGGGTGACGTAGTCAGCATCATGCCGGCCGCCTTTACTTCCCGGGACTGCACCCGGTACCCACTCAAGGCTGGGTCGACCTGAGAGTCAAGGTGATTTTTTTTAAAGTCCGGCTCTGCCAAGGAGCGAACCCACAAACTTCCGATCTGCATGCGAGCATCTAGCCTCTACGCCACGGCTACTCCCTTGTAGTAGGGTTACCCTGTATTATTTTCTGTGCTCTTATATCAGTTTAAGAAGTAGTTTTTGAAACACCACTGAAAGCTGATAGTTAAAGAAAGGCTTATGAAACACTTGAAACAAAATCAGGCAGTAAAAAAATTGTTTTTGAAACCCTTTGATTTAAATCTGGTAAAGAAATGGTTCTCAAAACAATATAATGAAACAAACTTTAGGTGAAACACTTTGACTCATTTGCTTCATTAAATAAATTTTTTCATAGTAACAATAATTAGTGAAAGCTTTTACAAAATCATTCACAAGACTTGAATGGCATACATTCCTTAAATGTAGGAACTATTTATTACAAGCATGATGAAGTTGTAAATCACTGTTAATATAGTTCTCCATAATGGTTAACTTTAATAGACGAAAATGTTATATAATTTATGAAACCAGTGTTCTTTTTGCAATTTTGCATTTGTGTCTCATTATGGAGTCTCCATGGCTTAGTCAGTGTTAAACCATTTGTGTCTCATTATGGAGTCTCCATGGCTTAGTCAGTGTTAAACCATGTGTCTCATTATGGAGTCTCCATGGCTTAGTCAGTGTTAAACCATTTGTGTCTCATTATGGAGTCTCCATGGCTTAGTCAGTATTAACCATTTGTGTCTCATTATGGAGTCTCCATGGCTTAGTCAGTGTTGAACCATTTGTGTCTCATTATGGAGTCTCCATGGCTTAGTCAGTGTTAAACCATTTGTGTCTCATTATGGAGTCTCCATGGCTTAGTCAGTGTTAAACCATTTGCCTCATTCTGTTAACAAGTGCAGGTGTATCAGAGATCACTGAAGGTTTTTGTTGGTGCTATGGAGTGTGTGCTTCATGTGATACTGTTGTAGTCAACAAGCCACTCTATAAAGAGAGACTGCACCATTTTGGATACAATCTGGTGTGATGAAATCAGTCTTCTCACCATTAAAACATCTATTTGTATATTCTTCAACATCCATGTAAATGTGTTTACATAAATCTTTCCCCATTTGGGTTCCGGGCTCCATTTTGGGGAGAGGAGGGCATAGAATGAAAACCACTGTTCTCATAATAAGCATGCCATACAAGCTGACTAATGGGTTTTTCTTTTAAAGTCTGACTGAATGCTTTTGCCTGAGAGGCTAGGAACCAACAGTCTGCATACAAATAAGCCAGATCTGTAAAACAGGTATGCACACAAAGCTTAAGTTCTGAATCAAGACTAACATGCATAAGAGGATGAATAACCTGACCATTCCACCAGAGTTTGTTTACAACTAATGAACACTAAGAAGAAATAAATCTTTCTAATTTGTACCCTTCCTTCTGAGAAGTACCAATGTGCTGTTGACTACATCACCCACTGAGTGCCCATTGGCCTATATATTATAGGTCTAGCCCTATATGCCCAATACACCTGAAGGCGTGGAAAGGGTCCTTCACTTTTATTTACTTCTGAGAAGTAATATTTCTTCTGTCATCTGCTTCTTTTAACTGGTGAAATAATTTTCAAGATATTTATGTTAATGATTCATTTCATATTTATGTCCATATGATATATGGCATATGTGGACTGAAGGTATGTAGTTCCATTGTTCAGCTACTGAGTTGAGTGGGTGGCATGACACTGTGAACAGTGGATTTCTTTTGGAACGTTATCCACTACTCGATAGTGACGACCATAGTTTATGCTGTGAACTACAGATTCATAAAAACGACCAGTGGCGTATTGCTAAACAACTGGGGGTGCCTTAAGTGATATGTTTGCAACTGCTGATTTACTGCGACTGCTGAATTCATCGATGATGAACTACAGTTCTAGAGTTGGACTGTTTGAGTTAGCACTTCTGATGGCCGCCTTGTGAATTTAATGTGTGTGTATGCTATTGGCTTTGCTGAGGCTGTAGTCCCCTTCAATTTTTTCCATAAGTGACAGTGATGGGCATTCTGTATGGTTTTCATTAGCACAGGAATGGAACGGCTACGGAATGACCTGTTTGATGTAAAACTCGAACTGTGCTTAACTGATTAAGGAGCATAGAAGTGACTGAGTAAAGAAACTAACATATTTTTGTCTAGAACAAAATCCTTTAGTTAAAAAAAGCCTGGTTTAAACAGTGTACAAGAACACTATAGTGTTTAATTTTTTTGTTAATGGAAACAGTAAGAACCAAACATGATTCATGAAATTATGTGCATAAAGCAAATATATACAACAGAGACAACAATCATAAACAAATTTCTGGGAGAAAAAAGAAAATTAAGCAAACAGAGGCAGAGCATGGGAGTGTTTAATACTAGAACAAAGTGAAAAAACAACGTGAGCACATCAGAACAGACCAATTTTTAAAAATAGGGGTGGGGGGAATAAACCATTATTCACCATAATGCCATGTTTCACTGTGTCTCTAGTTGCTGTTGACTGTCTGATAAGTCTCTTCCCCTCTCCCCCCCCCCCCCTTCCCCCCCCCCCCCCCCCCTTTCCTTTCCTCCTTTGGTGAGATACAGTAGACTTGATCTTTACATGTTTGATGCCAAACACGGCCAGATTCTCTTTCCACATTTTGTTCTTGACTCTGCCTCTTTTATTACATGTAATAAATTATAATTATAGAAATGACAAAACTGTAGCATAAAATAACAATATATTAGGAAGATTAAGCTTGAACAGTCAAGAACATTAAAAAAATATGATGAAAACCCTTTTTGAATTAATATGAAAAGAAAAGAGAATGCAAAAAACATGAAGTACATAACAGTTTCAAACAGGGTAGAAGCAGGATTGAGAAAATGTGCACATAAAAGATCACAGAGTGTAATGTGGATCTTCATGTTTGTTTTATGGACTCTATGAAAGCTTTTTTTTTTTTTTTTTTTTTTTGTCAGCATTGAGGAACACTGCACCACACACAACAGGCATCTGTCAGATTAGCTAGTGAAATTTCAGACTGGTTTTTTTTATTTTTTTATTTTTTATTTTGGGGGGAGAGGGGTTATATAGAACTGTAATCTCTCCTCATAAATGTTCATCTGCTCAGAAGCTTTTGAGAGATGTAAAAAATTAGAATTTTGACAAAGAGACATCCCCAACCAAAAGGTTTAGGGTTCACATCTACATCAAACCGGATTTTTTTTAAAATATATAAATTGATCTCGGCTGCTAGGTCGACACAACCTAAAATGGGTACCGGGTAATATCCTGGGAAGGAAAGGTGGCTGGTTTAATATTGACCACATCACCTATCGAGTGCTGATTAGTCTATAAAAATTAATAGCCTTGCACAATGCACCAAAAGTTCTGATACTTTTGCTTTTTATAATTTCCATAACTGACTGAAATCTTATTCAATTATTTAGAAACGCAAATAATACAGTTCTCTTCTCAAGCAGTGGATTAGAATAGTTAATTAAATATGTCTGTTTTAGAAAGAACAGTGAAGATCAAAATATGTTTTATAATTTAAAAAAAAAAAAAAAAAGATAACGCCTACAGACAAAACTATATGTTATGAAAAAATATCTCAGAGGTAAAGAAATTGAGAAAGTCACAAATTTCAAATACCTTAGCTTCAGAATGAATAGCAACATGTCACTGTTAAAAGAAAGTGTTACCATGCTAGAGATACACAACTGAAGAGACAGAGTCACATGGAAGACCATCAAAAGCTATAATTATCGGACACATAGAAGACTGATATCTGTGTTATGTTAGTTGTGTATCTTTTACAGGACGTTGCAGAACCAACCCAACAGCCCCTGGCTGTTGTGTGGTTTTTCTAGGCAAATTTACGTCCAGTAGTTTGCTATTGCTTTCTGGGCGATATCTGTGTATGAACATGATATTCAAATGAGAAATATGGCAATCAGTGATAGGACTGTGTAAACTGCTTAAATCATCCAATCATCTATCTGATTAGGTAAAGCCTTGTAGACTAAAAGCTAAACAAACAAATTCAAAAGATAAAAAATAAATGTTTAAAAGATATATAATTTATTGTTCAAAAGTTAAACAATTTAATGTTCAAAGAAAAAGTTAATAATAGTTTCTTCAGCATACTCAAACCACAGAAAGCACAGTTAAAGATAAATATTAAGTATGGAAAAGATTAAGTCATTTAGTGTTGAAATAATAAACAGGTGTGATTGAAATGATAAAATTGCAGTCTTAAGATAACTACATTTTCCTATATAGAGAATAAAAACTGGCTGTTTAAGGATACGCGATCAAGCATTTACAAGATAAATAAATATTCAAAGAGAAGCAATTGAGTCCTAAAAAAAAATAGTATTCAAACATTAAGCAGTTTAGTTTACACTAGATAAACAATTAATGCCATATTATCAATATCACAACCACGTTTCCGTGTGATGAGATTTAATTTCTGGCTGGAATAATTTTCTCCAAGGCCCTGGCTACCTGCAGAACAGTGAGCTCGTCAAACTTGCGCCCTACAATCATGATGCTGTCCGTCCTGCCGTCTCCTACCTTGCCAAGAGGTAAGGATAACGCTGGATG
Source organism: Candidula unifasciata (assembly GCA_905116865.2). Lineage (NCBI taxonomy): Eukaryota > Metazoa > Mollusca > Gastropoda > Stylommatophora > Geomitridae > Candidula > Candidula unifasciata. The sequence continues at coordinate 564,414 of CAJHNH020006046.1, forward strand.
TCCGGTGAGGTCAGTTACTAATGTGTTGGCCGCTTGGTCCAAGCTTTCCTCGAGGTATGCTGAGATGGGAAAAATATGTTGCATTTAGAACAGATATTTTAGAATAAAGACACATAATACAAAGTTATTTTATCGCAATCGACGTCACTGCACATTAGGCGTTCCCAAGCGTGCTCAGTCCTCCGATGCAGCAGCCACTCCAAAGTACTTCTACTAATTGTTCCAATCAGAAGGTGGATATTTTGTCTCCTATCTCGGCCTTGAAGACGTCATAGACGTCCTTCACCATGCTTTACTCCCAAGTCACGCAATCGTATTTGTGTTAGGGATTTCTCATTATCCACTAGCCCAGTCCGTACAGCGTTAACGATATCTACTCTGTCCATGCTTTTTCCTGCAGTCCGTGGTGCAATGCTTGCCCGTTGGTCTGCTCACTTGTTTTCCTTTACGCCTGCATGACCCTGTGTGTAGATCCAGGTGAGGGAAGTTGAGTGCGATTTTGGAAGCAAAGGACCCTTCTCAACGCCTTTAGGTATATAGGGCTAGACTAATATTTTATAGACCAATCGGCACACGGTGAATGATATGGTCATTCATTCAGCCGTCTTTACTTCCCAGTATTCTACCTGGTACCCAGGCAAGAGTAGGTCGACATGGAAGCCAAGGCCATTTTTGACCCAAAAAGAGGTCTGGCTTCGTTCGGTATCGAACATACGACTTTCAGATCTGCAGGTGATCGTCAAGCTGCTGCACCACATGATACAGTTCTTTGCTCAAGCAATAGATTAGAATCAATAATTAATAAATTATGTATATTTTAAACAAAACAGTGAAGATCAAAATATGGTTTTAAATTTTTTTTTTATTACAAAGTTATCGCCCACACATAAAACTATATGTTATGAAAACTAAATTTACTATAGCTGTAATCAGGCCTATTTCTTCAATGTCACTAATCTCATATATGCCCGGCTCTCTAGCGTAGTTGGCTAAACCAGATTGCGCGGTGACCGGGTGACGAACTCCTTGTGGTCCGGGTTCACTCCCGGGGGTAGGCAGAAAAGCCACATTTCTCCCAGATTTACGGTATTTACAATGGAATCAAGGCCGAAAGGTTGTGATATCCATAATACCGAGCCTAAGGGTTAACAACTCGGTAAGTAAAAGTAAAAGACCTTTTTCCACGCCTTTAAGCGTAGAGGGCATATATGGCTAGACCTAGATTTTTATAAACCAATCGGCAAAAGATGGGTGATGTAGTCAGCATCTCCCCGGCCGCCTTTACTTCCCGGGACTGCACCCGGTACTCACTCAAGGCTGGGTCGACTTGGGAGCCAAGATCATTTTTGAAAATAATCCGGCTCCTTTTTATAAATAACTGTGTTTAAAGTCGCTTCGTTAATGACTGTGTTTGTGTTTCTTCCTTTATGCCTTTGACTGTCTCTTCATTAGTGACTGGTTAGTTTCTTCTTTAATAAATTTATGTTTCTGCATTAATAGTTAATTCTGTCTTTGTCTCTTCATTAATGAGATACCTTTCTGTGAGTCCATCTCCGAGCCTCTCTTGCTAGGAAACTTTGGAGCTGTGTGTGTTAACGTAGGCATTACGATGACGTCACACTGGGCTAGAGCCTCTTCATACTGGTGGGTTAGCTCCAAGATGATGTTTCTGGCCTTGCAGTAGTAGTGGTTGCCATAACGACGCTTCAGGACCTCCCCTATCATGCTAAAGCTCTTGATCCCTGGGGCCAGAACTCCGGCAGACGCCAGCAGACCTTGTCGTACGGCTTTCTCAAGGCTGGTAGGGTAGAATCCTTGTAAGAACTGGCCGCTTGCTGCAAGTAGTAAGAGTTCAAATTCTTTACCATACAAGCAAATGTGCAAATACTGTAATAAGAGTTCAAATTCTTTACCAACCAAGCAAATGTGCAAATACTGTATGTAATAAGAGTTCAAATTCTTTACCAACCAAGCAAATGTGCAAATACTGTAATAAGAGTTCAAATTCTTTACCAACCAAGCAAATGTGCAAATACTGTATGTAATAAGAGTTCAAATTCTTTACCAACCAAGCAAATGTGCAAATACTGTATGTAATAAGAGTTCAAATTCTTTACCAAACAAGCAAATGTGCAAATACTGTATGTAATAAGAGTTCAAATTCTTTACCAACCAAGCAAATGTGCAAATACTGTATGTAATAAGAGTTCAAATTCTTTATCAAACAAGCAAATGTGCAAATACTGTAATAAGAGTTCAAATTCTTTACCAACCAAGCAAATGTGCAAATACTGTATGTAATAAGAGTTCAAATTCTTTACCAACCAAGCAAATGTGCAAATACTGTATGTAATAAGAGTTCAAATTCTTTACCAAACAAGCAAATGTGCAAATACTGTATGTAATAAGAGTTCAAATTCTTTACCAACCAAGCAAATGTGCAAATACTGTATGTAATAAGAGTTCAAATTCTTTACCAACCAAGCAAATGTGCAAATACTGTATGTAATAAGAGTTCAAATTCTTTACCAACCAAGCAAATGTGCAAATACTGTATGTAATAAGAGTTCAAATTCTTTACCAACCAAGCAAATGTGCAAATACTGTATGTAATAAGAGTTCAAATTCTTTACCAACCAAGCAAATGTGCAAATACTGTGTGTAATAAGAGTTCAAATTCTTTACCAACCAAGCAAATGTGCAAATACCGTATGTAATAAGAGTTCAAATTCTTTACCAACCAAGCAAATGTGCAAATACTGTATGTAATAAGAGTTCAAATTCTTTACCAACTAAGCAAATGTGCAAATACCGTATGTAATAAGATTTCAAATTCTTCACCAACCAAGCAAATGTGGTAACAAATACGGTAATGCTGATATAGAGCCAGTTTTAACAAATGGCTGTGAATCCTAGACAATTAAAAAGAAAAAGCCAAACAATTTCTTGAGGCTTTGGAGATGTGGTTTTACTGAAGAATTTTTAGAATTCCGTGGACAGCCAGCCAACAAGAGCCATCAAGACATTTTGAGAGAGCAGAGAACTTGAAGACAACTTATTAATAAACATTAGAGAGAGACCATCATCATTTTGGTCATATTTTTTTTTAGGAGAGGTCAACTGGAACATCGTGTGGCCAATGGAAAGATCTGTGGAAAAAAAGACAGAAGAGGATAACTCGAGAAGATTCTTGACCGGGTTTTGTCATGGCTTGAGGGAGTGTCAGCACACGAACTGATACATGCTGTTGAAGATCACAGACTGTGGAGAGGGATGACCGCCTATGCCAGTCAGCAAGGTACTTGATGACGATGACGTTGATGATGATGATGATGACGATGAGGATGATGATGATATTAGGGGCTCAATTTTAGGGGGATTAGCCTTGATGAAAGCTATTGTGCAGTCCATTTCTCTCCGCGTACCATACAGCTTTGTGTTCATTGAGGTTGTAATACACCACATTGCTTCTCTGTTGGTGGTGATGATGAAGATGATGATGAAGATGACAGATAAAGTTACAGAATATTCATGCGTGCTTTACATTTGAATTTATCTAGACCAAGCATGTTAAACTGAAAAACATTTTGTGGCATACACCCACCCACACTGGAGAGCAGACTATTTAAAGAATATAAGATGACCCAGTAAAACCGTAAAATCTCATCTTTCCTCCATGAGTTTCCAGACTGTGTTCCAACGAGAAGCTCCTTCTGCATCGGCATAGACATCCCGGACGTTGAGCCATCATTACAGTCCGGGGACTGGCCGAGTCGTGATCGTTAGTAACGCCAACGAATCCATTATGCCCCTCCCCCTTTTTGTCAGTGGACACTGCAGCAGAAGGGTACGAAACAAACTGTCTATTCGGCTTTAAGAATGGTTTGCTGTTGGTCGACTCTCTGTTCTACCAGAGAATCAATTCCCACCTGCCACACAGAGACACCAGTCTATCACTGGCGTCATTTATGTCCATCTGTTGCTCCCGATTGGCATGTTGATTAGCCACGCGCAAACGGAAAGTACCTAATGATGGAAGCATACACAGTGGGAGTCAACCGATCACCAGCAGAGGTCCCCTGTCAACAAATATTTCTGCTTCATCTATCCCCTAAACATTTTCTGCGGACGGGCCGACCCGGATCATGACTCCCTGACCTCAGGACTCTCCTTCTGTGCTATCGTACCCTCGCCTACAAAAGGAGAATTGGTTATATCCATTGACACTTGATTAATTATGGCTGACGACACCAGTTCTGTGTTGGTTCCTTGTTCCTCTTTTGCTTCTGCAAATTGCTTTTGCCTGGCCACACCTTTTAACTTTGCTGTTCTTGCAGTCTGATCAAGGTTGCAGATTCACAATCACTTGGTTCTCGCCAGCTTCTTACTTCACGTAGAGCATTCAGCATATCAGCCTGGTCCATTGCTCGCCAGCCCTACAAAGTAGCCTTACCAGCAAGCCTAGCAGCATGCTCATTTAGTTGCACGCCTGCGTGACTTTGCATGACAATGAAACTGATCTTCGTCAGCCTCAGAGACGCCAACCAGTCTTCGGGCCCAGCCCAGGTCTATGTTCCTGACCATGCTCACTGAGCCACTGAGAAAGCTTTTTTTTTAGCTGTGTCTTTTACAGGACGTTGCAGAACCAACCTCAGCAGTTTTCACTGTTGTGATTTGCCTAGGTAAATTTTACATTCAGAAGTTTGCCATTGCTGGTAAATGTGTACCACTGTCAAAAACAACGCAAGACGGTCTGCTGCCAAATCGCCTGCACCTGGGATCGAACCCAGGACCCCAGCGTTACGAAGCGGGTAAGCAACGCCTAAGTCACAGACTCCGACTGAGAAAGCAAGCTCAGGTGAAAGTCTGTGTCTCCAGCCATGTTATTGCTTTCCTAAAACACAGGGCATACAAAAGGATGTTTGTGCCACATAGATTGGACATGGGATTAATATCAGAATATCGTTAGAAATATTTGAGGATGTTCCGTGACCACAAGGGGAACTTGTCCTCTCATGTCATTGCAGTGTTCCTTTAGATTTGCGGAACCTAGTATTACATTTTCAAAATGGTGGTATCGGCTGTGGGTTTACCTTAACTGACTGATTGATTGGCACCTTTCCCTCTTTCCAGACGATAGTGTTATATTGCGCTATGAGGAGGCATGAGACTCACAGCCCATGGCGATGGCGAGTGTGACTAGCAAGACCTGCCCGTGTCGAGAAAAGTCTTCCACAATGATAACATAAGATTTCAGGAACATTCTTGTCAACATTTGTGTTTAATCCGTTTCTTTTCAGACCCTCAGCTCTCATTCTTTCTGCAATCATTTCTTCCTGCACTCTTATTCCCTTTCTGATATGCCCTTTCCACACAACTCGGTCCATGGCATTTTGTTCCCACGAGTCCACCTCAATACCTGTATCATTCATGACATGCTTGCACACATCTTTATACCGTAGTATAGGTCGGCCTCGACATCTTCTTCCTGCCTTTAATTCACCACAAAGGATGTCCTTAGGGACTCTGCCATATTACCTTAACTATTCATTTTGTAAACATACAATTAACATTTGAAACAATACAAAATACGTTACTGGTGAAATGGTAATATAACTTACATCCCATTTGAAACATAGTCTGAGAGCCTTGGGCGATCACTGCAGTAAACAGGCTTGGAGCTGGGGGGGGGGGGGGTGAAATAAAGATAATAATCTGACATGGGTTGTAAACAATTTGTTTGTAAACAAATATGCTCAGCCACTCGTTCAGACACTATACCCCCTCTCCCTTTCACTCTCTCTCTCTCTCACCCCCCACCCCCCCCCCCCCCCCCCCCACACACACCACACACACACACACACATAAAAGGCCAAGAGGGTCACCCTCATCTGCCCGAGAGGCGAGGAACCAACATTCTGTGGATGTGCACGCAACATCCAGGTCCTGAAACAAGTCCAAAGTCTAGCCATGGACGAACAACCAGGACTTTCCGCAGGAGTTACCATCCGACGAACGCAGAAGAGGAAGAAATTACACCAGGCTTTATCCCTTATGGTTTGGTCTCTTATCTACCGAGATCGTCGCACGCAGTACTTATTCTCCTATCCTTCTGTCAGAAAATGTATGCCAGCAGGACGGTAGCCTTGATGAAAGCTATCGTGCAATCCATATCTCTCCGCGCACCACACAGTTTTGTGTTCATTGGAGTTGTAATGCGCCACATTGCTTTCTGTTGGCAGGTTTTGATAGGATTCATTTATTTACATCATCTTTTTTAATTGATACTGTAATATACATCTGGCGAGATACCAAAAAAAAAATGTTAGGCAAAAAATTAGAGTATTGATTGTGTCAATGTTCAAATCCCCTTTGTATATTAAACATACCATGTTGGTGTAGCGGCACTGAGATATCTCTGACCGTGAGACCAGCTTGTTCCACTGTGGTCAGAAATTGTCTGACCGCTGTTTGTGTGTCCGGTGTACAGGTTTCGAACCCTTCCCTCAGCACACCTAGTACTTTACCGGTTACGTCGGCCTCCAGCTGTGTAGAGAACAAGAGGGCGAATATTACACAATAGAAAGGCACGTACAGTTTGACGGGGGGGGGGGGGGGTCATATTTATAGAACAACAGGAAGATTATTACAGTGTATATCAAACATAGCGGTGGCATCAACAGCATAAATATATCCATAAGATACTAAGTAGACAATAAAAATAATCAACAGGCATTATACACATGGCCTCGGGGAAAATGGAAATAATATTATGGACGGACCAAACAACTTAGGCAAACTTACAAGAAAGAGTTGAGAATCATAAACATAATGAAGAATGAAGAAATTATACGTAGTCAAGATGTTTTGACTTATTGTGATGAATATGAATTTGAAAACTTGGGGTAAAGTAAAAAATGTGATGGTGGAAGAACAAGGTGAAGACCGAGAAACTAAGTATTGGCCGTATGGAATAAACAGGGTACGACTACGTACATGTTTCAAGATGTTGGTGAGCACGTGAGATGGTGAACCATGACCATGAAAGACTATCGGCGTGGCGTAGGGTGATAAAGTTAAAAGCTTCATCTAATTTTTTTTTTTCGTTACACCCCTTGCCTGCTGCAGCTTTTTACGTCTTGTCTACATTTTCGGTGTTCACACGTGTCAGAACTTCAACTGACCAGACATGTGGATTTATTTCAGGAATACCTCAGTTAAGTATCGTAATTACAACATTGTTTATTTATGTAATGTGCTAATGAATTATATGTAATTGCAAGCTTCATTTGCCGCTTATGACTCTGATTATGTAAGTAAAAGTAAAGGACCCTTTTCCGCGCCTTTAGGCGTATAGGGCATTTTGGGGCTAGACCTATATTTTTATGCTCCAATCGGCACAGGATGGATGATGTGGTCAGCATCACGCCGACCGCCTTTACTTCCCCGGGACTGCACCCGGTACCCATTCAAGGCTGGGTTGACCTGGGAGCCAAGGTCATTTTTGAAAATTAGTCCGGCTCTGCCAGGGATCGAACCCACGACCTTCTGATCCGCGGCGAGCGTCTAGCCGCTCGGCCACGGCGACTCCCCTGATTATGTGAAGCTGGCTAGCTATACTTTTCGTTTGATTTGATATATTTTCATGATAAAGTTTTAAGCTTACTAAGTTAGTTGTCTATCTTTTACAGAACGTTGCAGATCCAGTCCTAGCAGCTTTTTGTGTTCGGTTTCACTAGACATTTTACGTGCAGTATTTTGACATTGCAACGCGGTCCGCTGCAAAATCGCCTGTAGCTACAATCAAACTGGGTATTTCATAGTTACAAAGCACGTTCGCAACACCTAATCCACAGACGCTAACTATTAAGATACTATTTCTACTGCACTTCTTACATGTTTGCTGTATTCTGGAACCTTAATGTTGACTCTCTGTCTTCCATCCAGACCATCACTTCCAGCGATAACCTGCAAGTAGACATTTTACAATGTAAGTAACCAAGCAAAGGTATTATATCAGCGGTTCTCAACTCTTTTTGGGGTCGAACGACCCTTTCATAGGGGTCGCCAAAGACGATCGCAAAACACATATTTATTGATATTATGAAGTAGCGACAAAAATAATTGTTAGGTTGGGGGTCGCTACAACTTGAAAAACTTGGTTAAAATGTCGCGGCATTAGAAAGGCTGCGTTGCGTTGAGCTGAATCGAGAACTGACATCACAGCACTCTGGGCATTCCCATGCGTGCTCCGTCCTTATCTTCAGCAGCCATCGTAGAGTTCCAGTATTGATGGTACCAATCACAATTTAGTTATTTGTCCATTTTGCCTTTCCTCTGAGCGTAGTGAGCCGGTCAGACCCTCTGATTACACCCAGGTCCTCATTCTCTCCAGGCTATAATAATCTTGTTTCTTTACTGATTCCGTTGCTTGTTCCCAAGCCTTGTCATCTATCAATTCACCACCCAGTGGTGCAGATCCAGCCAATCTGTCTGCCTGTTAAATACCCAGAGAAAATATACATGTGTGGAGAAAAGATCCAAAATGTGCCCACTACCCGTGACCTTTCTAGTGCAGCTTGCCACATTGCTCGAAGCATCCCTGTCTTGACCTTTCTCAGCATGCTTTCAGAGACTGTTACAATTACGACATGTGTATGCATCTTGTTCTCTAGCCACCGGAGAGCTTCAGTTACCGCCTCCACCTCCATTTTTATGCTGGATGTGATGTCGTATGCTAGGCTGACTATAGATTTTCCATTGACTTTCGCTACGTGAACATGATGTTGATTGTTAATGTAATGTTCTCTGTGAAGCACTTAGTTTTGTGTTAAGAAAAAAAAAATCAGATGTTGCATGTAATGGTTATATTTATTTCCTTGATTCAAGATAAAACTTGTAGTTGGTGCACATGGTCTGCCTAGACGTTGCCTATGTAATTGTAGTCATATGTTGTTGTGTAACACAGTTATTCACATATCCTCTGCCTGGGTTATAATCAAAATTCATAGCCCCTGCACAGAACCCTTGTCTTTTTTCAACTTTTTCTGTTTTTGCTGTTTTTAGATTTTTTCCTCTTTCCGCTAGCATAAAAACTTGGCTTCAATTCTAAAATAGATGAAGATAGCAGCTTATATGCAATATTTTCAAAGATTTGTATTTACCGAGCTGAAACAGAAGTGGTACTAATTGCAATGTTTTCAATCCTCTGAGCATAAGTAGTTAGTGAACCGATCACCCTCAGTGCCATTTGCCAGGCATGCATCTAACGGCGTAACATTTTCTATTGCCACAGGAAAATTCATTATTTCACTATTTATGTATAGTATATACTCTCTACAATTTATTACAAATATACCACCCGGTTTACGTCTCGAATATAGCGAGAGGAACGCTCGCTATAAGCTTAGCCCACTCGTACAGAAACTGTGATATGTGGACGCTACTAGGTAGTCTAGTACGATGCTAGCTGCACAAGCATTACCCAGTCAAAAGTAAAGCAGCGATGAGAAAAATGTCAAACGATATCTTTTCCTGTGTAATTGTTGCCTGCTAATGCGAATTGATCATGTATCGATACTGCTCAGTACACGCCCAGTCATTGAATCAAAAAATGCCCCGAATCTCTTTGATGAATATATTCTTTAGTGTATAGCGTTTTTTTTTTTTTTTATACTATTCTTCTCTGGCTTCCTATTTAGCATTTTTATCTTGCTCTGTTAATTTATTTCTTTGTTATTAATTACTTGTTGTTCTTGCACTTTCTACATAAACATTTGTACAAAAATTGACCAGCGATCACGTTACCTCTAGAAACAGTGCGCAGTCAGCAACGTTACGAGCCATGGGACCAGCATGGTCAACCGTGGGTTCTATAGACACAATACCAGTGTACGGCACAAGGCCATAAGTTGGTTTCAGACCCACAATCCCACTCCAGGCTGACGGGATACGAACAGACCCGCCTTGATCACCTCCGAGAGCTAGATCTACTTGGCCACCTGCAACCTGTCATTAAACGAAAGAAAAACATTACCTCTTGATATGGGGAGTTGGGTGGGGGGAGAAAGGGGGGGGGGGGCTAACACTTTTAGTTTCAGAGCAGAAGCGGGACAAAACCAACATGACGAATTTGTGTGCATGCAAAATTAAAAGTAGCATTTTATGCCATAAATCCATATTAGTGGTAGTTAGGTACAGAATTTCCGTATGCCACATAACACGAGAAATAAGAAAGTACACAAGAAAGGATAAAAATCAGTATGTACAAGATTGCTGTATTAAAATAGAGCAGCATCATAAAAATGGAAGAGATTACGAAATGTTCAAGGAAATGAAGTTATTGACAAGAAATTTTCAACCTCTGTTAAATGTTTTTTGTGACAGGTTGGGAAATACTTTAACAGAATCTAGACAAATTCTAGGAAGATGGCAGGAATACTGCAGCGGAATGTATGATATGAATGATAGTGAGGATATGAATGATATACATGAACCAGTAACAGTAGAGGCAGAACCTGAACCTTCATTAGATGAAATTTCATGGGCAATAAGGAGCCTGAAATATGGTAAATCACCTGGATGTGATGAGATACCAGCTGAATTGATTAAAGCGGGAGGAGAAGAAAGCATAAACATCTATCTATTATGTGAAAAGATATGGAAATATGGTATTTGGCCAAAAGACTGGAAGAGAACTATCTTCATTCCAATACCAAAAAAGGGTGACCTGAAATTATGTACAAACTATCGAACTATTGCCCTGATCAGTCATGCAAGTAAAATTCTACTAAAAATTATAATGAGAAGACTGCATAAGAAAATGGAAGAAGAGATTAATGTAGCTCAGGCTGGATTTAGACAGGGAAGAGGAACAAGAGATCATATATTCAACATGCGTTTAATAATAGAGAAGTGTAGATAATTTAATGTAAATCTGTTCTTATGTTTTGTGGATTATTCAAAAGCATTTGACTGTGTACAACATCAGAAGCTTTGGGAAATCATGAGGAATATGGGCTTTCCATCACATATAGTGCAGCTCATTAAAATGCTCTATCAAGACCAACAAGCAGCAGTCAGAATAGATGGAGAGACATCAGACTGGTTTGGCATCAAGCAAGGAGTCCGTCAGGGATGTGTGCTGTCACCGTATTTGTTCAGCCTGTACGCCGAAAATATAAAGAGAAATGTAAGAGATGATATAAACAAGGAACAATATGATGCCCTAAACATCGGTGGTCATGAAATACCAGAAATTCGTTATGCTGATGATACAGTATTACTATCAACATCACAAAATGGTTTAGAAAACTTATTAACCTCACTCCAAAGAAATAGTGAAAATCATAACTTATTTCTTAACATAGCAAAAACAAAGATAATGCATACAAACAAAACTGCCATGGAGAAGGAAATATATGTTAATGAGGAAAGATTGGAAGTGGTGGAAAATTTCGAATATCTTGGGTCACTGGTTACCAACAATGGTGACACAATGAAAGAAATTAAACGGCGACTATCAATTGCTCTTCAAAGACTAAAACAACTGAATAAATTATGGAATTGTACAGATAGAATTACAAAGGTCAGATTTTTAAGAGCATGCATCTTTCCCCATTGCATCATACGCCTGTGAGACCTGGACACTTACTAAACAAGCGGAACAGCGCATAAATGCATTTGAATATAAATGTTACAGACAGGTTCTAAGAATATCTTGGGTAAAGAAAAGAACAAATGCATCCATACTTCAAGAGCTGAATATTGAAGAGGGTTGGCTAGTAAAGACAATAAAACAAAGAAAATTGAAATATTTTGGTCACTTGAAACGTCATGGAAGTCTAGAGAGAACAATAATGGAGGGGTATATGCCTGGGAAGAGAGGAAGAGGAAGGCCAAGGAGAAGATGGGTGCAGGATGTGGCAGATGATCTCCAGATGGGTGTATCAGACGCAGGACATCTTGCTCAGGATAGGAAGGTTTTCCGGAGGGTTGTTATGGCAGCGAGGTTCCGCGAGGGACATGCTACTGAATGAATGAATGAATGAACATAGAGCCAATTTTAACATATTGCTGGAAATCCTGGATAGTTAATAAAAAAGCCAAACAATTTCTTGAGGCCTCGGAGATCTGGTTTTACAGAATAATCTTTACAGTTCCTTCGACAGCCAAATAAGAGCAACCCAGCTGTTTCGAAAAAGGCGAGGGCTCGAAGACAGCTTTTCGCAAACATCTGACAGATACATTCGTCAGTTTGTGATCATGTCATGAGAAGACGGAAACTGGAAAAAAAAATGTGTGACTACTGGTGAGATCTGTGGAAAAAAAACAGAGGAAAACAAAGCGAGAAGATTCTTGACAGCCTTTCGTCATAGCAAGAAAGAGTGCTAACACACCAAGTTATTTTTACATTAACTAAACACACCAAGTTATACATGTTCTTAAAGATCGCTGATTGCGGAGAGGCACGCTAGTCGACAAGGCACTTAATGCTGACGATGAAAATTCGCATAATTATCAAGATATCTTGATGATATCAATAAAAATGTTTCGTTTATGAACCTACATGGTCAAATGGATGGAGGAAAACCAACATAAAGAATGTGTCCATGTAAACTGAAAAGTCGCATAAACATTGAGAAATCTTGATGATATAACTAGAATGTTTCGTTGACGAGCTCATATGGCCAAATGGAAAGAGCAGGACCGAGATACATAATGAAGATAGTTTGAGACAGAAAAGAATGACAGGGAGATGGCATGACGTGAGCTGCAGGAGTTGGCAAACGATAGGTTGGCTTGACTTTAGGGGAGGGGGAGGGGGTGGAGATACCTATGTTCCGTTGAGAGTTCAAGGGCAGAACAAGGAAGATGGTCAGAGAAGGGTAGAAAAGGGAGAATGGTTGGAGGAGTTAGCACTCTAACACATTTAATACAGGTAGGGCCTCTCCCCGTGTGGGTTCCGGGGCCCCATCGTGGGGAAAACAAGAATAGATCCACTGCCTCCCCAAAAAGCATGTCGTAAGAGTCGACTAACTGGGGAGCTTCCCTGGAAGTCAGAGTGCATCTGCCTGAGAGGCAAGGAACCAACAGTCTGCATTCAAGTGAATTAGATCTGTAAAACTTATTCACACGCAACACTCAGGTTCTGGAGCAGGACTGCAGTTCAGAAGTAGACGAACAACAAGAACTTTCACCAGAGTGTATAGCTGGTGAACGCGAAGAAGAAGGTAGGGCCTCAAAGCCTTGTTTGAGTAAACATTAAAAGTAACAATAATTTACTCTTCTATTTTCGCCCTTTAAAGGGCGGTTGACATGTTGTGTTGTGGTTTACAGGTTGGCTACGATATCTGCGTCTTTTGACCACGCACATCGTATTTAAATAATGTCTTAGTTGTTCTCAGTTTACGACATAATTGTTAAGGAACAGCGGATCTAATATCTCTCCCCTCCCTCCCCTCCCTCCCCTCCCTCCCCCTCCCTCACCCTAGTCCTACTAAAATAAAAACTGGATCCCTAGAACCCATGTCGCAATGGGAATTAAAGTGCAGAAGAAAAAGGGTGAGCATCACTGTGAATAAAACATATGCCGAACCAGGAAGGCTAAATCGTTTAACAAATGCCCCAAAAATCGAATGTGTCGCCCGAAAGGCGCAAATATCGCAGCCAATGCCATACAACGCAATAACATCTTCGGATGAACGAAGAAGAACAGAAGCCGTACAATATTAGGTTATTCAGTTATTCAGTCCCAAAACCAAGACAGCGTTTCCCGGCAAGCTCTAAATTCCTAATCTGTGTCAAGCTCCTAAATTTATTCTTCGCAGTATAATACTGAGGTTTTCATTTACCTTCTACTAGTTGTCATTAAGTGGTTCATATGTGGGATGCAATTTTTTTGTTTTTTTAGAAGCCCCACCTTAAATATGGCCAAACAGCTGAACGGGATTTCCGTGACCTCTCCACGGGGGATCCTCATCCGCATGGTGGCACTTTGTGTCATCGGGTGTTTATCGCTTGTGTGATGCATTGGTGGGGTACAACCTACCTACCTACCAAACTACCTACCTTACTACCTACCTTACTACCTACTTACCTACCTACCTACCTTCTACTGACCTGACAGCAAATAATTAACTGTAACTTACCAGAACTGCAGAGCCGCCACTTGAACCACCAACACGATACTCTGGGTTTTCAGGATTGTAGATGTATCCATCCATGCTAGAGAACCCCATGGCGCTCAAGCAGAAGTCGTCACAAGCCGACTTGCCCAGGATCCTTCCGCCTGTGTTAATGGGAGACCATTTCTATTAAATCAGAAAAGTAGGGGTGACTGACTGACTTTCTACCCCATCAGGACATCACACAAGCGATAAACACCCGATGACACAATGTGCCACCATGTGGGTGAGGATCACCGTGGAGAGATCCCAGAAACCGCGTTCAGCCTTAAGGCCATATTTATGGCCGGGCTATATTGCGGCCCCTGGCAAAAGCCAGGGTAGGGCTTTAAAAAAAAAAAAAAAATTTCATCCTTAAAAGTGATGATAAATGCCTATATTATCTATACACAGTAAGGGTGAAAGGAAACGAAGGACCCGATAGACTGGCCGTGTCTACAATGGTTTGTGGAAGGAGAAGTATGAACAGGACAGAATAGTGAGTACGCTGCGTTCCAGAGATGTAGAGATATAAGTCAGAGACAATTAAAACATCTGCTGGAGATGGGTATTAAAATCGGCCAGTCATGCAGAAACTTGTTGCAGGACCAAGCAACAAGAGCTACCAGTCAACTGCAACTGGTTAGTTAGTTAGTTAGTTAGTTAGTAGTTAGTTAGTTAGTTAGTTAGTTAGTTAGTTAGTTTTCCCATGTTAGTTAGTTAGTTAGTTAGTTAGTTAGTTAGTTAGTTAGTTAGTTAGTTAGTTAGTTATTAGTTAGTTAGTTAGTTAGTTAGTTAGTTAGGTTTGTTTAGTTAGTTAGTTAGTTAGTTTAGTTAGTTAGTTAGTTAGTTAGTTAGTCATTAGTTAGTTAGTTCAGTTAGTTAGTTAGTTAGTTAGTTAGTTAGTTAGTTAGTTAGTTAGTTCAGTTAGTTAGTTGGGCCGTTATCCTCATTGCACTCCGGACATGTCCATAGGTGCTCAGACCCTCCCCTCAGTATGAACCCCAACGTCCGATGGCTAATAGTACCAGTTCTATGTTGATTAACAAGTCTTCTGGCGTGTCTGGTGTGCGTCTCGTTTTTTGCTGTACCGATCTTAATTCCCAAGTCTGCCATTCTGGCGAGTGATGTTGATTCACTGCCACCAAAGTCCTCTATCCTTCCCATTTCTCTGAGGGCATTGATAATATCAGCATGATCCATAGGCTGACAGTCGGTAGTGATAGCGGATCCAGCCAACCTGTCAGCTCTTTCATTTCCATCGACGCCTGCGTGTCCCGGAACAAAAATAAAGGTGACTCCACGCACAGTGGACTTCTGTAATGATTCAAGCCATTGTCTTCGCACTGAACCTGCCTGAACCCTCCGGATCATACTCATTGAATAACTGCAACTGGGTACGCTGATAAAAGGCAGGAAACTACATGTAATCCCCTCTGGGACGATTTACGGCGTAAGCCGTAGACAAAAGACAGGATACTACATCTGACTCCTCTCTGCAACGCTTTAAGGTATAAGCAATAGGACAAAAGAAGAAGATTCAGGGCTTACCAGCATCTAGAATCCTAGTCACCACAGAGGCATCATATTCTGGGATATATCCCTCTAGAAGTTGGCTTCCATTTGACATGGGCACACCTGCTACTGAAGCATTGTCTTTGATGGCCACTGTTTTCCCAAAGAGTTTTCCCGATGGCGCTCCGTTGATTTCACAACGCCATGCCCTGTAGATTAAAAGGTTGTGAGCTCTTAGTTACCAAGTAAAGTAAAGGACCCTTTTCATAACGCCTTCAAACGTATTGGATATATATGGCCAGACCTATATTTTATAGACCAAGCGGTACTTTGGCCGCCTTTACTTCCCAGGACTGAACCTAGTACAAACTCAAGGCTGGGCCGACCTGGGAGCCAAGGTCATTTTGGAGAAAAAATTCCGGACCCTCTCAGGACATGAACCCATGATCTTGCGATCCACAGGCGAGCGTTTAGCCGCTAGACCACTGCGGCTGCCAGTTACCATGTAACCGAACATAAAATACTAGCTAGATAGTTTACTAAGATCGTGGATGGACAGGGGAGGGGAGACGCTCACAAATACAACGGACGAAATAACAATGGACAAAACAACATTAATATATTTTTAAAAAAACCCTTCTAGTATCTGTGTGCCATTCTCAAGACCGGAAGGACTCTCTACGGAAAGATATTTGGCCACCAGGTGCAGCAAAGTCTGCCATCCTGTCTTTAAACAACTGCTTCGTGCAAAGTGGCATGCTTCACAGCAGAGGACAAGGGTGAGGAGTATTGTCTAGATTTTTTTCTCCGGGGTACGACGGTGTGTTGGAAAATGAACAGTTGGAGAGACTGGCTGGCTCTGCACAACTCGGTGGAATACTGATGCATGATAAGGCAGAGGTGGTTAGTGCCTTGTCGGAGAGCGGTTACAGTTCGGAGGAGCAGATGGATCACCACAGTCTGGTGAGATGAATGCAGCGGGAAGTGACTAGGGGTTCTGGCAGATGCTCGAGGCTCAGAGGAAACGCAAGACGGACGATTAATCAGAATGCTACTGGCACCATTAGTATCGGAACTCTACACTGGCTGCTGAAGATGGAGACGGGGCGCTTATGGGAATGCCCCGAGTGCTGTGATGTCGTTTCTTGAATCACCTCAACTCAACTCTTAACAGCTGGTAAACAGTCTACAAATATTTTCAGTAATGTTTTTATCAGCTGTTCAGTATATTTAATTGAAATTCATTTTTAGTTAATTCTCGCAGCTCTGTATCTTACAGGGTAGTGAATACGTTTAACAATTTCATGATCATCAAGTAAAAGAATTCGATTTCAGTAACGGACTTTAAAAATAGTACGGCTCGTATCTAGGAGGAGATAGAGGCTTGCTGATCTAATATTCTTAGAGACAGTAGTAGATTGTGTACAGTAGCCTTTTTTCCTGGTGGAGACAGTCTACATTTTTTTAAATTGATTTTAGAACCAGACATCTGCCTAGAAAATAAATACGTATATCATCACCATCAGCTTCATCACCCTGTAAGACAGCGTGTCGCTGAGTCACCAGATGCTGTTGACTGTCTCATCTACTCCCTCCATTTTTGACAGTCAGATGCGATGGACTTCATGACTACATGCCTAAGCCCTGTCCAGTAAATCAAGTTCTGTATCCAGGTCTTTCTTGGTCTGCTCTTCTCTCTTCTCCTTCACTAAGCTTTGTAGTATTGCTTTTGAAAGGAAAAGTACGAAAAATACGATAAGCAAACAAACAAAGATGACAGTTTTTATGTGAAGTTTGAGCTGCGGTACAAATCATACCAGGCATTGCCGAATCTGTCCTCGGGTTTTGGGCGGTAACCTGGTGTCCGCGGGTACTTGACCTCAGGCACGGGGTCACAGAAAGTATCTAACAGTTTCAGGGCGCCGAGAGACGAATTCACTCGATCTGTGTTAGAAAAAGTATAGTTTAGTGAAATGCTGTGCAAAAGAAATAACATGTTATAGCTGTCACTTGCAATTATATCTTATAAAAATGAATGAATGAATGAATGAATGAATGAATGAATGAATGAATGAATGAATGAATGAATGAATGAATGAATGAATGAATGAATGAAAGTAAAAACACCAAGAGGTAGGGCCCGACCAAGAAGAAAATTGACTGAAGAAGTCCCTGATACCTTAAGACATTACAAAGTCACAGTATACCGGGCAACCGAGTGCGCCCTAGCTCGGATGCTGATCATCTGTTACGCTTACAGCCATGTTGCAGAATATGGACACAAGAAAAAAGAGAAGCATGAATAAGGCAGTCAGTATCGATTAATCAAATACTTAGCCCGTAAAGAATGTTGACGGGAATAAATTGTCAGTACTTTCTGTCTCTCTGTATGGTTCGGCACTTGGGCAGTCTGGGTTTTCTGACCACTCCCTCCCCCCCCCCCTCCCCCAAAATTTACTATCATCTTTCTCATTGTGTCTGTGGCTACCTCTTGTTTATCTAGGCTCTAATGACGCTTGGGGAAACAGATTTTTAGGTTATGATGTTTAGAATATTGTGGATACACTGGAATAGTTCTGCAGGTTATCTGGCGATCACTGTAGTTGCTATCCGTCTACGGTTAGGTTCACGTTAATCTCCCCAAATAAAGTAGGTCACTTTTCATTCACAAATTTGTTGGGCTGGTCGACTTTACTGAAGGATACGTGTGTCTCCTATACTGTTGTTTGCTTTCTGTGATGTCTTGCATTTACGCTTTTATTCGAAGAAAGAGAATGCCGGTGACACAGATTGCAGCACTTTCTAGGGAAGTTGTGTTAGGACAAGTTTCTCCATGCTTTTGGAGTGTTAAAAGCGCTGGCGTAAAGAAATATACAACACGCGATATCAACTGCATTGCGGAACACACCCCGTAACCTTGTGCCGATGTGACAGGTTCAGTAACTACCAATCAGAAGTAACCTAGTGTGTATATGGGCGGGGCGTGGAGAGACTAACGTTACTTCTACCCGATCTGCAATAATAACCTAAAGCTCCCCCTTCGGGGATGCTGGTCGAACGTCACGAGTTCAATAGGATTGTAGTGGTAAAGGGAAGGAGGGGAAACGCAAACAAATACAACGGACAAAATATCAATGGACAAAACAACATTATTATACCAAAAAAAACCTTCATTGGGCCTTCTAGTATGTGTGCCATTCTAATGACAGAGAGGACACTCTATGGAAAGAGATTTAGCCACCAGGTGCAGTAAAATCTGTCATCCCTTATTTAAACAGCTTGTAAACAGCCTACTAAAATTTTCAGTAATGTTTTTATCAGCTGTTCAGTATATTTATAGCGCCACAGCAGATTGGAAATAATTGTAGTAGAAGGCATGATACCAGAAAAGAGGTGTCAGGGGTCGACCAGCACGAACATGTGCACAAGATATCAGAGACACATCGAGTAGGAAAGCTCACAAGGTGGGGGATCTAGTGAGAGCCCGAGCTTCTTTCAGACAGGCTGTGATGAGAGTGACATTCTGCAAAGAACCTTCTACACGAGGATAACAAGACAAATATAGATATAGTGTGCTTAGTTCTTCACCAGCATAGGCTTAATGTGTCTACTGCTGGCCCAGTATGCCTGGAAGTACCTATAACTGATCCATCTAACCTGTGATCGCTGCAAGCTGTTCCTTGGAGCATTGGTAATTAAGGTCGTCGGATACTTGCTGTAATTCTTTCACTGTGAAAGGCTGGTGGATTTGGGGGTCGTACCTCTTGCTAGCCATCGTGCACTACCTGTTGTAGATAACCATAAACACACACGGTGCATTAGTGTACAGAAACATATTATCATGGTAATTTACGGCAATATAGAAAGACTGTCATAGTTATTCTTTTCCTCCTCCTCCTTCTTCTTTTTCTTCTTCTTCTGCTTTTTATTCTTCTTCTTTTTCTTCTGCTTCTTCTTCTTCTTCTTCTTCTTCTTCTTCTTCTTCTTCTTCTTCTTCTTCTTCTTCTTCTTCTTCTTCTTCTTCTTCTTCTTCTTCTTCTTCTTCTTCTTCTTCTTCTTCTTCTTCTTCTTCTTCTTCTTCTTCTTCTTCTTCTTCTTCTTCTTCTTCTTCTTTTTTCTTTTCTTCTTCTTCTTCTTCTTCTTCTTCTTCTTCTTCTTCTTCTTCTTCTTCTTCTTCTTCTTCTTCTTCTTCTTCTTCTTCTTCTTCTTCTTCTTCTTTTCTTCTTCTTCTTCTTCTTCTTCTTCTTCTTCTTCTTCTTCTTCTTCTTCTTCTTCTTCTTCTTCTTGTTTTCTTCTTCTTCTTGTTTTCTTCTTCTTCTTGTTCTTCTTCTTCTTCTTCTTCTTCTTCTTCTTCTTCTTCTTCTTCTTCTTCTTCTTCTTCTTCTTCTTCTTCTTCTTCTTCTTTCTTCTTCTTCTTCTTCTTCTTCTTCTTCTTCTTCTTCTTCTTCTTCTTCTTCTTCTTCTTCTTTATTCTTCTTCTTCTTCTTCTTCTTCTTCTTCTTCTTTTTCTTCTTCTTCTTCTTCTTCTTCTTCTTCTTATTATTATTATTATTATTATTATTATTATTATTATTATTATTATTTTTCTTCTTCTTCTTCTTCTTCTTATCATTATTATTATTATTATTATTATTATTATTATTATTATTATTATTATTCTCCTTCTTCCTCTTCTTCTTCTTCTTCTTCTTCTTCTTCTTCTTCTTCTTCTTCTTCTTCTGTATTCATTGGCAAATCCACAAAACGTTCAATACGTCTACAATCAAATCATCCACTGCTCTCAGTCCACGTTAAAGCCTGTTAGAGCCGGTAGCATGCTAGTCTGTACTGTTACCAGTGCAGAATTCTACTGTCTGCTTCTTCGAAGCTCTTTCTTGTCTGCTTCCTTGAAATTATTTGACCACAGAAGATAGTGCTGAGTAGTACGCAATGGCATTAGTACTTTAAAACACCTCGTTGCGAGATCATTGATGCGTCAACAGCCTCGCCTCAATATTGGAGGCAATGTTTCGTTATTTGAAAAACCCCACTCTGGCTCTAGTCGGGGCATGTAACCTAACGTTAACGGGATTTCTGGGATTTGTACACGGGTGATTCGCTTCCGAATAGTAGTACTTTGTGTCACCGGGTGTTTATCGCTCGCTATGCGGTCCTGATGGGATCGAATACCCCTCACTCACTCATCATTGATGCGGGTACTTTGCGTCTCTCTCACTCATCATTGATGCGTATATACGAACAGAGATGCGGGTACTTTGCGTCTCTCTCAAATCATCCATTGATGCGTATATACGAACAGAGATGCGGGTACTTTGCGTCTAGTCACTCATCATTGATGCGTATATACGAACAGAGACTGCGGGTACTTCGAAGCGTCTCTCTCACTCATCATTGATGCGTATATACGAACACAGAAGATAGTGCTTGCGTCTCTCGCACTCATCATTGATGCTATAACGAACAGAGATGCGGGTACTTTGCGTCTCTCTCACTCATCATTGCCTGCGTATATACGAACAGAGATGCGGGTACTTTGCGTCTATCTCACTCATCATTGATGCGTATATACTAACAGAGATGCGGGTACTTTGCGATCTCTCACTCATCATTGATTCCGTAATATACGAACAGAGATGCGGGTACTTTGCGTCTCTCTCACTCATCATTGATGCGTATATACGAACAGAGATGCGGGTACTTTGCGTCTCTCTCACTCATCATTGATGCGTATATACGAACAGAGATGCGGGTACTTTGCGTCTATCTCACTCATCATTGATGCGTATATACGAACAGAGATGCGGGTACTTTGCGTCTCTCTCACTCATCATTGATGCGTATATACGAACAGAGATGCGGGTACTTTGCGTCTCTCTCACTCATCATTGATGCGTATATACGAACAGAGATGCGGGTACTTTGCGTCTCTCTCACTCATCATTGATGCGTATATACGAACAGAGATGCGGGTACTTTGCGTCTCTCTCACTCATCATTGATGCGTATATACGAACAGAGATGCGGGTACTTTGCGTCTCTCTCACTCATCATTGATGCGTATATACGAACAGAGATGCGGGTACTTTGCGTCTCTCTTAAAATAAAATGTGATTATAAATGTATAATGAGGCAACCTTCTTCCCCAAGCTTTAAACGTTCTCTGTTTGAGTTTTTGTTTATATACATTTTTATGAATATTTTACTATACGTATTCGTGATTCAGCATATTATAATTATTAGGCATTTAAACAAGGCGAAGTAATTTAAGCACCACATCCTAAAAAAAATTAGTAAGAGTCCGAAGCTCGCACTCCTACCCAATGTTTTCTTTACGTCGGAGCCTCTTCATATGAATAACCTGGTAACTTCGCAGTTCCATGTTCAAACAGAAATTATCCAACCCGGCATGACAGCAGAACAAACACTATTTGACCCCAAATAATAAAGATACTCACCGCACTGTTTTCACAAATAACCCTAGAGTATGTTAACAAATTCAACAGAGACTTTCACTATCTACAAAACTTGACAGCCAGCAAACCAACTCGATGCCGCGGTACCAGAGATGTAAGAATACCAAAGAATGTGATCTGAATGTCTAACAGCACGATGTGCTGTGTGGGGAGATATACCTGTGTACGTTGCTAGCTGTGTGCGGTACTAGTGTGAGTACGTACGTGTGTGAGTGCGGTATGGAAGGTAACCCTAGTTATCTTCTGCTGAATCATAAAACAGAGAAGAAACTGGAGCATGGGTTTCGTGTTTGTTTGTTTTTTTATTTAATGCACTTCTTGGGCCCATGCAATATTTGACCTGGTATGCATTTCTGGACAAAAGGATTAAGGCGTATGGGATGGTTCGTGGCCACTCTTAACGTTTTAAAAGGTATTTTATATATATATATATATATATATATATATATATATATATATATATATATATATATATATATATAGAGAGAGAGAGAGAGAGAGAGAGAGGGGGGGGGGAGAAAGGGAGAGAGAGAGAGATAGTAATTTATTCTTCTTCTTCGCGTTCACCAGCTGTAAACTCTGTCAAAAGGTTCTGGTTCACCCTTTTCTGGACTGCAATCCTGTTCCAGAACATGAGTGTTGCTTGTGCATCCGTTTTACAGATCTGACTCATTTGTATCCAGACTGCCGGTCCTTGACTCTCGGGCAAATGCATTCCGACTTTGAAGGAAGCTCCTAATTAGTCGACTCTTGCGAAATGCTTTTGTGTAGTCAGTGAGTCTATTCTTGTTTTCCCTATAACAGGGCCTCGGAACCCATAGGGGGACAAGTCGATTTCTCTACAGTAACGCTGTAAGTAAAAGGTATTTCTCCATGATATCCACAGCAAAAAACGGAAAGATAATGCCCTATACAAACAAAACTGCCAATGGAGAAGGAAATATATGTTGAATGAATGAGAAAATGATTGGAAGTGGTGGAAAATTTCGAATATCTTGGGAACACTGGTTACCAAACAAATTACGTGACATCAATTTTACACAAAGAACTTCAAACGGAGACTGGCATCAAAGGTGCTCTTCAAAGTTTAAAATCAGAAGCTGAGTAAATTATTAGAATTGGTATTAGATAGAATTTCAAATTGTCATATTTTTAATCTTGGAGCATGCATCTGCTTCCCATTGCAACATACGCCTGTGACCCGACACTGGACACTTTTGCTAAACAAGCGGAACAGGGCGCATAAAAATTTTCATTTAAAACATAAATGTATACAGAACCCGTTCTAACGAATATCTTGGGAAAAAGAAAACGTAATAAAATGCATCCATACTTCAAGAGCTGAATATTGAAGAGGGTTTTTTTTTTCTAGTAAAGAAAAAGGTGCGGGTTTCAAAGAAAACAGTAAAAAAAATTGGTCACTTGCCAAATGTCATTGGAGGTCTAGAGAAACAATGAATGGAGGGGTATATGCCTGGGAAGAGAGGAAGAGGAAGGCCACTGAGAAGATTGGTGCAGGTAGTAGCAGATGATCTCCAGATGGGTGTATCAGACGCAGGTCCTTGACTCTCGGGCAAATGCATTCCGAGAAGGAAGCTTTTAGTCGGCGAAATGCTTTTGTGTAGTCAGTGAGCGAGGTTCCGCCCCTAGGGCCAACCCACTGGGGGAATGATTTATCTACGCGTGTACAAAAGGTACTCGATTCCCTCCATGATATCCAAGTGACTGTGCAGAATAGAACGGAGTGGAGAAATAAGACTACGAGCCCTATGTGACATAAAAAAGTACAATAGGATAATGAATGCATGAAAGAATGAATGAATGAATGAATGAATGAATGAATGAATGAATGAATGAATGAGAACGTGGTAGAAGTATTTTTTTAACTAAACAAATTACGATGCTTGGATCGGTTTTACAAAAGTACGACTTTAAAATGGAGGAAATGGCATTATGAAGGGTTTGTTTGTGTGTTTGTTTTAGTTTCCAGAAGCCATGAGTTTGTTAACCCTTAGGCTAGGTATTATGGATATGGCAAACTTTCGGCCTTTTCAATTGTAAATACTGTAAATCTGGGAGAAATTTGGCTTTTCTGCCTACCCCCAGGGAGTGAACCCGGACCACAAGGAGTTCGTCACCCGGTCACCGTGAAATCCGGTTTTGCCAACTACGCCAGAGAGCCGGGCGCATTATGTAGAGAAATTTTCATCTCTTTGGCAGACAAAAACACTAAATACACAACCCGCAATAACACAAGACAGAGAAAGGAATGGTACAAACGTAATAATAGGCGTCACAATTTTGTGCAACCATATAAGGGTGTGTGTGTGTTTTTTTTTTTTTTTTCTAGGAAAGAAAAAGGTGCGGGTTCTCATCATACAGTAACTAGAAAAAATACCGTTACTAGCCATACAATGTCTATTGCAGGTGCCCTGACAAAATGATGCGGTACTGTGTTTCTCTTGTGTACCACCACGAACGACAAGCATTAACCGTAAGATTAACAGCAAACACGTAGTAGAATCATCTTAATCGTACCCATCTTGGTCCTCTAGTTAACTTGCCGTGACGAGGAGAAATACAAGCTTCAAATGAGTGTCCCCTGTCACAGATGAGAAAGCATGAATGAACGCTCTGTTCGTAACAAGTTCCGTTTATTTAATTATAGTTAAATTTGTAGAAAACATGTAAGATGTGGACAATAAACCTTGTTGGCTGTCATTTACAGTTGAATTGTGGCTTTGACTGCTGGCAACATATCTTAGATTTACATTCTCTCCAGCCCCCCCCCCCCCCCCTTTTTTTTTTTTAGATTAACACTTTCTCAACAACCTTCACATGTAAACTCGCAACAGTGATGGGTGGGAGGAAGGGGTGCGTGGTCTTGAGGCATGGTGTCCGCCTCGAGTAATAGAGGTCCCGGTTCAGGCCCCGTGAAGGCTATGATTATTTTACTTCTAGTAAATTTCCCTGGTCTCTGGGTAGTGAGATCAGAGGCCCGTGTGTATTGTTGCGCACGTAAAAAAAAAATGCCTTGGAAGTTGGAAAATCGAAAAGAGTTGCCTAACGGTGCTGCCCGGGCAAAATTTGGAGTTAAAAATCTGCTCACAATATTTCAGGATCCTCGCCGGTGCTACAGAGTTCGTTCACTGTGCTGAGATTCTTTGGATTTGAGTTAGAAGTAGAACGGGGCACTTATGGGTTACTACCCTTGTGCCAGATGTTGATCCGTTTTATAAACAGAAACAGAAATAACAACTTGCCGGTAGTGATAATACCAATACAGTCTTCCCCTTGTGAGATGCAATTTTTAAAATAGCCTGACCATAAATATGATCTAATGGCTGAAGGCGGTTTCTGGGACCTCTCCACTGGTGATCCTCATCCACATTTTGGCACTTTGTTTCATCGGGTGTTTATCGCCTTTGTAATGTCCTATTGGGGTAAAAATCTACTACAACAACATGCCGGTGACGTCACGTTCGCCGTTTGTCAAAATGCCCTTGCTTTCGTCATTTGGCGGTGACAGATTTGATTATCAATATGTTAATTACTTATTTAGATTTATATGTTTTCTCGTGTATCTTTCTATCTACTTCGTTCTTCTTTATTTACGAGTGCCAAACATTGCGTGTCAATAAGTTCAGACGGCTGGGGCAGCTATAAAAAATGGCTCTGGTATTTTCAACTGGAAATAGTTCAAATACCCGCTACTTACAATGCCGTGTGGTATACTAAGAATTATATATGTCAGTGTTGACCCCAAGTTCTGTAAATGCATGTAATAACATGTGCAAATGTCACGTTTTCATTAAAAGGGGCAAAGGACGCATTATTTGCCAAAGTGTCCTTGAGTGAGAGCAAAGGCGTGTACTCAGGGGACGACATGACAGTTGTGGCTTGTTGTTCCTAACAGTGTGTGATGGCGTCATGTCTGCACATGTCTGTGTTCTCTCTGTTGGCCCCGGTGGCGATTCCGTTTTGTATGTCCATCTTCCTGTCTGTGTCCTGTGTTCCATGTACGATTGTGTTTATAAAGGGGTTGTTCTTCTGATATCTTATGGTATGCTGTTCTTTCTGAGTTATTGTGTCCTTTCACGGAACAAGAGGATAGCGTTGCTGTAATGGACACTTTGTAGCCTTCTTCTTCTTGTTCGATCTTTCTGTCAGAAAACTTATATCAGGAGGCCGGTAGCCTTTATGAAAGCTATAGTACAATCCATATCTTCTCGTATACCATACAGTTTTGTCTTCATTGTGGTTGGGACAGGCTGCGTCTCTGTTTTCAGCATACAGTGTTGGAGCACATGTTCAGCATTTTCGGGTGCCACGCTGCAGGGACACGTCTCCGTGTTTCCTACACCGAAAAATTTGAACATATGTTGACGAAATCTGTTGTGCCCAGTCCTTAGTCTGAATATAATACACTGTCCCTCTCTAGAGAGCGATGAAGCGAGTCTTGGGGAGAAAATCTGGTGTGGGTATCCAGCCACCTTTCTTGGATATTAGATAGTATTAATGTTTTCGTCTCTTGGTCTGTTAAAGCTATTTGGTTGTACCATGTCACTTCCGCTTCTGGCCAATCTGTCCGCTATGTCATTGCCTTCCAAGCCACAGTGACCTGGAATCCACTGCATTACAGATTTTCTACTGAAGAGCCTAAGTGAATCAGCTGCTGCGCCAAGTCTAAAAACTGAGTGTCTTTTGGGTTAACAATTGCTTGTAGAAGTGACGTAGCATCAGTCAGAAAGACCACTCTGCTATATTTGCTGTGCTGCTGTCCATTCATGATAGAACATGCCGCTAGAAGTGCTTCTGCCTCTGCTCTGTAATTGGAGGAATATTAACCTGTTGGTACAGCATGGTTGATTTTTAAACCATTTGGGCATTCTATATATATTCCTCCGCCTCCGTCTCTTACTGCTCTCTTGGCTGAACCATCTGTATACACTCGAATCTAACTCTGGTGTGGATAAAGCCTATTGATCTCTCCTTCTGTAGTTGATTTTATATCAGTGCTGCTCATTGATGATTTGGAGGAGATCCCTGTTACAGAGGTTCTGACTGTTGGCAGGCTATCCCTAAGCCAAGGGTGGCAGTCGTTGTAAGGTTTCAGTGGAACATCTGGTATTATGGGAGGGAGTTTAAGGACAGCGAGCTTGGCATTTGCGTTCTTAATAAAACAGGTTCTCTTAAGTCTAGCCTTCTGGGGTTTCTGCAGTCAGCTGTGCATGGGTTGTTCTTTAAAGTGGGGGTATTTGGAGAGCTGGGTGGGGAGCTTTGTGTCTCTCCTGTCTTCCAGATCATGGAGACCAGTAATTGTTTCCGTGTCTGATATGGGCGTGGAGCGCATTGCCCCTGTCATAATACGAAGAGCGTGGTTTTGGATCTTTGAGACTTTCTGAAAATTTGATTTAGCTGCTGTGCTCCAAGCAGCTATTCCATATTCTAGTGTTGGCCTCACATAGCCTATATAGGTTCTCTTGAGGACACTGAGGTGTGCCCACCAGTCTGTTCCAGCTAACTTCCTGATCAGTTGGATTCTCTTGAGTCCTTTACTTTGTGTCTTTTCTATCTGTTTTCTCCCCATAAGTCTTGGGTCAAAGATTACTCCTAAATATGACGGTGAGTCATCATGTTTCAGTGCCTAGCTGCCATATGTAAGTGAAACTTTCTGGGGTTTGGTAGAGAGACTGGAAATGGTGTGTGTGGTATTGACCCGATTTACAGGCATGTTTCAACTATTAGACCACTTCTCTAGAGTTCCGAGGGATTCTTGAAACCTTGTCTGTGCTTTTTCAGTGTCCTCCTCTGAACTCAGTAGCGCCAGATCATCGGCATACATAACAGCTTGAACTCCATTACAGAGGGTTGATTTTATGTCGTTACTGTAAACGAGGAAAAGAATTGGGGACAGAGCTCCTCCTTGTGGAACTCCATGTTTCATTGTGACTGATCTACTCCTTGAACCCTGTATCTTGACTCTTGCAGATCGATTTTCAAGATATTTTACGATCCACCCAAGCATGTGATGGGATATTCCTTTTTCAAGTAGCTTTTGTTTCAGCCCATTTTTCCACACTTTGTCGAAGGCCTTTTCCATACCCACCCAGACTGCAATAGTGTGCTTTTTTTTTCCTGGAATGCATCTTCAATGTGTTGAGCAATAAATGTAATTTGGTCTTCTGTTGATCTACAACGTCGAAAACCTGCCTTCTTCTTCTTCTTTCGTTCGCATGAAATAAATTGTCTATATCTGCAAAGCTGTCCCTAGTATGAATTTCACTGTCTTTTGTAATTCACTAAGCGGCCCGTAAAGTTTGACTTCCACAAGTGTCTCTTTTGGCCAAAGGTTTTGCCTGAAAGCGTTGAATCTGGGACAGTCTTGAAGGATGTGATCTGTTGTTTCAGGTGCCAGTCCACAAGTACACATGGCTGATTGGCCAATCTTAAATTTGTTGTACATGTGGGAGCGAAGTCGATTGTGCCCTGTTCTAAGGCGAAGGATAATGACTTGCTCTGGTCTGTCCATAATATGGTAATCATCCTGTGCCAGTTTCGGTGGCATTCTGATTGATTTGATCATTCTCTTCTTCTGTTGATAAGAGACTGGAATGTTAGGTTGTTCTTCAGTTGCACCTTCCTTAGCTAGTTTATCAGCTTTTTCGTTTCCGGGAACTCCACAGTGGGAAGGTATCCACTGCATTACTAATTTACAGCGGTTGCCTAGTTCGGATAATAGTGTCCGTATGCTTGGTAATTTTCCAGACTGGGGTGACTGAAGTACTGCTTTTGCATCTGTCAGGAATGCCACTGGTTGTGAAAAATACCCTGTATTTAGTAGTTTCTCTACCGCTATCTTGATGGCTTGAACTTCTGCATCATAGTTGTGACAGTGCTTTCCCGTTGGTAATTTGGCTGTATCCCTGGTATTATTAGGATACTCAATGTACACTCCCGCACCTCCGTTTCTGACTGCGCTTTCTGCTGACCCATCTGTGTAAACACGGACCCAAAGGTTCTGCGGGTATTCATCATCAAGTAGACTGAGGGTGGCTGTTTTGCGCTGCACACTGTTTTGTTCTTTCTTGTCAAATACCCCTTTCACTTCAGTCTTGATGTGTATTGGAAACTTATACTCCTCTCTCCAGGGGGTCCGTTCTGGGACAGCATTTAAGGATCTATCAGTTGCAGGTAAATCAGTGGTTTGTCTGCCGAGCCGTTTGGCCTGGTGGATAAAACTACTTCTCTTTAGTCGTCCCAAAGCTAAATTTTGGAATCTTTCATTCATAGGGTGACTGGGCATACTAAGAAACTTTTCTGCTTGTAAAAGCATCTTGGTGTCTCTGCGTTCACTCAGTGCTTGGGTCATCCCCATTTTCTCCATCACAGCTATAGGTGTTGATTTCATACTGCCTGTGGTAACTCTGAGTGCTTGATTTTGCACTTTGTCTAATTCTTGCAATGTGGTTTTTGATGCCGAGCTCCATGCTGTTGATCCGTATTCAAGATGTGGTCGAACACTTTGTTGGTAAACTTTTCTAAGTATTTTCCCGCTAGCACCCCATGTGGTTCCACTTAGTTTTCTCAGAATGGCTACCCTCCTTCTGGCTTTGGTTGCTGCCTTGTTGATGTGTTTTCTCCATGTTAATCTGTCATCAAACGTTACGCCGAGGTATGTGGGCTCCTTATCCTCTCTCAGGGGTACTCCATTTATATGCATGACACCTGATTTTTGTTTAGGAGAAAGGGTAAAGAGGGTAGTGCTGCATTTGCCTATGTTGATGCTGACACACCATTTGTTGGCCCAATCAGCCATTGCATCTATGGCTCTTTGTAGCAGCCTGGTGGCCACTGTCGCATTTTCATTTGTACACCAGAGTACCAAGTCATCAGCATACATTGCAGCTTTAATTCCATGGGGTAGTTCAGAAAGCAGGTCGTTGATATAGACTAGGAAGAGTGTGGGGGACAGAACACCTCCTTGTGGGACGCCATGGCGTAGCAAAACTTTCTTACTCTTAAGTCCATCTATCTGTACTCGGGATCTTCTGTTATACAAGTATGCTTTTACCCATTTGTACATTCTCCCATTCACCCTGCAGTCTCTCAGTTTCTTCAGTAGACCTTCTTTCCAGACCTTGTCAAAGGCTTTCTTCAGATCTATCCATGCCGTTAGCACTAGCTTCTTTTCCTGGAAGGCATCCTCAATTTCTTGTGAAAGGTAAGTTGTCTGGTCTTCTGTGGAGTAGCACTGTCTAAATCCTGCCTGCTGCGGCGTGAAAATGTTTTCACTTTCCAAGTACCATTGGAGTCTAAGGTTGACAATACGTTCCATTGTTTTACAGAGGCAGCTGGTAAGACTGATCGGTCTATAGCTGGAGGCATCAGAACTGTCCTTTCCTGGTTTAAGCAGAGGTATTGTGATTGCTTCTCTCCATATTTGAGGAACTTTGCCACTGGTCCAACAATGATTAAAGATCTGTAGCAGCTTTTTTTTTTTTTGGCAGTTGTTCCAAGGTTCTTGATCATTTCGTTGGTGATACCATCAATTCCAGGTGATTTTCCCATTCTCAGCTTTGATATTGCTAACTCTAACTCGCTGGATGTAAATGCTGCCACCAGTGCCTCAGGAATTATATCTTTTTGTCTTATATGTTGTTTGTTTTCTTGAACCTCTCGCTGTTTCTCTGGGCTGACATTAATGTTGCTGTCTTCTGCAAAGGAATCTGCAAAGTGGTCAGCTGCCTGTTTTCTTGTTAGGATGGCTCCCTCTTTGCATAGTGCAATATTACCATTTCTTCCTGTATTCTCATCATTAATTTGCTTAATTAACCTCCACAACTTCCTTGTGTCTCTTTCAAAGTTTAGAGACTTTGTCTTTTCTTGCCAGCTTGCCCGTCTAGCCTGCAGTTTGGCTCTTTGAAATTTGGCCTTTGAATGTTGGTAGTTGTTAAACTGCTCTTGACAAGGTCTGGTCTCAGCTTGTTTTCTTTCTGTTTCCATATTGTTGTGCAGTTGCTCCAGATCGCAATTCCAGTACGGTTTGTATTGTTTACGCGCACCTCTTGGAACTGCTTCTAGGGCTGCCTGCAGCATGCGTTTGCTCAACTCTTGGACTACTTTTTCTACGTCGTTATCTGTGTTTAGATTTTCCAGCAGAACATTTGTGCGAAGCTGATACAACTGAAAACCTGCCTGTTCCTCCATTAGTTTGAAGTTTTTGTCTAGGAACCAGGTCAGTCGGTTGTTCACAAATCTTTCAAATAGTTTGCACAGACAGCTAGTGAGGCTGATGGGTCTGTAGCTGTCTGCGTTGTTCTTCGGCTTTCCTTGTTTCAGGGTTGCGAAGATTTCAGACTTCCTCCAGGCAGGAGGAACTATACTAAAAATCCAGCTGGCATTAAATATGTTTAATAATTTCTTTTTGGCACTTGGACCCATGTGTAGTAACATATCGTTCGTGATTTTATCGGGGCCACGAGCTTGGTTGGATTTCAGCTGGTTGAGTCCTGTGTTAAGTTCACTCATTGAGAATGTATCCGTCATGAAGTAAATACCGTCAACTTTTGTAGACACTTTGTGGTGAGTATTGGCAACTTTGTAGAACTTTCATGGTGAGTACGGGCAACTTTTTAGAACTTTAATGGTGAGTACCGGCAACTTT
The DNA here is from genome assembly GCA_905116865.2 of Candidula unifasciata. Taxonomy (NCBI): domain Eukaryota; kingdom Metazoa; phylum Mollusca; class Gastropoda; order Stylommatophora; family Geomitridae; genus Candidula; species Candidula unifasciata. Next base: position 596,234 of record CAJHNH020006046.1, read on the forward strand.
GTAGAAGCTTTATGGTGAGTACCGGCAACTTTGTAGAAGCTTTATGGTGAGTACCGGCAACTTTGTAGACGCTTTATGGTGAGTACCGGCAACTTTGTAGACACTTTGTGGTGAGTACCGGCAACTTTGTAGAAGCTTTATGGTGAGTATGGGCAACTTTTTAGAAGCTTTATGGCGAGTACCGGCAACTTTGTAGAACTCTAATGGTGAGTACCGGCAACTTTGTAGAAGCTTTATGGTGAGTACCGGCAACTTTGTAGAAGCTTTATGGTGAGTACCGGCAATTTTGTAGAAGCTTTATGGTGAGTACCGACAACTTTGTAGAAGCTTTATGGTGAGTATCGGCAACTTTGTAGAAGCTTTATGGTGAGTACCAGCAACTTTGTAGAAGCTTTATGATAGTACCGGCAACTTTTTAGATCCTTTGTGGTAAGTACTTTTGAGAGGTTTTGTATGAGCACCAGAAAAAAAAATTTCTACAAAATTTTAAAAAGCGCTGATGATGATAGAGATGGTTTTTATGCTTGGTTATATTGGAGAGTTCTGTGTCCCATTCTCAAAACAATCATAATTTATCTAACTATTCTATCCGGGCGGCTTCCTGTGGGTAAAGAGATTAGCCCACCCATCCATCCAAGACAGCGGCTAGACTTCGTAAACTTTTACACTGTTGAACTAGGTTTCTGGTAATTTTCCTGTTGTGTTCGCACTCGACAAATGAATCTTTGAGTCACCCAGCATCAATTCCAACCCAACCCTACCCTTAGTCGCCTCGCACCATATGCCGGTGAGAGTGCAGTGTTACTATTCTTTACTCCCCGTATGGGTTCCGGGCCCCTATTGTTGGTAAAACAAGAAAAGGCCCACTACCTCCCCAAAAACTTGTTGTAAGAGTCGACTTATATGAAGCTTCCTTCGAAGTCGTATTGCATCTGCCTGAGAGGCAAGGAACCAGCAGTATGCATACAAATGAGTCAGACCTGTAAAACGGATGCACACGCAACACTCAGGTTCTGGAACACGACTGCAGTCCGGAAGTGGATGAACAACCTGAACTTTCCGCCAGAGTTTACAGCTGGTGAACGTGAAGAAGAAGGACTATTCTTTACTTCCCGCGAAGGCCCCGGTAACATACGGGCTAGAAGTTCTAATTGAAGTAAGTCAAGGACACTTTGCATGCCTTTATGCGTATTGGGTACATAAGTCTAGTCCTAGAGGTTTTAATTAGGGCTACATAGTTAGCAGGGAGTCGCTGTCGCAGAGCGGCTAAACGCTCGCTGCGGATCGGAAGGTCGTGGGTTGGCTTCCTGGCTAAGACATACTTTTTTTTTAATGACCTTGCCCTAGGTGGACCCAGCCTTGAGTGGGCACCGGCTGCAGTCCCGGGAAGTAGATTGGTCTATAAAATATAGGTTTAACCCTATACGCTTAAAGGCGTGGAAAAGGGTCCTTTCCTTTACTTTTGTACTTACATAATTAACAGCCACGTTAGGTACCACGCTGGTTGTAGCCTGGGTTAATAAAACAAACAAACTGCGCCCTCTCCACAATAAAGGATGGTTACAGTGCGACCACAACTTTGTGAATGTTACGTGGCCAGGAATCAATCTCTTTCACAGCACCACTCTCGTACAACTGCCCTAAAGCTACAACTACAAATAGTAGAGTGGATACGCCACTGATTCTCAATACATGGTTTTTACCTAACTCTCACGGTACCAGAAAATGATGAGTCGTAAGTACTAGTAAAGTGAACACAAATCCCTGTTATCGCTTTGTAGTGTCTAGTGACTGCAATATGTAACAGACACCTCGAGTGGTGTATCGTGGGACAGACGGCCAATTCTACCGACTTCGTTTTTTCGCCCCCTCTACAGACCCCATTTTGTGTGTGTGTATATATATATATATGTTTAATTCTCAAGCTTATTCCTAGAATGTGTGTGGGGGATGGCAGGGAACACAGCGGGAAACAAAAAGGGACTGTCTATGTGAAAACTTAACGTATCGTTAGCCCGGTTTGGTGACGTCAGCAACATACCCCGTCAGATGGAGACAGTCTTGAGCTAGCCATGGTAAAGACAGACAGCCATAAACATGTTGAATGCCGTAGTAATTCGGTTAAGATAAAGTAAGGAAAAACAGGATCATCACCATCGAAAAGGATTTCTCCGTGGAGCTTGCCTCGGTGGGGTTCGATTGTCTCCGCCTGAAGTCGACTTGCCCTTTGAAGTCGGAGTGCTCTGCCTGAAAGGCCAGCAGTCTGCTCGTTTCACAAGCGCAGTTTTGACGGAGACCCCTGGGGATCGTCCCCGGAGCGATGGAGTTCGTGTTTTGTGTGGCACTCTCTGTGGATGGATGGTCGGTCTGCAGAGAGAGCTCGAACCATATGGGATAAAATCCAATGCAATAAGTTAATCCTGTCGTTTTTAACCTTCACCACTACCAACTGACACAAGAAACATACCACACGTCATTGTCATTTTCAATGAATCAGTGTTAGTGTGAGAAAGTGTATCAGGGTTACAATTATTTTTGTGATTTCCACCAACACCACCCCCCCCCCCTTTTTTTCCATTTATTTTTGGTGGGGACGGGGGGAGGGTGGCGTGTAAAAAAAAAGGGGGGGGGGAGGGGGTCAGGTTCTGTAGTAGTTATACACTGCCCTTTCCAAGCATGGGTTCCCTGGAATCTCATGTTTTGGGATGAAAGCCTCAGATTTGACATACTTCTTTCAAACTCAGAGTGCATCTGTCTAAAAGATGGGGAACCAACAGTCCTGCTTAAAAAAAATTAGGCAGGTCTGGGTCTGTAAAAGTTGTGTGCATGCAAAACTCATGTTCTGGATTTAGACCAAAGTCCAGAAGTGGACAAACAACTTGGACTTTTCACTGGAGTTTATTGTCGATGAACACAAAGGCAAAACAGAAGAAAAAATCATAGAGGTGATCCACAATAGAATGTGCCAACGGACCCCAGTGTGGGTTCCGGGGCCCCATTGTAAGGAAAACAAGAATAGACCCACTGCCTCCCCAAAAGTATGTCGTAAGAGTCGACTAATTGGGGAGCTTCCTTTGAAGTCGGAGTGCATCTGCCGGAGAGGCAAGGAACCAACAGTCTGTATTCAAGAGAATGAAATCTGTAAAACTGATGCACACGCAACACTCAGGTTCTGGAGCAGGATTGCAGTTCAGTAGTGGACGAGCAACCAGAACTTTCTGCCAGAGTGTACAGCTGGTGAACGTGAAGAAGAAGAAAAAGAATGTGCCAACCATCCTTTTAAGGGGCAAGTGATTATGACGATGATGAAGCTGCTGCTGCTACAGCATTAGTAGCAGCAGCAATAGTAAAACAGTTCACATGTGAACTTAAACACTTGAGGCTTATGACAGTCCTTACCTGGCAATGTTCTAATACAGCCCTTCATTGATCCACTTTGATTCACAAAAAACTAGGATGACCATGTGGTGGTTTTCCCTTGACTGACACATCCATCCTCAGGCATGTTCACTCTACCTTTCACAAATGGTTGTCAGGATAAATTAGTGTCACGTCACTGCTCTGTTCAGTTCCAATTTTGAGGTTTGAACAACAGATCAACATCATGGCACACGGGTAGTAACCCACAAGTGCTCCGTTCTTCTAACTCTAGTCTGAGTTCAAAGAAGCCCAGCACAGTGCACAGGCTCTGTAGCACCAGCAATGATCCCGAAATAGTTCGGTAGATTTTTAACTCCAAATTTTGCCCGATCATAGCCGTTAGGCAACTTTTTTTTTATTTCCAACTGTCAAGGGATTTTTTTTTACATGTGCAGCAATGCAAACGGGCATCCAATCTCACTACCCAGAAACCAGGGGGAATTGCTAGAAGTCCAAATCTATGTGAAAATATCCCAGCCCGTACCGGCGATTGAATCTGAGGTGGACACCATGCCTCGAGACCACTTGTGTTCTTTTCCAGTTGTCCACTTAAACATATGGTGGATACTCAGAGCTCAAAGCTAAATGAGCAACATAGTTGCGCCTTACCCATCCTCCAGCACTTGAACATGCAGCGGAAGTATCCTTACATCATGTTTGAGACCACAGTAGCCTTTCTCCCACTCATCAGTTCCCTGTGTGCATAGTTCTGCCCCAATATGGGGTACAATTGTTTGTTTAACGAGGTTTCTGGGACCTGTGTCCGGGTGATCCTCAAACAAATGGTGGCACTTTGTGTCACCCGGTGTCGGTTGCTCGTTGTGTGGTCTTGGTGGGTGTTGAACGTCACTCACTCACTGTGTGCATTCAGCAGTCTCATTCTGGGTGGGGAAAAAAAACTGCTGCGATTAATTAGGGGTTTTACTAGAAGTGAATGTGTTGGGCCATCAGGTGCAGATATTGCAACCTAGCTGTAAACCACAACAGAGGGTATCGACTGCCTTCTTAAGGGCAAATGCAGTAGAAAAAGAAGACGAAGAAGCAGAACTTCAGTATTTTTAGAGGGCTAATCATTTTTTTTTAATCATTAACAATTTCAGATTCCACCACAGAAATAATAATAATAATCTTCTTCTTCACTTCTTCCTTTGCCACTTCAGGCGTTGAAGAAGATATAAGGTTCTCTTCTTGCTCTTCTGGCCATAATAACCATTGACAGATCATGCTAATGTAGAGTTTCTTTGATGTTATTTTTTCATATTGTTTTGGTCTACCCCACTATCGTGTCTTTTTCCCTCTTTTTGGTGTATGCCTGCTCTGGTACGGCACTATCGCTAAGTGAGTAAACCATTTGATTTGCTCTGTTTGTATGTTTTTCAGAACTGGTTTGTGCTGACTTTGTCTCTTACGACCTCATTCCTGATTTTATTATCTCGTCTGGTCAGTCCTGCAGCCATTCTCAGACATCTCACTTCCATGGTTACTTACAATATGCCTAATTGAATTTAATATTAAAAAAGCAAACACATTATCAACAAATCAATGTACTTACATTTGAAATAAACAAATTAACAGCCTCATACATACAGTCAAAAAAGCACTTTCATAAAACTAGAAAATGATGCTCAGTAACTAATGAAAACTATATTTTGAGACTACAGTGCCTGGTGCAATGGTTTTTCAACCTTTTGTCCAGTTCAACCCCCACCCCCACATTTGCAACCTAGGATTTAGGGAAGATGTGGTTTTTAAGAAGAAAGCAGAGAACATCATGGAATAAAAGAAAAACAAACAAGGCAGTCATCCTCAAGACGTATGGAAACAGTAAATTGATTAGACAAACAAGATGTAGACAGTCTGTTTTGCTAACATGTTACAAGAAGGAATGGACTCCAGAACTTGGTGATGACTGGCATGACTGATGGAAAAGAGATCAAAGGAGAAAACACACAGGTAAATATCTGGATGACTCAGCCATATGGATGAGGTGAGACCAGAACATTGACCTGATCTGCGATTCTTGAGATAGTGTCAGATGGTGAAACACAACAACCTGCTTTTATTTGGGGAGCACGTGCTGACGACGATGACGCTATTTCTGTTTTCACTTCTTCTACTTCACTGACCTGCTGTATACTCTGGACAGAAAGTTCTACTTGTTTGTCTATTTCTAGACTTCTGTCTTTTTCAAGTTTTGTGTGCACAGCCATTTTACAAACTATGGCTTATTAGTATGCAGACTGGTAGTTCTTATAAAAACATGGGCCTGGCACTATAAGGCCAATGCCCAACAAAAAAGGGTCCTTTGCTTTTTTCTTTTTTTTGTTTGTTGAAATCTTTGCATCTTTCTAGATGATAGTGCTATACAGGTGTGGACTAGAAAGACCCACCCAGGTTAAGAAGTCTTCCACAATTTTAGCATGGGATTTCCAGGACCATTGTTGTCAACATTTGTGTTTTTCTTCTCAGACGCTCAGCTCTCATCCTTTCTGTAGTCATGTTTTCCTCCATTCTCAGTCCCTTCTTGATGTGCCTGCTCCGCGCAACACACTCCATAGCATTCTGGTCTCCTGAGTCACCTCAATACCTGTATTATTCATGTCCCAGGTCTTAAATTAGGGGAGGGGGGGAAGGCAGTTCCCTGCCTCTAAACAAAAACATGAAAAAAGCAACAAATTTAGGGTTTGATGGATGCCATCAGATGTGTTGGGTCAAAAAGCACAGATACTGCAGTAAACCCCAACACAATCTGCCAACTGATCAATTAAGGGCAAACATGAAAAAAGAAAATACAAGTCTTTGTCTTATTCTTTCCCTCTTTCTTACATTCAGTGATGTTCAGCGTTGGTAGTTACATTTCTCCACAGCCTTCTGACCTGTGTACTTTTAATCATTATTGACACAGTTTATCCTCCATGCCACGATCTCAAACTGCCTGGCATCTTCTCTCTCAGTATCTTTCTGCCTCTCTTCCCCTCCAACTTTCCCAGTCTTGACCTGCTTCAATGCTTCCTTTCTAATGACACGACCAAGGAATGTAGATTGTCTCTTTATAATGTAATCAGTTTCTACATGAGTTAATTTCTTTCAAGACATCTTTATAACTTTTTTTTTAAAACTGTCTATGATGTTATCATCTGTCTGTCTTACTGTCTGTATTTACTGCCTGTGAGGGCAGTTTAGACAGGAGGTCATGAGTCTGAGGATTTAAGGCTGCATGGCTGATGCTGTCATCAAGGAGAGTGCAGATTAGGATGTTTATTTTTGCCCCTTGCAGAAAAAACATCCATCACTTTACAGGTGATCGATCTTAGGTGTTGGGCATCAGAAACCCACACTGTAACTGCTGAGTCAGCCACGCTTCAATAAGAAAACCACATCTCTGCAGCTGCCATGTAAATTTACTCTGTGTCCAGTTCTATCTAATTCCTGGCAGGAATCATTTTCTCTAAAGCCCTAGCAACCTGCAGTACTGTCAGCTCATCATATTTGCGGCCCACAATCATGAGACTGTCTGTACTCCCATCTCCCAGCTTGCCCAGGGGTAAGGACAAGGCCGGATGTCCAGTCAGGTTGGCTGCTACTGTGTTAGTGAGCAGATTTGTGCTTTCCTCCAGGTATGCTGAGAATGGAAAGACAACAATATTTACATTAAACTTTACAAAATACACATTAAAATAAATGCCGGTTTTTTTTTTTTCAATATAAATACTGTGAAGGCGGGAGATGTGTTAGTGTAGTGGCTAGATATTTGCCTGGGTCTAGGTTTTACATTTGTGTCCAGGGCAGATATTGTCTTGTCCCTAAAATGACCTTGGCTCCCAGGGCAACCAAGCCTAAAATGCATACCAGATGATGTCCTGGGAAGTACAGGTGGCTGGCATGATGCTGACCATATCATACACTGAGTGTGCTATAAACAACACAAATATAGATCTAGCACCGTAAGCCAGGTGTGTCAACAAGTGAAAAGGGTCACCATCACACTCGGAGAATGAAGGACGGAAGAGTTCCTAAGGCCATCCTCTATGGTAAATTATAGATTGGTAGAAGATGATGAGCTTGGCGTCTACTACAATATAAAGATGTGTGCAAGTGGATATGAAGGATCCAAGTACTAAGGTAGATTCGTTACAACAAAATGCCATGGACCACGTTGTACAGAGGGGGGAAAATCAGAGAATGAATAAAGGAAAAAATGATTGCAGTCAGGATGAGAGCTACAACAGTCCTGAAATCACATGCTATAATTGTGGCAGACTCTTCTTTATGCAGGCGGCTTTGCTAGTCACATTCACCATCGCCATGGGCTGCCAGTCCCATGCCATCTCAGAGCACAATATAACATTATCATCTGAAAAGCCAGAAAGGTGCCAACGACAACTTAACAGCAGAGACATATTGATGTCCAATGATAATTAGAGGCACACAACTCAGTGACGGTAACACAGTCTGGAATTATCTTCCCAACAATATTTTACCTCTTAGGGAGTCTTCTTCAGAGTGTCTGGCCTGTGGAAAGTTGGTAGCACTGTGTGGCAGAGTTGGCATGACAACGACATCACAATGTCTCAGCGCTTCTTCATACTGGTATGACAGTTCTAGAGTGATGTTTCTTGCTTTGCAGTAGTAGTGGTTGCCATAGCGGCGTGTCATAAACTCTCCAGCCATGGAGTAAAATTTGATCCCTGGAGCTAACATTCCAGAAGAAGCTAGTATTCCTTGCCGAACAGCCTTTTCCAGACTGGTTGGGTAAAACCCCTGTAAGAACTGTCCACTTGCTGTAATTAAAAACAAATTTGATTATCATTTCAGATGTCAATTCAGAAACTGTACTAATTAAGAAATAAACAAAAGACGCATAGAAATATCACATATATCAGCAACCCTGGCAATTAAAATCATTTTCCTACTTTATTTATTCCCTGTGTGCGCACCCGGGTCCCAGCTGGGAGGAAAAACTAGGGTTATATCCTTCAAAGTCAGGGTACATCTACCTGAGACCAGGAACTAGCTGTCTGCATAAAAGTACGCCAGATCTGTAAAATGCAAGTGCATGCAAAACCCAAATTCTGGAACAAGACTAAAGTCTAGAAGTGAATAAACAACCAGAATTACTGCTGGAGTTTACAGCCAGTGAACGCAAAAGAAGAAAAAAAAGTTACTTTATTTATAAAAAATCCAGTTACAAAATGTCACAAGATTGGCAGAAAAAAACAACAACAATGCTAGCCAAGTAACAGTAGGTCGCTTTCAGTCCTGAAGGATTATAGAGTTGTGTTACTAGGCAGAAGTCTAACAGCGATGCTGGTGGCTATATAGTCAGATGCAAGAGTGACAATCTCTATTAGTTTTTCCCTGTGACTAGATCTCTGTAAAGGAAATTACTGAGAATACATCTGAGATACATGGCCCTGTCAGTAAAGAGGTCGCTGCTTGAGGAGAGAGTGCACTGAGGTTATATCTGCTCTTCCAAGCTCTTGTTTGTTATATGGTCATAAGATAATATACCCAGGATGCACCTCAAACAACTCGTGTAAAAGTAATTCAGCAGTCAATTAATTGTCATGCTATTTATTTATGAGGGCTATTCCAGAATTAACCTCCAATTGGCTGGTTACAATAAAAAAAAATTGAGAAAAATAAATAAATTGCCACAGCGACACCATTCATTACTTACATCGTTCAGTAGCCTTTTAGCTCACTACACATCAAAATACAGTGGCATTTGTTCAGTTGTTCATGATTGGCAAACAGTTAAACATGGACACTGTTACTGCCTTTCCCAACAGCTGTGAAATTTGTGATGTGATTGTTTTTTTCAAACAGAAAGTCAAAATGCTGTTGAGATTCATCATCGGCTGTGTCATGTGTACGGTGTTAACATTGTGAGTGAGTTTTCTTTTTCTAACCAGCCAATCGGAGTTTGATTTTGGAGTAGCCCTCATAAATAAATAGCAGGACAAATACTTGACTGCTGAATTGCTTTTACCCAAGATGCATCCTGGGCATAATAGAGGTCCCGGGTTCAAGCCCCGGTAAAGGCTGGAATTTTTTTCATGTGGACTTTTAGTAATTTTCCCTCGTCTCTGAGTAGTAATATTGTATGCCCGTGTGTATTGCTGTGTACATAACACAAATACCTTGGCAGTTGGAAATCGAAAAGAGTAGCCTAATGGCGCTGCCCGGGGCCAAATTATGAGTTTAAAATCTACTCAAAGTATTTCAGGATCCTCGCTGGTGCTACCAAGTTCGTGCACTGCACTGAAAATCTTCGGACTTAGACTTGAGTTAGAAGTAGAACGAAGCACTTATGGGTTACTACTCTTGTGCCATGATGTTGATCCGTTGTTTAAACCAGAACCAAATAAACCCAGTTCTACGAGAGACTGATACAGGAAACTGAGAGATGGGTATAAAGATGTGCATGATGAGTGTGGACAAGGACAAAATTCATGTGTGACAGACGATTTCATTCAAAAAGCTGACCACTAAATCGTTGTGGAAAAGCTCTGTTTCACAATTTCAGATATTTTTATTAGATCTATTAGCTAGTACTAGACATGTGTGGAAATTCTGTAGAAAGATTTGAAATTGTGAAACTGCTTTTCCACTACAATGTGGTCGACAAAAGGACTGCTGAATGAGTTAGCAATGAATGGTGTCACAATGGCAATTTTTTTTTGTTTTAAATAACGTAAAATGTGGAGGTTAATTTTGTGATAGCCCTCATACTTAGTTTCATGAAAACATATATTAACACACAAGTAACATTAAAGAACATATTAGCACACACATAAAAATGTGTGTTGATAATGAATACAAGAAGTGGTGAGTGGTTAGTCAACCATGCCTGAACAGAACATAGGCAATCCTTGTCATCCAAGCAGGTTTCCCTAATGCAGGCTGACAACATGATGCAGTGCAGAATCAATCAAATATCAATCACACGGCAAAAGACCATTCACACACACACTTACAAGCAGCGGAGATGCGGTTCAGCAAATAATAAAGCTGCATCTGAAAGCTACACTTAAATTTATCCACACCTTGCAGACTTGGTTGTTTGCCTCTTAGGCAGATGCACTCTGACTTTGAAGGAAACATCCTTAATAAGTCACTTTGTATGACATGCATGTTGTTGGGGGTACCCCCCCCCCCCCCCCCCCCCCCCCCCCCCCCCCCCCCCCCAATGGGGCCCTGGAACTGACATGGGGAGAATATATGTGTAGAAAATATGAGCAGTTTGTAGAGTCATACAACTTACAGCCCATCTGAAACATAGTTTGGCTTCCCTGCATGGTCACAGCTGTGATGAGGCTCAGAGCTGAAAACAAAAAAATAGGACCTTCATTAAGACCACAGTAATAGAATATAATTAATCAGGCATGATAACAAAAGATAATTCTGTATGCTAATGAATAGGGCACTAGAAAAGAAAATAACTGCCTGTAAAATGTGCTGTCTCCTTAAGGTAACTAACAACACTAGATGGGACAGGGTTAGGAATACCAGCATTAGAGAAAAAGTTGGAATAAGACTGTGTCTGAATAATACTGACGGACAAAGAATGAAATGGTTCAGCTAGGTAGTGAGAATGCAGCCAGATCAAACTGCATGTGAGATGTTTTACAGCAGAACATCTGGGAGGAAAGGTGAGAGGAAGAACAAGCATAAGATCGATAAATGATGTAGCTGAAACTTGCAAAGTGATTAACAAAACAGTGGACCATCAAATGAGAAATACTGATATAAACAAATAAACTAAATAGGTGCTGCAGGCTAAGTCATACCTCAGAGTAGCCGCAGACAGGGAACACCCTCTGTATGAAGCTTTGGCTGCAGTTAAGGGTAAGAGTCTGCAAGGGGGAAAATGGTGGATGTCTCAAGCAGAAGACACAAGACAAGTATGCATGCTGGAGAAGATTGGGCGAGGAGAGGAGTGGGTCAGAGTACCAGCGGGAAAGTCTAACCTGTGTAGGGTTATGATCACATTGGGCCGGGTATGCAGAGTGGCCAGCAGGTGCTACAGAGGTGGAAGTCCAACAGTTGATTCACGACAATTCACGCCTAGGTGATCGATTATCTATAGTGATGGTTTGGTGTTGAGAGGAAAGCGAAGTGCCTGGGGGTTCGTAGAAAAAGCCAATGGAAAATCTTTAGTGCAAGACACTCTGGCTTACAATACCACAACATCTAGCATGAGAATGGTGGTGGAGGTGGTAACTGCAGCTCTCCGGTGGCTAGAGAACAAGATGCATACACATGTCATAATTGTAACAGATTCTGAAAGCATGCTGAGAAAGGTGAAGACAGGGATGCTTTGAGCAGAGTGGCAAGCTTAACTGGAAAGGTCACGGGTAGTGAGCATATTTTGGATATTTTCTCCAGGCCATGGTGGCGTGGTGGGTAATGAACAGGTAGACAGACTGGCTGGATTTGCCCCACTGGGTGGTGAACTGACACATGACAAGGCAGATGTGGTCGAGGCCCCTTGGGAACAAGCAACGGAATCAGTAGAAAAAGAAGATTATTTTGGCTTGGAGAGAATGAGGCATCTGGAGGGTCTGGCCAGCTCACTACACAGAGGAAAGGCAAGATGGACATATAACCATATTGTGACCAATACCATAAGTATTTAAACTCTGCGCTGGCTGCTGAAGATGAGGACGGAGCATGCAGGGGAATGCTCCGAGTGCTGTGATATCAATTCTTGACTCAACTCAACTCAATAGTTAACATCTTAATTCTGGACAAAATAAATAAAATGGTGAGTATCTGGTGCTTCAATTAAAGTTAACATCCCAATTCTGAAGGACAAAATGTGGTGAGTATTTGATGCTTCAATTAAAGTTACATCCCAATTCTGAAGGACAAAATGTGGTGAGTATCTGATGCTTCAATTAAAGCTACATCCCAATTCTGAAGGACAAAATGTGGTAAGTATCTGATGCTTCAATTAAAGTTACATCCCAATTCTGAAGGACAAAATGTGGTGAGTATTTGATGCTTCAATTAAAGTTACATCCCAATTCTGAAGGACAAAATGTGGTATTTGATGCTTCAATTAAAGTTACATCCCAATTCTGAAGGACAAAATGTGGTGAGTATCTGATGCTTCAATTAAAGTTACATCCCAATTCTGAAGGACAAAATGTGGTGAGTATTTGATGCTTCAATTAAAGTTACATCCCAATTCTGAAGGACAAAATGTGGTGAGTATTTGATGCTTCAATTAAAGTTACATCCCAATTCTGAAGGACAAAATGTGGTAAGTATCTGATGATTCAATTAAAGTTAACATCCCAATTCTGAAGAACAAAATGTAGTAAGTACATGATGCTTCAACTAAACAATGCAGATCTAGAACATACCATGGAGATGTAGAGGTACTGAGACATCCTTCATGACAAAGCCAGCATGCCCAATTGTTGCCAGAAACTCTTTCACAGTTGTCTGTGTTTCCTGTGTGCAAGTCTCAAACCCTTCCTGTAGCACTCCAACTACCTTTCCAGACATATCAACCTCCAGCTGCAGAGGATATTGACATCAGAATGAAACACACAATGTGGTACATGTTAAGTAAGTACAGTGATACTTCAGCTGATAAGTGACCCGACAAATAAACTTTCTGATAATGAAAATATTTATAAATGTAACTGTCTTTTAAAAAAAATTAATATGAAATAACGACGCTCACTCTTTGTGATCACAATAAAATGCCCCCCTTTTCCAGGCTTTGATATATATATTTTTTTAAACAGGCTAGACCGCTACTTTTATAGACCAATCAGCACTTGCCTGATGACGATAGTCAACATCATGCCACCCATCTTTACTACCCAGGAAACTACTTGGTACCCATTTTAGACTGGGTTGAACTGGGAATCAAGGTCAGTATTTGAAGAAAAAAAAAAGTTCTAGATGTGCTAGAGTAGTTCAAAATGAGTGTGAAATACCAGGACAGCATTTACAAGCAAATGACGAGAAGGCAAATGTCAGTGTTCAAAACCAGATCAATAATGGATTATCAATTAGAATCATGCTCCAGTATTTCTTACCAATCTGCTGTACTCTGGTACTTCAATATTCACGGCCTGTCTGCCATCCAAACCATCACTGCCTGCAATGACCTGAAAACACAGAAACCGGTTCAATCCTCATCATCATGTCCCATTCTGATTAACGTAGGCGGTCATGTTTTGCCATCTCACACAATCACCAGAATCAAGACTCAGGACACTATTCTTGTCATGCGCAAGACATCCAAGCATTTGACTTTCTTGCCTTCACGTTGCTCTCTTTTTTTCAAATCAATTTGCCAATTATCAACAAGTTCTTCAGTCCCCTCCTTCTCTGAATACCATGTCAGAAAACACAGACTTTCTGTATAATTTCTGTAATCAGTTCCCATTCATTTGTACAGATGATGACTGCCTTGCTCATTGTTTCTAACATTTCACAGTATTCTTTGCATTCGTCTAAAAAAAATGCATGAATCATGTTGCATGCTGAAATATGTCCATGCTCTGATAAATGTTTCAAGAATTTTCTCTCATTATCTTCTTCAATTTTTCTTTCCATAAAGCTGTCTGATTAAAATGAAATGTTCCACTTTTTCTCCTATTATATTAGGGCCATACATATTCATAAATGGCACAACAGAGACATCAAAGAGAAGGGTAGGCGGAAATGAACAAATGAATTTCATTTTCAAAGGGTTACAAATTGGGCACTAGGGCCCATCTTACATCAGCAGAGACAGGTAGAGAAGAGAAAGGAGATAGAGAAGAGGAGGGAGAGAAACAAACACAGGGGTACAGAAGAGGAAGTACAGAAACAGAGAAAAGAAGGGAGAGAAACAGAGGCAGTGGTGCAGAAGAGGAAGGACAGAAACAGAGAAGAGTGAGAGAGAGAGAAATCAAAAGGAAGAGGGTAGAGAAAGAAGAGGACATAGGGAGAGACATATAAGAAGAGGAATGAGACAGACAGAGAATGAACGAACAAACAAACTTTATTTTCAAAGGGTTACAAACTGGGCACACAGGCCCGTCTTACATTCAGCCCTTTCAAACACCCACCTTTCACACAGCAGCTGTATATTATCAATAAAGCAAGTGATGATCATATAATAATATGCATTTTATGAATATCAAGAAAAAATAAAAAAGCATGGGTGGTAAAATGCATGGGCACACACACACCACACATACACGCCCACCCATTCACTCACTCCCTTACACCCGCACGCACATATGTTTGTGTAGGAAGAGTGAAGGAGACGGGACAGGGGTAGAGAACATGAGAGAGAGAGAGAAAAGAGGAGGGATGGAGAGAGACAGAAACTGAGATAGTGAAGAGGAAAGGAGGGAGACAGAGACTGATTCAGGCTGAATTAATCTTCCAACATCAAAAAACTATTAACATTTTGTCTATTTGGTTACAATTTTGTTATGTCTGTTTCTCTGTTGGTATAATTATGAAACAAACAGAAAAATCTAGCACCATTATGAAAGATGAAAATATAAAATTCACCTCTAAAAACAGGGCACAGTCTGTGACATTTTGAGTTATAGGTCCAACATGGTCAATGGTAGGTTCCACTGATACAACCCCTGTGTAGGGAACAATGCCATAAGTTGGTTTCAAGCCAACAGTTCCAGTCCATGCTGCTGGGACTCGAACAGAACCACTCTGATCAGCTCCTATAGCCAGATGTACTTGTCCAGTTGCCACCTTTCGACAAATAAGCATAAAATAACAAGTGTCTTTATCATAGGAACAAAAAAATAAATCAAGAAAAAAAAACGTTGCGGCCTTATTTTTCACTATTAATACACACTGATATAGTTGATAAAATGGATAATGTGTTTATTGGTTCAGCAGTGGAGCAACAGGCCAGAATGCTTACCTGCCAGCCCAAAAGACTTATGTTTGAATCCTCATCAAAACATGTCATTTTATTTTAACTGCCCTGGACTCCCGGGTTCTTGTGCCAGGATAATCTATCTAATTATTTTGAACTCAGCTGCAGTAATGATGCCAGTCTCTTCTAAGAACATCCCCAACTGCATTAACCCGTTTGTCCCACAAAAGTCGTAACAAATAAAAGATAATCTAATTATTTTGAACTCAGCTGCAGTAATGATGCCAGTCTCTTCTAAGAACATCCCCAACTGCATTAACCCGTCTGTCCCAAAAAAGTCCTAACAAATAAAAGATAATCTTTCTAATTATTTTGAACTCAGCTGCAGTAATGATGCCAGTCTCTTCTAAGAACATCCCCAACTGCATTAACCCGTCTGTCCCACAAAAGTCCTAACAAATAAAAGATAATCTTTCTAATTATTTTGAACTCAGCTGCAGTAATGATGCCAGTCTCTTCTAAGAACATCCCCAACTGCATTAATCCGTCTGTCCCACAAAAGTACTAACAAATAAAAGATAATCTTTCTAATTATTTTCAACTCAGCTGCAGTAATGATGCCAGTCTCTTCTAAGAACATCCCCAACTGCATTAACCCATTTGTCCCACAAAAGTCGTAACAAATAAAAGATAATCTATCTAATTATTTTGAACTCAGCTGCAGTAATGATGCCAGTCTCTTCTAAGAACATCCCCAACTGCATTAACCCGTTTGTCCCACAAAAGTCGTAACAAATAAAAGATAATCTATCTAATTATTTTGAACTCAGCTGCAGTAATGATGCCAGTCTCTTCTAAGAACATCCCCAACTGCATTAACCCGTTTGTCCCACAAAAGTCGTAACAAATAAAAGATAATCTATCTAATTATTTTGAACTCAGCTGCAGTAATGATGCCAGTCTCTTCTAAGAACATCCCCAACTGCATTAACCCGTCTGTCCCACAAAAGTCCTAACAAATAAAAGATAATCTATCTAATTATTTTTAACTCAGCTGCAGTAATGATGTCAGTCTCTTCTAAGAACATCCCCAACTGCCCACAAAAGTTAACCAAAAGATAATATAACTTTATTTTTAACTCAGCTGCAGTAATGATGCAAATCCCCAACTAAACCCGTTTAAAAAAGCATTTTTGAAATTTCGATTAAAATGAAATGCATTGTCAGAAACTCTACCCTAAGAAACTAGGGGAAGAGAAGAAGAAGAAGAAGCAGAAGACATTTTGAGTCCTGGTCAGTTTTTATAAAAATTCAGGGGCTGAAATCAATGACAACCATGTAGACAGGCAAGCTTGCTAGCTATTGCATCAACACTGACCATAGTCACTTTTTTAAAAAAATTGATTTTTTCTTCATATTTAGAGGCATTTTTCTGCGCAAAAGTAATTGTTTTTTTGGGGTTTTTTCATATGAAGGAAAGTAACTGTTAAATACAAAAGGGGTAACAAAATAATTACTTTTCTTACCTCTGACCAACAACAATAAAAGTTTCGTTGACTCCGCCACAGAGAGTAAAGTGATGCCCTCTGAAGTTTATTGTGACATCACTCCACCTTATCCCTTTTCCCCACCCACCCACGCATGCGCGCACAAATTACTCTAGCCAGAACAAACAGAATAAGGTCGCTCATCAATTATTTTATGTAGAATTTATTTTAAGGTCAATGCTTCAGGCTCATTGTAGACTAGACTTACCAGGACTGCAGACCCGCTACTGGAACCACCAACACGATGCCTCGGATTCACAGGATTGCTGATGTAGCCATCCACAGCAGAAAAGCCCATAGCACCAAAGCAAAAGTCATCACAAGCTGACTTGCCTACGATTCTCCCGCCTGTGGAGAACAATTACTGCGTGAGAGAACTGCAGCATACACAGCTTCTTTTTCTTCTCTAGTTCTGTTCTGCCTTTCCAGCATCAGGTTTGAGGTCTAGGCAGGGTAGTCTTTGAACCCCAGAATTTACAGCCATATGGCTAGCACAGTAGGTAAAGGCCGTGTAGGTTAGGAATTTATTTTTGTCCCCGACAGAAAAACCTATTTATTACCTTGCCGAGGATTCAAAGGCAGGTCTCCCTAACAGCATTTAATAAAAAAAAAAAAGGAAACTTTAACTTTACTTTCTCCAATTACCACAGCCCAGCATTAGAACAAGATATAAGAACCATTCATGTGCTCAATCTTTTGTGTTATAAATATATATTTTTTAAATGACACATGGTACAAACTTTGTATTGTTATTTTTGTTATTATTAATAATAATATTTCTAATTATGTCATAATAATGGAAAGCTGTGGTAGCATAGAGGCTAAATATACTGATTTGAATATGTCTTTGGTTCAAATCTGCATCAGGTCAGATTTTTTAAACCCTGATTCTAACTTTGACCCAGTTTAAAATGGGTACCATCGACTGAATCCAGAATTAACAAAATTCCTTCAAGTGTTTTATCCACCTCCTTCTAAGATACATAAAGCCTGGAGGCCCCTACCATTTTAAATTATTATTATTTATTATGGCTAGGACAAAAATGCCATCTATGAATCACAGCATGGAATCCAAAGACGCAACCTTCGTCAATGATCTGGCAACTTTTCATCGCTGCCCAATAAGCAGACAACAAACAATCCACCATTTTGTTAACCAGAGGTGCATTGTTATGTAATCAGCAAGGAGCCCAAAAAAAAAAGTGGGCTTAAATTCTGTTTAAAACTCAGAAAAAGTGCCATTGCAACAGTTAAAGATGCGACAAGTTTATGGGGATAATTGTTTATCTCGTGTACAGATTTTCAGCTGGTGTTCCCGATTCAAAAGTGGTGTGGAAATGATTGCTAATGCAACTAGACCTGGACGCCCAATTTCTGTTTGTATTGAGGAACTCATTGCAAAATTCCAAGAACGGATACAAGAAAATCATTCTTCGACTGTGAGGATGATGATAGATGAATTTGGTGTTAATACAGAGACTATTAGTAAAATTTTAGTGGAAGATTTGAGCAAGAAAAAGTTGCTTGCCGGTTTGTATTCAACACATGGCAATTTTTTTCTTCTTCATGAAAATGCACCAGCTCACAGGGTGGTAGTTGCACAGGACTTTTTGGCCCAAAAACAAGTGTGTGTTCTCAACCATCCACCCAATTCCACCGGATTTGTCTCCCTGTAACTATTTTCTATTCCCAAAATCAAAGCTGCCATTAAAAGAGGCTTCTTTGACGATATTGATGACATCCAAAGGGCTGTAACATTGACTTTAAGGGCCATAACAACAGAAGAACTACAGAGGTCGTTCCAGTGTTTGTTAGATCATGCCACTTGCTGTATCAATGCACAAGAAGCTAACTTTGATTAAAATACAGGTTATATCTTCAACTGTTGATTAATTTAATTTTATGGAAATAGCCTCATTACTTAATTGTCGGACCTTGTATAAAACCTGCTATCTTTCTCTGTCTCCTGTTTGTTGAACAACTGCATATGAATTGAGTCCTGTCCATTTTTTGATGTTGTCATCCTAGGGTCTTCTACCCCCCCCCCTTCTTCGACTACCCCACAAGTTCTGTGCAATCGCATAATGTCTCACCACGTGTCTGAACCAAGCTAGCTTGCAATGTTTCACCTCTGCCAGAAGAGGCTCCTGACTGTCCAGCAAATTTGTTAATTTTTGTCTTTTACATATTTATTAGGTTTTATGTTGTAAATAGATAAGTCCATACCAGCATCCAGTATCCTGGTCACCACTGAGGCATCATATTCCGGTACATATCCCTCCAGAAGTTGGCTTCCATTTGACATGGGCACTCCGGCCACAGCTGTGTTGTCTTTAATGGCAACTGTCTTCCCAAAGAGTTTTCCAGAGAGTGCTCCAGCTATGTCACACCGCCATGCCCTGTTGTGAAGACAGTTTATTGTTAATTGTGTGCATTCTGGAATGTTTAAATGGCAGACAGAGGAAAACTTTAATAAAATACCTATGTATAGAAAGAATGTTTCAGACTGGCAATAAAAATAGAGTTGCTGAAAGAGACAAGTGAACAACTGTGGTTACATTAAATGGTATCATCATCATGTGCTATGCCGGTAAGTGTAGGCTGTCATTTTTCACCATCTACCATGATCACCAGAATCACAGATCAGCTCACTGTTTTTGTCTTGCCCCATTCATCTGGTCAGTCTATTCAGGTATTTATCCCTTTGCCATTCTCTTGCTCTCTTTCCATCAATCTGTCAATCTACCCAGTTCTTGAATTCATTCCTTCTCATAACATATCCACACACACACAAACATTGACTGTCTACATATAATTGTTTTCAGACGTCTACGACCAAAAGATATAACATTCCTATTGAAAACCACATTCTGGGGAAAGTGGAAGGCAAGAAAGTAGGAGGTATTCAGCGATACAAGTAGGAGGACAACATAAAAATATGGAAAAGTAGCAGTATAAAATAGTGTACACCCAGGAGAGACAAAGAGTGCTGGGGATTAACTGCAGTCAACCTTTACTGTGGAGATGACACCTGACTGAATGAGTGAGTGACTGACCATCAACAAAGAGAAAGATGAGAAGCAGGCATATATAAAGATTAGTTAGCTATTCATAAAATGAACAGGTGAATGTGCAGTTTGTAAGTTAGAAAAAATTAAACCGACAGAAAAGCTATATAATTAAAGAATTTAAAACTGTTAATTGATCACATCCACAGTTAATCATATACCAGGCATTTCCAAATCTGTCCTCAGGTTTCGGCCGGTATCCTGGAGTACGAGGGTACCTGACCTCAGGTACAGGATCACACATTGTGTCCAGTAACTTTAAGACATCCAGGGTTGTATTTACTCTATCTGTGTGATAAAAACATTACAGGAGTACAAATAAATGTAGTTTTAATTAATAAGACTAATATTTATAAAAACAATTTTAAAACTTGGCAACTTTTTGTTTCAAAATTCTTCTTCTTCTTTTATTTTGCGTTCACCAGCTGTAAACTCCAGCAGAAAGTTCTGGTAGTTTATTTTCCCACTCTTGACAGTCATATTCCAGAACCTCAGTGTCGCATGCACATCAATTTTACAGATCTGATTCATGTATGCAGACTGTTGGTTCCTTGCCTCTCTGGCAGATGCACTCCAACTTTGAAGCAAACTCCTAATTAGTTGACACTTACAACATGATTTTGGGTAAGCTGTGGGTCTATTCTTGTTTTCCTACAAGAGGACCCCAGAACTCACACACAGAGTTTCCAACTAATAGTGTTACACTGTGTCATAGGCAGACATGAACATCACAGCCCATGGTGATAGCGAGTGTGACTAGCAAAGGCCAGGCATAAAGTCCCTTATCTCCATAGCAAACAGTTTGCGCAGTCTCGTCGGGACCTTGTGTTGCCTATGCAGTACGATCTTTTCTCTTAGCCTGTTTTGTTTATGCCTAAAGAAAAGTAAAAACCGTACATGTGGAACAAAACATGCTGCAGAAGATGTCGCATCAGAGAAGCTGAGCTCTCTCTGCCCACCTTTCAGAGCTTTCATTCTAGACAAGTTGCCAGCCAAGGTTAGGGGGGGCCCAGTCTGCTCTAACATTACTTTTTTTATTGCATTTTCTCATCCTAGGATCAGGTTTATATCTTTTCCACTGGGTTTTCAGACTGAATTTTCATATCCTAGGGTAAAGCTTATCCCCGTTACAATGTGCTCCTCCACCACTGGCGTAATCTGAATTTAAAACAATGTTCACCCATTATGACTTTAAATGAGAAAACAACATATTGCACTATTTATAGACTGGCATCTGGTTGTGTCTTAACTGGTACATCACTACGTACATCAACACATAATGAAGTATAAAACCTATTCCTTTCAACTGAAATACACAAATCACATTCCCTCTTGTTACACAGTACATCTTACTAATGCAAGTCCAAGATACTGCATATCATAACTGCCATGGCTTCTGCAAATTCTAATAATCGCCTACTCAGTTTAATAAATAACTCAGAAAGCACAATTCCTATCAGTTATGTGCCCAGAGTCTAGCAGATTCATCCTATGGAAGAACTCAGCTTTCCCCTCCCATGTGATCTTGACTCAGTTAAAGCATCTCCACTGTGTGAAGTTATTTTGGGAGATGCTGTGCTACTTTGCTTCCAAGCTGTCTTTCTGTTCGACAAATGTAAGTTAACAGGTACCTGCATTTAAACTGACACATTCAGGGAATTTGATGTAAAGCAATTTTGGTTCTTTAAACTGTGAGGATGGGATAGGAACACACTGTTTTTTTTTTTATGTACACAATGGTGTGGAGTACCGGCACCTTTTCTAAGCATCATGTCTTTAGTGCTATTATAACAGACATTTTGTGGTGAGCTTGGCACCCTTTTCTTTTCCTAGAAAAATTCGCCCTGGATATGAGTGATCTTGTGTCTTGCCACTAGAGCTGTAGCACAGAGCATCTGGCCAACAGCTGCATGCAACCATCTTCCCTAGTTAAAACATATACATCAATACATCTTTTTCTTCTTCTTCGCATTCACCAGCTGTAAACTCAGGCGGAAAGTTTTGGTTGGTTATCCACTTTTGGACTGCAGTCCTGTTCCAGAACCTGAGTGTTGCATGTGCATTCGTTTTACAGATCGGACTCATTTGTATGCAGACTGCTGGTTCCTTGCCTCTCATGCAGATGCACTCTAACTTCAAAGAAAGCTCCCAATTATTCAACTTTTACGACAAGTTTTTGGGTAGGCAGTGGGTCTATTCTTGTTTTCTCTATAATAGGGTCCCAGAACCCACATGGGGAAATCAATACAAGATTTCTCATCATGAAATAAACTCTTTCTCATAAATTATAGATTTATTTTAATGAACAGAGCAAAGGTTTTTAATCCATTACTTAACATTTGTTATTAAAGTATTAGCAATTTCAAATAATATATCCACAAATGATATGAAGAAATTACCTGTGATAACTTGCACCTGGTCTACTGAGCACTGGTAATTGAGGTCATCTGAAATCTGTTGCAGTTCATCTACAGTAGCTGGCAGGTGAATTGAAGGGGTGTACCTTTTGACAGGCTGTGAACTTCTCAATATTTTTCTGTAACAAAAAAAAAAAGATTATGAAAAAGATATTTATGAGATACTGCTTTTCGACCGTGCCTAACGTGGTTTGTGTTGTCAACTTACAGATTCAGAAAATGGTGAGTGGCCTGTGGCCAGAGAAATAGTGGTGTGTATTACAATTAATTGTGTGTGCATCTACTGATCTGTTGTAACTTCTGCTTCCACTGATGATGAACTGCATTTCTAATGCTAGACTGCCTGTGTTAGCACTTCTGATGGCTGTATTGTGCACTTAGCACTATTTTGCTATTGGTTTTGCTCAGACTGTTGTCTGCATCCATGCATAGAATGGTAAGGAAATGTCCACACAACTTTGAAGAATAATTACTTCTAAATTCACTTCTACAGTGAAGTTTATACTAGATAAATTGCAGATAAAGGTAAGGACAACACTGCGGATAAAGGTAAGGACAACACTGCAGATATAGGTAAGGAAATGTTCACACAACTTTGAGGAAACACGATGACTGAAACTGAACTATTTACTTTGTGAAGAAAGATTAATAATGTGAAGGCAGAGGAAACACAATGATTGAAATTGAATTATTTACTTTGTGAAGAAAGTTTAATAAAGTAAGGCAGATGAAACACAATGATTGAAATCGAATTATTTACTTTGTGCAGAAAGATTAATAAAGTGAAGGCAGATGGAACACAATGACTGAAATTGAATTATTTACTTTGTGCAGAAAGATTAATAAAGTGAAGGCAGATGGAACACAATGACTGAAATTGAATTATTTACTTTGTGAAGCTTATAAATGTGGAATCAATCTTCCTGCTTGTGGAGTTCTTAAAGATGGCTAGCAACCAGCCAGGCAGACTGGCTAACAACACAAGTTTGACACAATTCAGTTTCATTTTAATGAGTTGTCTTCATCCACAGTAAGTAAATAAAATCAATCAGACAGTGCCATCGAAACTGGAACTCTTCATGCTGCTGAAGATGGGGACGGAGGGTCCCGAGTGCTATGATGTCGATTCTTAATTCAACATTCAATCTAGCTACTGACTGTGAACTCTCTTAGTTCATCCTTGTCTGTATCAGTGTTATTTAACTCTTTTAGCTCCAAGAATTTGACTTTGTGTTTATTAGGGATCCCTTACATCATATATGTTCCCTAGCTTCTTGTGCCTTTGCTAGCTGTAATATTAACTCTTTCAAAAATGCAATCAAAAAGTTAATAGAAATGGCTAAAACTACCTTCAATAAGATACAAAAATTATTGACAGCTAGAGAGATAAACGCATTAAAATGGGTACCAGGTGAAGTCCTGGGAAGCAACAACCAGCGTGATGCTGATCGCATCACCCTCCAAGTGTCTGTTAGCCTAAAAATATAGGTCTATTACTTTATGGCCAATATACCTTAAGATGGGGAAAAGGGTCCTTTATTTGAGAGAGAAGGGGTTAAAGTAATAATTAGAGCATTGTGGGTTGGTGTAACATCTAGCTGGAACAAGAGGAGTCGGGTCAAATGTATAATGTAAGTATAACTCAATATATGCGCTGTATTCTGCTTCGGTTTTGAATCAGTTAAAAAAAAGAAGGAGAAGAAGTTAGACAGGGACTGAAATAGTTGTTCTGATTTTCTACAGTGCTCATTCTACTGCGAACAGCTTTAGTCATAAATATGGTCTTTGTGTCAAATGTTTTGGCTAAGATTTGTTATTTGTGCCAGATTTACTGTTGTTTATTTTGTGTGCTATTATATAAATGGCTTACTGTCCCCTATTCATGTGTCATGTTGTCCATCTTCACATATCTGGGTCCCTTATTCTGGTCCTTTGGTGCCTTATGCCAACCTCACCTCCTGATTTAAGTTTTCACTGTTGAATTTATAAGTGGGGTTGCTCATTTGTGTCCAGCTGAATTGAATTCTTATCAAGGTTGTGAGTCACGTCATCTGTTGTTTTTGTGTGTCTGTGTGTGTGTGTGTGTGGGAGGGGTGTCTAATTCTATATGTAATCTCCAGGTAAGAGTCCTTTCTGGCTTGTCTACATCCTCTTATTGTGGAGTCATAGGCTGGGTTGTTCTTAATCAGGTTCCATGCTGTTTGCAGAGTGCCCTGTGAAGTTACTAAGGTTGTCATCAACACAACAGCACACTGATCTTTTAGCTTTAACATTTATAGATACTTCAACAATGAAATTGATCATTTCCCATGGTGCCAGAAGCATTTTGATTATTTGTCGGTCTTGCCCTTAGAATGTCGGACAGATCCCTAGTCGCTCTCAGCTGTGCCATTCTCTCCAGAGAAGAAATTTTCTTAAGATCATAAAGTGTGAGATTATATACTTGCAGACTAGTCACATGTTCAAAATTTGATCTCATGATCAATTTCATTGTTGAAGTATCTACAAATGTTAAAGCTAAAAGATCAGTGTGCTGTTGTGTTGATGACAACCATAGTAACTTCACAGGGCACTCTGCAAACAGCATGGAACCTGATTAAGAACAACCCAGCCTATGACTCCACAATAAGAGGATGTAGACAAGCCAGAAAGGACTCTTACCTGGAGATTACATATAGAATTAGACACCCCTCCCACACACACACACACACAGACACACAAAAACAACAGATGACGTGACTCACAACCTTGATAAGAATTCCATTCAGCTGGACACAAATGAGCAACCCCACTTATAAATACAACAGTGAAAACTTAAATCAGGAGGTGAGGTTGGCATAAGGCACCAAAGGACCAGAATAAGGGACCCAGATATGTGAAGATGGACAACATGACACATGAATAGGGGACAGTAAGCCATTTATATAATAGCATCACTGGATGCTGAAAAAGACAGAGCACTAATGGGAATGTTTTGAGTGCTATGATGTCAGTTTTTGGCTCAAAACTCAACATGTGTATCCAGAATGCAAATCAGTTGTACTGTATTAAACATTAGGTTTCATTGGCACCTTTCCGTCTTTCAAGGCAACATAGTGTTATATTGCGCTATGAGGAGACATCAGACTCACAGCCCATGGTGATGATGAGTATGACTAGCAAGACCCGCCCGTGTCAAGAAAAGTCTTCCACGATGATAGCATGGGATATCAGGACCATTGTTAACAAAATCTGTGTTTAATCCGTTTCTTTTCAGACGCTCAGCTTTCATCCTTTCTGTAATCATTTCTTCCTTCAGTCTCATTCCCTTCCTGATATGCCCTTTCCACACAACATGGTCCATGGCATTTTGTTCCCATGAGTCCACCTCAATACCTGTATCATTCATGTCCCGCTTGCACACATCTTTATAACGTACTAGAGGTCGGCCTCGACATCTTCTTCCTGTCTTTAATTCACCATAAAGGATGTCCTTAGGGACTCTGCCATCCTCCATTCTCCAGGTGTTTCCAGATAATGTTCCGCCCATCTATATAGCTGCTTCTTCTTGTCATTAATAATCTGCCCATTCAAATTCTTTAGCTGTGAACTTTTTTAAATAGTAGGACCGATGGCCTTCTTGATTCCCTTATACATGCCTCTAACATTACAACCAATGCTAGTATTTTGAATGCTTTCACATAGCTGGATCCAGTAGTTGTTGGCACACTGCCTAGCTACCTCTTGCAAATGATTTCTAGCTGCTCTTAATTCAATTAGAGTGTTCCTTGTTTTCTTTCCTTGTTTCTAAGAAGTATTGCTTTTTTGCTGTCAATTAAAGATTGGAGTGTCTGGCTATTTGCTTCAAACCAGTCCTTACTTCTATTTTCTCTAATCCCATAGACTGATACAGCTGTTTTGTAAACAGTCTCCTCCCTAATTTCATCCCATTTTAGGCTTGCTGTAGAGTTATCCTGGATATCAGTGAAAGCATCTTCAAGCTATTATTGAAACTCAAAACACTTTTTAGGGTTTTTAGTTTTGGAAATATTTAACCTAGGGATATATTTGTTTTTTGAAGTGAAAATTCTCTTTAGTTTCATCCGAACTCTTGCAGCAACTAGGAAATGGTCAGTATCAGTCAGCACTGTGGTAGCTGCTAGTTAGTGACACACAGTTCAAGCGCTGCCTCCTTGTGAGAATAAGGTCCAGCTGATGCCAGTGGCCAGATCTTGGATGTTTCCATGACACTTTGTGACAGTCTTTAGTTTTGAAAAAAGAGTTTGTGATGCACAAGTCACTTCTAGTGCAGAATTCCAGTAGTCTCTGCCCATTTTCATTTATGTGGCCAACATTATATTTTCCAAGACAAACTGGCCATGAGTTTGAGTCTGACCTTACGCGAGCATTAAAATCACCAAGTATATAGATGCTGTCAGATTTAGAAATTGATTTCACTGCGTTATCCAGTTCCTCAAAAAAAGAATCCTTTGCGTCCTTTGTTGACATTAGAGTGGGTGCTTATGCAGTAACAAGGGTAATAAAACCGCTTGAGGTAGACAATTATAGGGATAATATTCTGTCACTTCCTCCAGTTGGACTCTAAACTGATCCTAACAGTGAATTCTTTACTGCAAATCCCACTCCATACATCCTGATTTCTTCCTGGTCTCTGCTTTTCCAGAAAAATGTAGGTTTTTTTTCTCTAACAGACCCATCCTCTGGCAGACGGATTTCTGTAGGCCAGCAATATCTATGTCAAGTTTGTTGAGTTCAGCATCAATGATAGCCGTTTTTCTCACATCATTAATGTTTTCTAGGTCAGTGGAAAACCTTGGACATTTGGTCCTCACGTTCCAAGAGCCAAGTTGAAGCTTGGGGTAATGTTTCTTTCTATTGCCTGGTGCACTGGTTTTACAGCCTGCAGTTTGGATTTTGTCCTAGCTCCAGAACCCATTGAAGCATACAAGCTGTGGCGGATCAACATCTTATTGGCTGGGGGCTGCCCAGCTTGAGGCAAGCGGTAGTTGATCCGTGACATTCGAAGATGTCTCCCACCGTCAGAGGCATCCCGTGGCGCCCCTGTCAACGCCAACTGACAGGGACTTATAACCTGTAACTGCTGTTTCCAAGACCGATTAAGGCCAGGGATGAAGTTCCTCCTCTCCATAGCACAAAGCTTGGGCAGTATTGTAGAGACCATATGTTGCCCATGCATAATGATCCCTCCCTTTTTTACTCCAAAGGAAAGGTAAAACCATGCATTATTTCTCAAATCCTTGATTAGCACATATTTTTGAATTGCTGTCTTAATATGTATTATCGGTTATAGGAACAGATATAAAATGGCATCTAAAATTGTATTTGTACACTGAAGATATATGTATTACAGCTGTGTACAAGAAAACAGCTATGGTTAATGTGAACATAAATTCGAGTAATTTTTGTGCATTGTAAAGGGAAAATCTATGTTTTGATATTGGCCATCAGCTGAACCTTGCATAGCAATATATTTTAACAATAAAGAAAAAAAAAGTACATTCTGGAAAAATGGAAACAAGATGATGAAAATCCCCAGATATGTTCAAATCTTTAAAAAAATATATTTAATATAAGTTCAACAAATCAGTTATCAGTATGGCTAGGCTTCAACTGTATCTTATATATATTTTAATAATTTTTTAAGTCAGCTTGGAAATAATAATAGCTCAAATGGCAGATCTGAGATACTGCTGCAGTTGGTAGCTTAAAATTATAGCTAAAAGAATGTAGCTTAAATTTAGCTATTAAAAGCGTGGCGTCATTCTAAGAAATTAGACTGTAAAACCTGGATACATCATTTTGAAATTTAAAATAAAGTGCGTTATCATCACACTGTGGCATCACTGTAGAGTGTCAGCTATGCCATGGGAGATATAGGCACTCTTCCGAATAACGGACGGTCCCTTTGCTTCTTAAATATGGATAACAGTTTCAAGTTTGAAAACTTGAAATAATGTGTCAGAAAACAGACCCCAGCCAGTATTCTAGTATTTTAAACGTTTAATTCTTAATGTAACCAATATTTTAATGAATGTAACAAAGTAATAATAACAGCACTGTATATAATTCTGCCACCAGCTGCGTCCATTTAGATTGATACACAAGTCAGTTAGTATTAAGTTAGTTTTTTTTTTTTTTTAATTCGTATTTTAACAGTTCGCGTATAATTCTAACTTGCTACTTTAAAGTTGTTTAGTTTAAAGGTCTGTACATGCCTACTAACGTTTATATTTGTCAGACAGTTAACGATAAAAGAAAATACTTGCCTGGGAGTTGGCCTGTTTTTGTGAAACTGGTAGAGATAGAGTTGGGGATAGTCTCAACCTCCACTTTGAAAGGCGCCATAACATCCTCAATGCCAAACGATATCTCTGTGTGCTGTTCACTGTATACCGGCAACAGCAACTCAGCTTTCTTATGCTTCTCCGTCTTCCGATGCTTTTCAATATCATAAGTTTTCGCAGTTAATACTGTCCGACATAATCTGCATATACATTTCGTATCAGTTCCATCGACTTTCTGAAGCCAGTACTTGTATTTTTCATCTAACAGCCACGCCGCGCGGAATTTTTGCGAATATCTCTTCTTATTTAGCTTGGGCAGAGGTTCGTCTTCCATTATATAACTGTGCTGAAGCAAAGGCAAATAAAACGAATGTTTATAAAGAAGTATTAATGATGGTGTAATAACAAAAGTTTGTAAATATTTAATTTAAATAGCCAGTGAAAGGATCAACCGTCACGTCGTCTGCCAACCAGATAACCTGCATTCTGCAAGGATTTCATTTCAACTCACAGTTGCCAGTTTGCGCGTTTGTGATTGAATATGAGGGATAATACCCACGGCTGTATCAATAAGTAATTGATGTTTTGTGTTTGTTTTGAATGTTTATTATATTTTTAACATTGATGTCACATTTTTTGATTATGTAGCCGTGTTGGGCGATTTTAAACAATCCAGCACCACATCCTGCTATTTATTAGCACCTTGCCACTTCTCTGGCAAAATACAGATTAAACTTCAAACTTTAGCAACCACGATTCTGAAGACACAAAAATTTGGCGGCTACGATCCACGGAGAAACTGGGAACACCTCCACAATTGATTTTTATAAAATTTTGAATAAATGTCTCTGATAAAAGTTGTAGTTTCGAGTTCATGGCTTTGTTGTAAATGAAATTCAACCAGTCAGTTACCGTCTTCACAGTAAAGGTTGGCTGTAATGAATCTCCATCACGCCCTGTCTCGTGGTTGTACCAGCTAGCTAAGGAAGGTGCAAATAAAGAACAGCGTTGCTGCTCTAATCAATAAAAAAAAAAAAAGAATAATCAAATCAATCAGAAAGTCACTAAAACCGGCACAAGACGATTAGCATATATTGTGGACAGACCAGAGCAAGTTATTATTCGGCGCCTTGGAAGAGGACACAGTCGACTTCGCAGCCACATGTCGACAAAGTTTAAGATGGCGAATCAGTCACGGTATATGTGAATCAGCACCTGAGACAACAGATCTCGTTCTCGAAGACTGTCCCAAATACAACATATAAAGGTAAAACTTTTGGCCAAGATAAACACAGTGCAAGCCAATATTTACAGGTCGCTGAGTGAATTACAACAGACGGTGAACATCATACTAAAGACATTATTGCAGATATAATCTATTTCAAGCGAGCGAAAGAAGAAGTAGAAAAAGGTTTTACCATGACCTACTTTAGTCATGGTTGTACACTCTCTCAGACTGACTGCTATTTGTCCCTTTCTTGGTGTTATCTTTCAGTTCGTATCCCCCCCCCCCCCCCCTCTCTCTCTCTCTCTCTCTCTCTCTCTCTCTCTCTCTCTCTCGCCCCGACCTTTCCCTCCGATATGGTTTTAAAGCAGTTTGATTATGTTCGTCATTATTTTCCTCTGTGTAGAGTGTCGACCAGGCCCTTGTTTACTTCCCGTTGTACTATTCTCTTCAGATCTAATGACAGATTCACCCCTTCACTTGCTCACAAAGGGGCTTGACCATATCAAGCTTGTAATGCATAAATTTACCACCCTTTGGCACAAAACCAGTCAGTCCTTCTACTTGTTAATTTCCCAGCACTCCTGCATACCTGATAATGTGCAGCCAGGAAAAGCAGCCGTCCTGTGGTGTTCTTTGGACAACAGGATTGTTAGAGCTGATGTTCCTAGACTCAAAATAAATGGCAGGGACATCAAAAGAGACAGCAGACGGCGGAACCTGGAAACCACCTTTGACAGAAGTTTGTCTTTCAGGGATCACATAGAGGGAGTTGTGACAAGGGCTCAAAAAGGTCTAAACAAACTAAAGATTATGGCAGCGATGGACATGGAGCCGAGAATGCTGTTCACGCTTTAGCAGCTCATAATCATCTCAGTGACTGATTGTGGATTAGGCTCACTACACTCAGAAGAAAGGCAAGACGGACTTTTAACCAGATTGTGACCGGTACCATCAGTATTAGAACTCTGCGCTGGCTGCTGAAGATACGGACGGATCATGCATGGGAATGCCCCGAGTGCTGTGAATGTCTTCTACACTCAACTCAACTTCTCCTGCATATCGCGGAGAAAATGGCTAAAGAACGACGTTAATTACCCAGGACCCCTGTCTCCGCCTGTCTTAAAATTTTTCTGAGCTGGCTACAACCACGACATGTATGTAAAGCTGCTGTGGCTGCCTCCGCCTCCATTCTCAAACTAAATCTAGGAGTATCATACTCTAAACTTTGTTGCGCAAGGCCTCGTCAATTTGTTTCTGCAATGAACTTGTACGCATTTCTTCTACCTCTCAACACAGAACCATCTGTGCAGATATTAACATCACCTAGACAGGAATTAACCTGAATGAATTGTTAAATTTCTGATTCTGTTGTGTCGGTTGTATACTTTTGCTTTGACACATTGATCAACTCTTCTCCTCTCTCAGTTTTTCGCAGCATACACACATCTCAAATTATGTCTTCTGCTTATCTATCCAAGACTTCTCTCTCCCTAACATGTAACCCTTAGCTATATCCAAGGCTTCATTAAAAAGGCGTTTTTTTCAACTATCTTGAGGTTCCTTGTCTGTTTATTAATGTGAACGCTAGACCAAAAACTCTTTTCTTAAGGGCCAAAATTGTCTAACCTGACCTTTAGAAACATCAACTTGACAACCCGGTGCCGACGACCGGAAAAGTTTGATTTCATGAACAGACACCATGACACTTTAAACATTTTCTGCATCTTCAGCAGCCAATGAAGAGTTCCAACCATCTGGTTTTATTCTTCCTTCTTGTCTTTCCTCTGAGCGTGGGTTGTCGACCTCATCGCCTGTTCACTCTGCTTGCATCATTCTCTTCAGTCCATGTTCATCTGACTGTGCCTGCACACTGTTCATTCGTTATAAAACTGTAACTGATTATTCAGCCACTTATATGTTTTTCTTAATCAGTGATTGTTAGAGGCACGTAACAGTAGCATCAGGCAATAGGTTTCTATTTACCTTCCCAAATACTTTCTGACTTTCAAACTCTCCCAAACATCGCTCAGCACACTTGAATCCGCCTGTCGCAAGCCAGCGTAAAGCTTCTGTGACTGCCTCCACCTCCATCCTTAAACCAAATCTAGGAGAATCATACGTGAAACTTTACAATTCATCGGCACAGATTCAGATAAAAGACATCCTCCATCCTGCAGATGTCTGTCATGGTCATGATTTGCCACAGTTGTCGGCTATACTGACGCTGCTCTGAAGCTCTGGTTCAAATTAAACGCCATCTCCTTCAAGTCTGCATTACTCATATTCTTTATATAGGCATACATGACCCTTCCAGTCCTAGCGTAGCGGGGATTTTTTTTTCAATGTATATTTGATATGCCCTATCCGAAATTTTAAGGTGCAACAGAGATGGACATTCAGCAGTTAATTCAAGATAATGCTCGCTCAGAGGATTTGATCATTTACACAGAATGTTCAATGTTAAGAGGCAAAAGAAGTGCTGAGGGCTTCTTAGCAAAAGTTAATGGTCGACGTTTGGTGCAGGAGAGCCTAGCATATGATACCACAACATCCAGCTTGAGAATGGAAGTGGAGGCGGTCACTGCAGCTTTCCGCTGGCTAGAGAACACGACACACACACACACATCGTGATTGTAACTGACTCAGAAAGCATGCTGAGGAAGATCAGGACATGCAGGCTTCGTGCAGAGTGGCATGCTTCGCTGCCGATGACACGGGTGAGGAGCATTGTCTGGATTTTTTTCACCAGGGTATGCTGGTGTGTTGGGAAATGAACAGGTGGACAGACTGGCTGGCTCTGCACAACTTGGTGAAATACTGATAAATGATAAGGCAGACGTGGTAAGGGCCTTCTGGGAGAGCGTGTACAGTTCGGAGGAGCAGATGGATCAACACAGTCTGTTGTGATTGATACAGGGGGGAGTGGCGAGAGGTTCTGGCAGATGCTCAAGGCGCAAAGGAAAGGCAAGACGGACGTTTAATCAGAATGCCACTGGCACAATTAGTATCGGAAATATTCGCTGGCTGCTGAAGATGGGGACGATGCGCTTATGGGAATGCCCCGAGTGCTGTGATGTCGGTTCTTGAATCAAATCAAATCAAATTTTAATAATTTTTTTTTGAATTGATCTTCTCTGGCCGAATTTCTAAGTTCCCTATCGTTTTCATCAGCTCGTGCAATAATTATCTGCAAAAATGCTTTTTCTTTGACTGTTCCATGGGCATACCACTTTTCTCCGTATTCAATGCCTGTTGTTTTAGGTCGAGGTCTTCTTTTGCAGTTGTCAGTATAGTTTTTAGATCTACAAGGAAGACAATTTCCGAAGTTAGAAGTAGTTGGCTGTCTTGGCTCATTATCTTTAGCCAGCTCAATTTTAATACGCCAAATTTGAGGAATCTGGCGTCAAAAAAAGTCAATATGGCAACCAGGGTGCCATCATGCAGCAGGTCCTTTGCAGAACGTCGCTCTCTTTACGGTCTGCCTGAAAGAAACTCAGTCTCTGACCAGCTCTCCCACCTCATGTACTTTAATACTCAAGGAGTCACTATATCCTGTTCCCATCTTTGTGTTGGTCGGCCCCTGCCCCTACTTCCTGGTACCATGTCTTCTGCTATTATTTTTTCCAATCCGTCGTGGCGCTTGATATGACCAAAATATTTCAGCTTCCGAGACAGAATGCTGTTTAATAGCCAATCTTTCCTTGATGTTCAGATCTTTCAAGATGTCAGTATTTCTCCTCTTCTTTGTCCAAGATATTCTGAGAATCTGCCTATAGCAATTCAGCTCAAAAGCCCCCATTCTCTTTCTTAAGGACTGGGAGATAGTCCACGACTCACATCTGTATGCTGCTACAGGGAAGATGCATGCTCTGAAAATTATAATTTTTTATCTCCTTGCTGGTGCTTAACCATAGACTTTCAATGCTGTTTAATCTTTGCATTGCTATGTCCATCTTTCTTTTGATTTCCGCCAAACTGTCTCCACTAGCTACATTTTCCAATATAGCTATGGCGTCGGCTAACTGCCATCTCATCGGCTGACTAAGAACAGCCAGATATGGCCGACTACTGGAACATTAGCAGCCCTTTACGAAACGGCTAAAAATGGCTACTACCCGGCAAAGTTGTCATTACCTAAAATATAAAAACAAAACCCTCCAACGTTGAAACATATAACTATTTATTAATAAAAATGGAAAAGATGTCTCCACGTATTTCTCTTTAGTGTCTGACAAACAGGCATTTCATATTTAGCATGACATTCGTGTCGTATCTGGTGTGGAAGGCGACGAGGAGACAGTTGAAGGTTTACATTCCTGTCAGTGATAGTAATCACTTACTCATCACCAGACACTGTTAAAATCGTAATATTTATCATATTTGTAGCGCAAACGACTACTTATTACAACTGCAGTACTTACAAATATAGTAGTTAAAACCACGATATCCAGTTTAACCCGTCTGGGTTACAATTAAAAAATATAGATTTTTTTTTTAAATTTTCAGCTTCGTTTTTTTTTTTAAAAATATGTTATAATATAATTAATAATAACAGTATTAACAGTTACAAAAACGGTTAATAAATTTGTAATGGCGCATTGACATGGCATAAATGTTTAATTAATTCACAATTGCAGAGATATAGACTTTTGTTAAAAGTTTAGTATATTCTAAGTTTACTTTTAAAATAATTATAATATTATCTTATGTGATTGTGAGAGTCGCCGTGACGTTGTCGGTTAGACGCTCGCCCGCAGATCGGAAGGTCATGGGTTCGCGTCCTGACAGAGCCAGATTTTCCCCCTAAAAAAATGACCTTAACTCCCAGGTCGACCCAGCCTTGAATGGGTACCAGGTGCAGTTCTGGGAGGTAAAGGCCGCTGACGTGAGGCTGACTTCATCACCCACTAAGCACCATTTGGTCTATAAAAATATAGGTCTAGCCGTATATTCCCAATAGCCTATCCCTAAAGGCGTGGAAAAGGGTCCTTGATGTGGTATAATAGTGTAATTGATCTTAACTCTTTGAGTCCCAGGGGGCTTAGCATCACAGGCCCAGGGGGTAGTAAATAAAGTCATAAAATCGGCACATCGTGCATTCATTGGGCTTCTAGTTAGGAAGCCATGAACATATGATGCGTTCCTTGGGACTCTAAGAGTTTAAGGATATTTAACTCTTTTATTATCAATTTTATTATTATGTAACTAATTCTATCCTTTAAAAAAAAACGTGTTTCCTTTAACTAACACATCTACAGGTCAGAAATGAATTCCAGTAACATGAGTGCCAAGTAATAATAGTAACAGTTGTAGTAGTGTAAACAGCAAGATGTGACAAAAAGAGTTAAGAAAACCTATAAAAACTAGTATATAAGTAAAACCCAACCTGGTACTGAATAAGTTAAAGTGATCGGGATACCCGTATTTTGTCTTTAGCTATATTATTAATAATTAACACCTCATATGTATCTTTATCATCAGGTGCCTTGCCGACTGGCATGGGCAATCAGGCCTCTCCATAATCCTCGATCTCCTGCAGCATGTATCAGTTCATGTGCTGACACACCTCCGTGCAATGCAACAAGACTGTCAAGAATCTTCTCTCGTTGTCTTTCTCTATCGCTTCTTCCACAGGTCTTTCCAGTGGTCATATGTTCCATTTTAAATCTTCTCATAACATGGCCAAAAAATGATGTCTGTGAGTAGTTGTCTTCGGGCTCCCGCCTCTTTCAAAACCTCTTAGTCTCCACTGTTTAATCCTTCTTTGTAGTTTTCT
Organism: Candidula unifasciata; assembly: GCA_905116865.2. NCBI lineage: Eukaryota > Metazoa > Mollusca > Gastropoda > Stylommatophora > Geomitridae > Candidula > Candidula unifasciata. The sequence continues at coordinate 631,861 of CAJHNH020006046.1, forward strand.
AGAGCTTCCTATCTCCACCATGTTCTCTGTTACCACAAGCTCACTGCAGCGGATCATATATTAATTACAGAGAGTTCTCATATACATTTTTTTTGTTGCAACAAAGCATGGCATATGATATCACAACATCTAGTTTGAGAATGGAGGTGGAGGCAGTCACTGCTGGCTTTTGAATCAGCTATACACACATACCGTGATTGTCACTGACTCACAGAGCATGTTGAGAAAGGTGGAGACAGGTATGCTCTGTGCAGATTGGCAAGCATTACTTCAGAGGTCCCGGATATTCTCTCCAGGTCATGCTGGTGTGTTGGGAAATGAGCAGGCAGATAGACTGGCCAATTATGCACCACTTGGTGGTGAATTAATTTATGACAAGCTATACATTATGAGGCCCCTCTGGGAGAAAGTGAACAGTGCAGAAGCATAAATATATCATTACAGTCTGAGGAGAATGGCACTGCGAGGAGTTACCAGGGGATCTGGCCGATGCTCAACACTCAAGGGAAGGGTGAGACAGATATACAATCAGACAGTTACTACTGGTGCCATCAAAATCGAAACTCTTTGTTTGCTGCTTATGGGGGTGTCCCCTGTGATGTCGATTCTTAATTTAACATTTAACTCACCTTGTGGTGAGTAATGGCACTTTGTGGTGAGTAATGACACCTTGTGGTGAGTAATGGCACTTTGTGGTGAGTAATGGCACCTTGTGGTGAGTAATGGCACTTTGTGGTGAGTAACGGCACTTTGTGGTGAGTAACGGAACTTTGTGGTGAGTAACGGCACTTTGTGGTGAGTAACGGCACTTTGTGGTGAGTGATGGCACCTTGTGGTGAGTGATGGCACCTTGTGGTGAGTGATGGCACCTTGTGGTGAGTAATGACACCTTGTGGTGAGTAATGTCTCCTTCAGTGTTAAGAGTGTATCAGTTTGAGAGGCAAGAAGCCAGCGGTCTGCTTACAAATAAACCAGATCTGTAAAACATTTGTGCAAGCAAAAACTCAGGTTCTGGAACAAGACCAGAAATTTCTTCCCTATTATTATAATCATGTTTCTAACAATATGATCATGTGTCTTCTGTTAAAGTGAAGTATTAAGCCACTCAGAGTTGTGAGTCTTAGTAATTTATTATTGCAAGGGACTTTTTAGTTCACTAATTATTTGACATTTTCTAATGGTAGCTTTCAACAATTTATATTTTACAGCAATCCTAGTCATTGTACAGTTTCAAAAATGGAAAATGAAGCCCTGACTGCGACAGAAAATAAACCTCAACTTGTGACTAAAGTTAAAGTGAAACCATTGAAAAGATACTCACAACGATTCCGCCATGCTTGGCTCAGTGATGACCGGTTCAAACACTGGTTGCAGAATGTGGAGGGGAATGATAGCAAGTGTTTCTGTAAGTTCTGTCACACAACTTTGACAGCAAAGTTTTATGATATTGAGAATCACCGGAAATCTGAGAAGCACAAGAAAGCCACAATGCAGGAGATGGGATACTCTCCTCAGCGACCAGGGGAAACCCAGATTGATGGTGTCAAGCCACCTCGAACAGGGTGTCATTTTGCACACTCTGCTAAGCCAAGGTAAGAATTTCTTCTTTTCTTTTAACTAGCAGGTCTATAAATAGAACACTGTTTCCGTGACACCTACATTTATACAACATTTAGATGCAAATCTACACATATAATTAATTGCTTGTGTGAGTCCCCCCACCCCCCTCCTTTTTTTTTCTCTTCTTTTCAATTAAATCAATTGGATTAGTCAACCTCCTCTCACAGAAGCAACACATCATTGTATCTAGATTACTACCGTGGGGGAGAACACTACCAGAGCACCATGTTTTGGCTCTGTATTTATAGATGCCTCCTTGGAAAACGGGCAATGCTCATGTTCTATCCCTGCCTTCTCTTGTGTGCTGACCAGCATTATATGGGGTGACCCATGTCACGTAATGATGACGTTTTTAAACAAGTATCACCTGTGAAAATGTTTATGCATTTCAATGGTGGACAGCTACTATGTAGGGGTCACCATGTATGGGGTGACCCGTTTGCTATGAAGCTGAAACTAAGACTACCAGACTACATGGCTTCTCTGGACCAGCCTGATGGGGGGGGGGGGGGGGTGGGCATCACCTGTGACCTAAGAAACAAAAGTAACCACACAACATGGAGACTGCTGTTTCCAACGAAACTAACTGGGGAAGGCTAAGCAGGTCGTCAAATACCCGGAAGGGTCGGATGTGTCGGCCAAACTGCTGATATCGCAGCCATGTTTTAAACAGGCATAACACATCTACATCTTTGGATGTAGAAGAAGAAGAAGCATTCAGATTATCAGCTGGATACAACAGACTCCATAGACTTATGTACAGGAAGTTCAAGAATGGGGACTCATGTGGGTAGTTACCCCAGAAGAATCAGCTTGTGCTACAGGCATGTTCTTGATATGCTGAAGAGCGATCGTAGGTTTAGCTGTTTGGCATATCAGTGGATACCAAGCTGTGTGGATCTGTGGAGGGCATGTGTTCCACTAAAGCAAGGTTCCCCAACCCTTTTCCAGTCACAACTCCATTGTGTAGAAGCAAAGTGACCTGCGACCCCATACATTATAAATAGACTATTAAATATGGTAAATGAAAACACACAAAAATACTAACATTAATTTGTCTGTGTGCAGGACGCAGTGACTTAATTTTTTTGTTTTCTGTTTTTTAAATTTTCATTGCTCAACATTACCCAGTGATCAGCGAATAACCCTTTCGTGAGCCCAAATGGAGTCATGACCCATGAGTTGGGAACCTGTGCCCTACAGCCTTTATAGAGGCTTTTAGTCTTCTCGTTGGAAAACCAAATACTGGAAAAATGAAAAGAAGAAGAATTAGTATAGTAAAGATGGCAGAAAATATGTACATTATTTTGTGCCCTTCTGTACAAATAAATGTGACGTAGTGTACTTGAAATGCAAAGAATATCATGGAAGAATTTTCTTCTTCTTCTTTGTGTTCGCCGGCTGTAAACTTCGGTGGAAAGTTCTTCTTGCTTGTCCATTTCCGGACTGCAGTCCCGTTTCAGAGGCAACAGGACTGCAGTCTTGTTTCAGAACCTGAGTGTTGCGTATGCATCCGTTTGACAGATTTGACTCATTTGTGTGTAGACCGTTGATTCCTTGCCTCTCAGGCAGATGCACTCTGATGCACATTTATTGTATTTCTTCACCCTACTTGAATTCACCCTATGTTATGTTCAGCATTTTCCTCAGGCATTTGTTTTCAAATGCATTTAACTTTTGTTCCATGTCATTAGTGGTTCTCTAACTTTCAATTGCATATGTTAAAAGTGAAAAAACATTAAAATTGAACATTCTTTACCTGATCTTAAAACTATAAGGTTAGTTGCATATCCTTTACAGGACGTTGCAGAACCAACCCCAACAGCCCCTGGCTATGTGGTTTTTCTAGGCAAATTTACGTCCAGTAGTTTGCCATTGCCTTCTGGACGGTCGGCTTTCTTGATACCACTGTCAAAACCATTGCAAGGCCCACGGCCCGCAGCTGGGATCAAACCCGGCATTACAAAGCGTTCGCATCGACTTAGCCACAGAGCTGACGTTCTTAAAACTTTACAATTTATAATTTCATATTTTGTTCAAGCTTTTAAAAGCTGCAAATGCCTTGCCAATGCGTGTCATAATTTCGGTCTTTGTATCTCCTTGACTATAAAAATTACCACCTAAAAAAGTAAATTGATCTATCTAATTCCTAATTTTGCTAAATTTGCTATATCATCCGATTTTCCTTTGCATGTCAGTTGTTTTTACTTAGCAAATCAATATCATCAGCAAAATTAAGATCTTCCAACTGTATGTTCTCCACCTAGTCAGCGCCGGTGTTACCAACATAATGTTGTTTTTTCCATCACCAAGTCAGTGGTTACACCAAATAACAAGGAAGATAAAAATACATCCGTTTCACCCCAGTTTCAACTGCCATTTAAATCAAACTTGCATCTATTTGCACTGCCCACTCTGAACCTTCACACATTGCAGTAATGATATTTATTGTTTTCATTGGTATATCATAGCATTCCAGAATTCCCCACAGATGTTCTGTATAAGAAATATATATATATATATATAAAGGTATTAGACACTGAATAATGCAGGAAAATATGCCTTCATCAGACTAAATTTTAAGTTCATTACATACGCACACTTTTACTTTGTACTTAGTCGCTCCTCTTCTATCTTGGGGTAAAGAGGTTTGCAAGAGAGATTGCCAGACTTCTGTGTCAGCTGTTTTGGTTTTCTCTCTGTGAGAACCAGTAATTGTGATTTTGGATGAACATCTGATTGGCCTGTTGTGCCTTTTCATGGTGGAGGGGCTGCCTCCTTACAGCCCCATGCTTGTCGTCTGGCTGATTCATGGTTACCCACTACTTTCCCAGGTCTGTTTGTGCGTGTGTATGAATAAAGCTATTAAGTCCCGAAAATGGCTTACATGTAACGAAATTGGTGTAAAAACGTTTCACCCAATCTGGCATCAAAGGAAACTGTTTGCTGAATTATTATCCTGCAATGCAATTTAGAAATGAGTGGAGTGTGCAGAACTGGTACTTGAGCTTCCCAGAGTCATGGGGGCATTTTAAGGTGTAACCAGGTGACAGTTTAGCTCAACATAGTCAGACTAGTTTACATGAAGCTAGTGTTGTTGATATTCACTTCTTGGGTTTAAGTATTTTATTGACGAACCAGTTCAACGCCCAGAGGAAAGAATAAACCCTAAGTACATAAATATTTTCCTGAGCTTTTAACTCTTGGAGTCCCAAAGAACACATATGTTTATAGGTTCCTACCTAGAAGCCCAGCTAACGCCTGATGCACGATTTTATGTCTCACTTAACTATCCCTTGTGCTTGTGATGCTAAACTCCTGTGACTCAAAGAGTTAACATCTATGGGCCCCCGTGTGGGTTCCGGGGCCCTACTATGGGAAAAACAAGAATAGACCCACTGCCTACCCAAAAGCATGTCGTAAGAGTCAACTAATTGGGAGCTTCCTTTGAAGTCGGAGTGTATCTGCCTGAGAGGCAAAGAACCAACAGTCTGCATACAGATCTGTCAAACGGATGCACACGCAACACTCAGGTTCTGGAACAGGACTGCAGTCCAGAAGTGGACGAACAACCAGAACTTTTCGCCGGAGTTTACAGCCGGTGAACGTGAAGAAGAAGAAGACATCTATGGGCAGTATAGCGTGTTTGAATTATAATTCAGGTTAGTCCAGCTTGTGAGTTGTCAAGTCCCATCTGTTGGACTTTTTAGAAGTATGTTGTATTTCATCTTGTAAATTCTGTCATCACATTATTTGTCCTCTTCTTTTTTTGTTTTTGTTTTTGTCTTGCATAATCATGTGTTTTTATAATTGGTTCTCTTTACAGGAGAATATTTAGAACCAAGGTGTCAGGTAAAAGGTACAATCCTTCACTACACCAGCCAGCAACTCAGGAAGAGCTGCAACAGATTTCAGATGACCTGAATTACCAATGCTCATATGATCAGCTGCAAGCTATCACTGGTAATTTCTAATAGGTTTTGTTTTCATTTCTGACAGCTTTTGTTGTTACTTATCACAGCTTTTGTTGTCATTTCTCAAAGGTTTTGTTGTCGTTTTTCATAGCTTTTTTGTCATTTCTCATAGGTATTGTTGTCCTGTCTCATAGCTTTTGTTGAATTTCTCCTAGCTTTTTTCTTTCTCAAAGCTTCTGTTCTCAATTCTCATAGCTTTTGTCATTTCCCATAGCTTTTGTTGTCATTTCTCATAGCTTTCATTCTGAGTTCTCATAGATTTTGTTCTTATTTCTCATTGCTTTTGTTCATCGTTCTTATAGTTATTGCCATTTTTCATAGCTTTTTTTTTTTTTTTTGCGTGGCAGTTTCTCATAGCTTTTGTTATCACTTCTTGTAGCTTTTGCTGTGAGCTTAGTTCTTCAGTCAAAAATGAGAATTTCTTCCTTCTTCAAATATTGTTTGGTTAATGAGAAATTGTTCATTGATTAATGAAGAGATGTTAATTAAAAAATGAGAAATGTGATTATTTCCTTGCAGACTTCTGCCTGAGAGCTTTGCACCTGTACGACTCAGAGAGTCATTATCTGGATGCTAATCTGACTGGTCAAGTCCCAGATATCTTGTTCACCTCCTAAATTATCACTATAGAATTAGAGCATAGATAACAGCTACATCATCTATCACTCTGGTGTACCATGTGACATTGTTGGCGTCTGTGGCTTAGGCAATGCAAACTCAATTTGCAATGCTGGGGAGCTGGGTTCAATCCCAGCTGCGGACGATTTGTCTTGAATTGGTTTTGAGAGTGGTACAGAGAGCTGACCGTTCACATCAGATATTTTCAGGTGTTGCGCCTGCTTTGGTAGTTTCTCTGACTGCATTCTTACTAGATGATCAAAGCATCTGATCTTGTGTTTCTTAATAAATTTACTGCCTGATGTTGTTCCTACAGTCTGTCTGGTAATATAATTTCTAACTTTGTCTCGGACGGTTGAGTTGGCGGGTTTTCTCAGGCATCTCATTTCACAGATGTTAGTTTTATGTAGGTTACCTTTGATTATGTCCAAGTCTGGCACTGTTAGCACAGTGTTGGTATGAATATGCTATCTGTAATCTTTCTTGGCACTCATACTTATGTTTGGGTGTCTTAATAACGGTGTTAGATGGTATATAAGCGCACTGGCTCATTGGCATCTTGTTTCTATCTCCTAATCTATTAATATCAAAGTGATCTAATAATTGTATCACACAGGTAGAGTGAATGAAACCCTTGAAGCCTTGAAGTTACTGGACACAATGTGTGACCCTGTACCTGAAGTTAAGTACCCTCGTACTCCAGGATACCGACCAAAGCCTGAGGACAGATTTGGCAATGCCTGGTATGTTATTAGTTATAAACTGATTTTTTTTCATAGCGGCCCGCAACGGTATCTAGTACTGGTGTTATTATTTTATGCATAATTTTAGCACTACTGAAATAGGCACTTTGTGGTGAGTAACGGCACTTTGTAGTGAGTAATGGCACCTTGTGGTGAGTAATGGCATTTTGTGGTGAGTAATGGCACCTTGTGGTGAGTAATGGCACTTTGTGGTGAGTTATGACACTTTGTGGTGAGTAATGGCACTTTGTGGTGAGTAATGGCACCTTGTGGTGAGTAATGGCACCTTGTGGTGAGTAATGGCACTTTGTGGTGAGTAATGGCACCTTGTGGTGAGTAATGGCACTTTGTGGTGAGTAATGGCACTTTGTGGTGAGTAATGGCACTTTTTAGATGCTTGGGGATGAGTACTGATACCTTTTTTTATGTTTGTGGAAAAATAAACCCTGGTTATACTTATCCTGAAATTATCTTAGGATCATAGCAGTTTAGAAGCTACAACGACCACTCCTGTCTTGTGCAGATTTGGTTTGCTACTTGGTCAGAAATATGAAAGATGTGAAGAGAAACCAGAGTGATTAATTCATGGTTTGCTTTTCATGGATTTTTCTCAACTCTGCCCCTGAGATGCCACTAATCTGACATCACCTTCTGACACCAAACCCAGAAAGAGCTAAAAAACCTGCATTGCTGCATTCCTGACAAGCCTAGTTGTGACATTGGTTCTGTTTGCACTTGTGTCATGTTCAGGAGGACCAGAAAGAAGGCTGTACACCTAGACTTTACCAGATGGAAATAGCAGGAACTAAATTGATTATACAGCAAAAATTTAGGACATGTATAACATCTGCAAAAACACTTTCTTGAGCTGATTGTAACACTGATAATAAATTTCTCATTGCAGATTTTAAAATAAAAGTGAAAAGGTTTTGAAAAAAGTGTAGCCAATGTTTATTTTTAAATAATATACCATACCAAGTTAATACAATATTGAAGTTAACAACACATTTGAGGCACTCACAACAGTACAGGAGGGCATGGCACCTGATGAGTTAGCCGCTAAAGCAAGAAACATCGTCTCATCAGGATGCCTAAAAAAATTTTGTTTAAATTTGCGTCACAGATAAAAAAGACTTACATCGCAGACGGCAACTGTGCTTTATGGAAATAGGGATTTTTGTCCTCATCAGGCAGTTACTGATACCATCAGAATTGGAACACTTCGCTTGCTGCTAAAGATGGGAACAGAGCGCTTATGGGGTGTCCTGAGTGCTGTGCTGTTGATTCTAAATTCAACATATTGAATATGATCCATTCACTTATGTGTTGTTGACTTCTTCATCTGTATGCTCTAAGTATTTTGTTTTTCAAAATCCAAAATAAACTGTTTAAACTTTCTTCATCGAAGGGTGTGGCGGTGTGACGTAGCTGGAGCACCTTCAGGAAAACTCTTTGGAAAATCTATAGCCATTACAGACAACACAGCTGTAGCCGGGGTGCCCATGTCAAATGGAAGTCAGCTTCTAGTGGGATATATTCCAGAATACGATGCCTCTGTGGTAACTAGGATACTAGATGCTGGTATGTTCTTAATTGCTTTCAGAAGATGCTTTGAAAACAAATCAACCCAAATAAAAGGTAGAACTTGCCAATAAAATACAATAGGTAATGACGAAATGAACACTGCAGCCAGAAAGCCTTCATCAGCCCACAAAGACACTGACAGTGATACAGGGACAGGTATAATAACTTAGCTGTTAGGGTGAAGCCAACTGCCTGAAGAATTACATATCAAAACTAAAAAGCAAAGTTGAAAAAAAAATAGAGGTACCTTTTCCACAAATGCGGGCATATAGGGCTAGACTTAAATTTTGTAGACCACTCAGTGGGTAATGTGGTCAACATCACGCCGGCCACTTTTACTTCCAAGGACTTTATCTAGTACCCACTCAAGGCTGGGTCAGCCTAGAAGTCCATCACCATTTGGATTCGAACCCACAATCTTCAGATCTGCAGATGAACTTCTAGCCACTACACCACAGCGGCTACCTGAAAAAGCAAATGTTGCTAGCATATTTTAGAAAACACACACACACAATTATGGTAAATGAAAAACTCAGCCATCCGTACGGGTCATAAGAATTATTCAGTAATATGGTCACTAACTTAGACACACGCCTTTTGCCAGAAGGTCTTGGCTTCAAGGTCAGCTCAGTCTGAAATGGGAACTGGATAAGTCCTGGGCAGTAAAAGGGTCCAGGTGATGCTGATTACCTTACCGACTGTGATGATTGGTCAGTGAAAGAATGAGTTTATTATAATATGCCTGATGGGCCCTTTACCTTGTGGCTTACTGTCACTACTGCCAATTACTGCTTTTATTATACCACTTTTGCGGTGTAGGTAGGGGGGTCTTTGAGCCTGAGGATATACGGCCGCATGGCTAGTGCTGTTGCCACGACTGTGCGGGTGAGGCAGAGACTTTTTGAAGTTTCAGTGTCAGAAAGACGGAGACTTCAGGAGGGGATCCTCTTAATTTACGCCCACAAAAATTATAAAAAATAAAGCGTTTAATCAACATATACAGATCTACATATTTGTGTTGAAAATCGAATGAGCTAATAGAATATTTATAAATCAAACAGAAATCTCAACATTTATTCAGATTAACTGTTCTGATTTGCATAGTTTATGCAAGCATTGTTTTTTTCAAACATGGGAACAAACATGACTTACCTCAAAAATGTGGGTGAATTGTTTATTGGATGAAACCTGAATAAGTCCTGACACTTGTGTTTTGGAAAGTAAGGCCTATGGAGGCCCTTGAGACACTTCTGGCACATTGTTCCACTCCTTTTCTTGCTTCCTGCTTTGTTTCGGTTGCTATGAAGCAACATACCTTTTTGCCATTGTTGGGCACGGGTAACCCCACACAAAAAATTGACGTAAATTACAGAACACACCAGACTTTCTCGAAAGCAGTCATTGAAGAGACCGCATGTGCAAGAAATGCAAGAAGCTATCTGATTGGCTGGTACAAAAATATGGCAGCCAATCTCAAGACTTGTATTATATAGGGTCGACTGATTATCCCAGCCGTCTTTTTGGCTATTTTGTGTGGGCCGATAGATCATCTGCATCGTCTCCAAAGGAATACAATTCTTAAACATGTAAATAGTAAGTTGTTATATTTATTGTTTCTGTTTTTTTTCCCCTCTCTACAGGTGGGAGAATTGTAGGCAAGGCTGCTTGTGATGACTTTTGCTTTGGTGCTATGGGGTTTTCTGCTGTAGATGGTTACATCAGCAATCCTGAACATCCAGAGCAGCGTGTTGGTGGTTCCAGTGGTGGGTCTGCTGTCCTGGTAGGTCTGGATTTCATTGTGGCTCAACTTTTTCAGCATAAAAGCAAATATACCTGAGGGAGGCAAAGTGGAATCACCTAATGTAGGGCTATTTAACTGGTGGCGTGCAGGCTAAATCTGGTCAGCGAAGGCCTAGCAAATGTTGACCACATTACCCACTGAGTGGTCTATAAAATCATTGCCACTTGTAAAATCATTGCCACTTGTAAAATCATTGCCACTTGTAAAATCATTGCCACTTGTAAAATCATTGCCACTTGTAAAATCATTGCCACTTGTAAAATCATTGCCACTTGTAAAATCATTGCCACTTGTAAAATCATTGCCACTTGTAAAATCATTGCCACTTGTAAAAATCATTGCCACTTGCCACTTGTAAAATCATTGCCACTTGTAAAATCATTGCCACTTGTAAAATCATTGCCACTTGTAAAATCATTGCCACTTGTAAAATCATTGCCACTTGTAAAATCATTGCCACTTGTAAAATCATTGCCACTTATAAAATCATTGCCACTTGTAAAATCATTGCCACTTGTACTGTATCAGTGATCTTTCTGTGCTAGGACTGAAGCCTCTGGTCTGTGACAGTCCCTATTGTTAAAAACCTGATTCATTGTTGCCAAGAAATTAACAATACAGTACGGATCTTTAAATGCACTAAGGGAAAACATGTTACTATGAAAATTCCTATCAATACATTTTCAGGCATTGAAAGTATCTAGAACTGTGTAATCAAAAAGGTCTACAGATATGATGATAAGCATAATTTCTATTCTCGAGCTTATTCTTAGATTTGTACAGAATGGGACAATTGGCATTTTCTTTTAAAGCATCGATCGGACACCTAAAAAAAACTTGGCATTTTCCTGGTGAAAACGGGACCTCTGGTCACCCTAACTTCATTGAATCTCAGAGATATGCTGGCGGGGGGTTTACTTATGCTCCTGGCAGTTATAACCACATCAAACAGGTCTTGAGATGTGCCAGACCAAATTAACAGTCTGCTACCCCAGGTTATTGGTTGGGCAAGGGGTTCACAACCAACAAAATGTACATTGTTACAAAAACCAGATCAAATGGAAACATTGCAAAGGAGAATTCTGAGAATAATTTGGCCAAACAAGATCACAAATAAAGAACTGAGGATGCAGACAAAATATTCGTCACTAGCAAGCATTATCAAAGGAAGAAGATGTAAATGGCTGGCACGGACATGTTTGCATAAGGCCCTGTGATGCTTGAGCAAGGAGAGCTCTCCAGTGGATGGAAGATGGATAAAGGAGGCGTGGATGACTAAAGAAAATCTGGACAAGACAGTAGAAAGAGAAATTAGGGAATACAAAATAACTTTGGATACAAAGGGCAGAAATGCAGCAGACATACAGCATTAGAAGTCACTTGTGAATGCCTTATGAGCCAGCAATGACATGAAGATGATATAGATTTGATGGTGTTTCTCCATCGAAATATTAACTTTGTCAATACAGAAATGTAACATGTGACAGTTTATAGTTTGTCCCTGTTACTAAATCACCTTTAATTTTACATTAAATTTGTTAAAGGTAGCAGCTGGGCACGTAGACTTGGCTATAGGAGCTGATCAAAGTGTCCCAGCAGCATGGACCGGAACCGTTGGCTTAAAACCAACTTACGGCCTTGTGCCATACACGGGGGTCGTATCAGTGGAACCTACAGTTGACCATGTTGGACCTATAACCAGAAATGTCTCTGACTGCGCCCTGTTTCTGGAGGTGAATTTCATATTTTAATCTTTTATAATGGTACCAGAATGTTCCTGTGTGTCTGAAAACTTTGTTTGAGAAATAATTGAAATGAATATATCGTGTAGTATGATGGGCAGAGGAAGCCTCCATGGTATAGCTTGCTAAATGCTCCCATGCGGATCGAAAGGTCATGGGTTCAGCTCCTGACGGAGCCAGTCCTATTTAAAACATCTCCTTGGCTCCCAGGTCGATCCAGCCTTAAATGGGTACCAGGTACAGTCCTGGGAAGTAAAGACAACTGGCATGATGTTGACTTTATTACCTACCAAGTGCTGTTTGGTCTATAAAATATAGGTCTAGCCCTATATACCCAATACGGCAGAGGGCGGGGAAAAGGGTACTTTACTTTACTGTGACAGGAAAAGGAAGATTATTCATTGTCCCAGTAATAAATTCCACAGCAAACAGAGTTGCTCACATCCTTTAGTATTTTTCATGAGCTCTTGCTTTAGCATCTATTGTTTTGCTATTTTCTGCCTTTTTGATTTTACTTACTTTATTTTTTTAAAGGGTTTTAGATATTATCCATGCCTTTTGTTTTCATTCTCTTTTACCAAGGGCTTCTACACAAGATTCATTTCAAATTCCCTTGATCTGTTTTCAGCAGACTTCAGGGCTTTCCTCCTCAGACAACTATTGCAGCACCTTGTACTTTACTTATTAGAGACTGTAACTGAAAATTGTTCTTTGGCTTCTTTTCCCCTGAGATATCCTACATGGAAAAGTTAAACACTGATGGGAAAGATTTACGAATTATACGGAACATGTATTGGCAGCAAACAGCAGCTAAAAAACATTTCAGAGCATCAAGAGGGGAGTACAACAAGGATGTATACTTGATTTGTTTTTATTATATAATGAGATCTATTATGGATATGCCAGGAATTGTGTTTGGTGATCATAACATAAACAAGCTGCTTTGTGCTGATAACACTGTCTTGATAGCGACAAATCAGAAAAAAATACAGGCATTAATAGATATGGTGGTGGTAGAAAGTGATAACATGGGCATCAGCTTGAATAATGGGAAGACAGAAGTAATGGTAATTTCCAAGAAAAGAATAATGCCTAAATGTATAATAACAGTCAAAGGCAATTGTAGGACAAATACAGAAATTTCAGAATCTAGGCACATGGGTAACATCCTATGGAAGATAACAGAAATAAAGAACAGAATAGGACTGGCCAAAACAGCTTTTTATAAAATATTTTGTGCAATAATTCCATGTCATTGGAGGTTAGGAAAAGAATTCTCGCAACCTATATAGAGCCAGTTTGAACATACGGCTGTGAATCCTGGACAGTTAATAAACAAGCCAAACAATATCTTGAGGCCTCAAAAATGTGGTTTTACAGAAGAATCCTTAGAATTTCTTGGACAGCAAAGAAGAGCAACCCAGATGTTTTGAAAAAGGCAAGAGCTCAAAGACAACTTATCACAAACATCAGATCCTCCCTGTGTGGGTTCCGGGGCCCCACTGTGGGGAAAACAAGAATAGACCCACTGCTTCCCTGTAAGAGACGACTAATTGGGGGTTTCCTTCGAAGTCAGAGTGCATCTGCCTGATAGGCAAGGAACCATCAGTCTGCATACAAATAAGTCTGTAAAATGAATGTGCACACAACACTCAGGTTCTGGAACAAGTCTAAAGTCCAGAGTTGGATGAACAATCATAACTTTCCGCCAGAGTTTACAGCCAGTGAACGAGAAGAAGAAAAGAAGAAGACAAACATCAGAAAGAGACAGTCATCATTTTTTGGTCATGTTATGAGAAGAACAAACTGGAACATATTGTGACCACTGGAAAGAGAGATGGAGGAAGACGGCACAAGAAGATTCTTGACAGTCTTTTATCATGGCATGGAGAGGTGTCAGCACACGAACTGATACATGCAGTTGCGGATTGTGGAGAGGCATGATCGCCCATGCCAGTCGTCAAGGTACTTGATGATGATGATGATCCTACATAAAATTGGTTTCTGTGATTATAAGATGTTATATGTCCCTTAAAATTTAACTTGAGTTTACTTACCAACAGATAGTGGTCAGTAAATACTTTGTACAAGGATGATCTAAATGTCTTTCTTTATATAATTTTGATTGGTTGTCTTATGGTCTGGTGATTCTAGTGTTGTGTATTCTTGTATGTGGGAAAATACATCTGCCACTAACATACTGGTTCAAAAAATGTGTGAATATTTCTTAATTTTCATTAATTAATCCTGGTGCATGTGTCTTTCTTTCATGGCTTTTAATATTTTGAAATTGCATGTAAAATTTCTCCTTAACTGATTCATCCTTATTATTTGTTGGTGCGTAACACTATTTCCAACATCTTCACTTTCTGTTGAGTTATTCTAGGACTTACTGCTTTTCATTCTATTAGTGCTCTCTCTGCCTTTTTCCAATAGCAGGTGAAAATTCATTAAGCTTTTTAGTCACAGTTCACTGGATTAATTCTTTTTCCATAGCATCAGGGCACTCCTTTACCGACGGATAATTTTCCTCTTTATGGCCTGATAACAAAAACGTTTTGCCTGAATTTAGAATACTTTTCCCCACCCCAGTCCATCTAGTTTCATATAATCTTAAAATACTAATCCTATAATGTTTTGTTTCTCTTACTACCTCAACTGCCCTTCCTACATCATACATAGTTCTAACATTCCAGGTGCCAGTTCTGAAAATTTTCCTCGGTGAAAGAAAGTGGGTCAACGATCTTCTTTTTAGCTTTCTCCATATCATAATTCTTCTATTAAAAGAGCCCTTCCCATCGTGGTTGGTTAGCACTCCTACTACTTGTTTCCCTTCTGTTTTTACTTTTTCACAATTGGTTGGTTTTTGTGGCTGTTTTTTTTTTTTTTTCTAAAGGGATGAACTCGCTAAGTTCAAGCATACCCTTAGTCACTTCTTAATATGCTTGGTAAGGTGCAGTATTACTGTTCTTCGCTTCCCATGAGGGCCCTGGTAACATATGGGCTGGTTTACAGCTAGAATGTAGTGTCTATGCCTTTTGGCTTAATACATCCAGTTTCAGCATAGCCATAATTAGTCAACTTTTGTCATGTGCTTATTTGTTGGGGGAGGGGGGGGGTCAATCCCTGGATATTTGCTGAGGGTAATATAGCAAGGTAAACTGGTAGAGATTTCTCACATGATGTTATTCATGATAAAAGGTGATGTAGCTATCACATGTATCATCTGTCCTTTTCATCTGGTTAATTTTGGATTTTAACAGATATATCTTGAATAAGCTGCAAATGTCTTATTTTCAGGTTATTGCTGGCAATGATAGTTTGGATGGCAGACAGGCTGTAAACATTGAGGTACCAGAGTACAGCAAACTGGTAAGGAAAAACAGCAGACCAGATTACAGTAATCTTAATCCTCTTACTTCTGAAACACTGAAAACAAAATGTGACATGACCCCATTGGAATTCTAGACAAAAAAAAATTCTTAATTTTATTTTTCTGCACATGTCACTAATAAATGCATTGAGAATGTATTTGTGAATATCCCCTCCCTTCCCCCATTTATAAAGATAGATGAAGTGAGTAATTTATTAACTCAAAACAGGGTGAAGCATTAAATGGAATACATGTACAAGGCTTCAGAAAAATGGGTGAGTCATGTTGTGACACTATGACCCCTGTCACTAGCATAAGAAAAAATTAGATCTTCTTCTTCTTCTTCTTCGCGTTCATTAGCTGTAAACTCTGGTGGAAAGTTGTGGTTGTTCATCCACTTCTGGACTGCAGTCCTGTTCCAGAACCTGAGTGTTGCGTGTGCATCCATTTTACAGATATGACTCATTTGTATGCAGACTGCTGGTTCCTTGCACCAGGTAGTAAATTGGGCATTCTATTTGTCTGTATCATCATTATTTAAGACAACACAGTTGTTATGATATGATTATCTTAATGCTTAAACTGTTTTCCTATATCACAGCAGGAAAATACACTCTCATGCTTTCTCAGTGACTCAGTGAGTATGCTCAGGAAGATAGAGATGAACTGGGTCTGAAGACAGTGGTTGGAGTCTCTGAAGCAGTTGGGGCTGACATATATCAGTTTCATATTCATGCCAGGGCACACAGGTGTGCAAGGAAATGAGCAAGCTGATAGGGCCGCAGGCAGTGCTACTGTGGAGGGTGGACGAGCCATGAACCAGGTTGATATTCTGAATACTCCACAAAAAGTAAGACGTTTGCGAGAAACCAAGTGATGACTGTGAATCTGCAACCATGTCCAGACTGCAAGAACAGCAAGATAAAGGGGATGTGGCCATTATACAGGAAGTCAAAGAAGAATAAGAAACCAACACAGAATGAGTGTCCTCAGCCGCTACACACTGCAGGATTTACTGAGGAGGGGATCAGAGCACTTATGGACTGAATGTTTTGATGAAGATAATCTGTTAACTAAATAATTAGGAAACTACCTTATTTTGGCAATTAACTCTGCCGTAAACTGAAGACTTACTGTGGTAGATGTGCCCTTTAAAATTCTGCTGCTCCTGCTTAATGCACTGGGACAACTTCTAGCACCAGTGAAGGGACAACATGAATTTTATGTTTCTGCCATTAAACGCAACATCTCTGATCCAGCCGATAAATCAGGGTCTTATTGCAACTTTCAAGAGCTGTTATCTGCGCAAAACATTTTCCCAACTGGTTAATGATGATGATGATGGCATGAATCAAATTTTTGTGAAAGAATCTTGGAAGAACTTTAACGTCAGAAATGCCATTTTTATTGTTGCTTAGGCATGGCCATATTTACACAGTCCTGTATGAGAGGAATTTGAAAGAAGGTCTGGCCTGAACTTTGTTGTCCCAGTGACTTTGGTCCTGAAAACAAGCTTGTCCTATTCAAGACACGACATGTTGACATGGCAAGATCTGTTGGATTTTAGGATGTAGACCAGGGCAGTGCGGTCACATTGCTCCAGTCCCAATTTATCAGAGCTTACCAATGAATGTCCTCTTAAAACGGAAAATGATAAAGACTGGGAGCTTATTTTTGAACCCATCAGACACCTTTCTACAGCACAACTGACAAATTAGACATATCCTTATGTAACTAATGTTAAAATCATTACAATTCTTTGCCATGATTTCTCCGAATAAATCACTAGCATGTTACAAGGGATACCTTTATAATTATTTTGTCACTCGCTACACAGTGATGATTATTAAAATCATTTTGTGCTCCACATTACACAAATAATGTTATATTATCATTATTCTGTTGTCAGCTTATTACCATTTTTTTAATCCACTACACAGCTGGAAGTAAACATGACTGGTAAAGTGATTGGTGTGTTACAAGAAGGGTTTCAGACATGCACGCAGGAAACACAGGCAGCTGTTAGAGAGTTTCTGGCAACTGTTGGACAAGCTGGTTTTGTTATGAAACATATCTCTATACCTTTACATCTCCATGGTATGTCTGCCACATTCGTGCATATTTTTAAAAAATAGGCACAGACTTCATATTTCTTTACTTAGTTAAAACGGGGAAAGATATCATACATCACATATTTAGTTTGAAATGTGCATCTTCTTCTTCTTAAGCATTCCCAGCCTTTGAGGTTCATTGCTGCAGATATCACCCGCCTCCATTCATCTCTCTTGTTGGCCTACTCTTTCCAGTTGGTGACACCAAGTGTTTGCAGGTCTGTCTGGACATTATCTCTCTATCATCTTCTTGGTTGCCTCGTGGTCTACACCAATCAGCTCCCTTGTGTATACAGTTTTTATTTCTCTGTCATCTGACATTCTCTCAATATGCCCCAGCCATTTCAGTCTATTAGCTCTCAAGATGCCAGCTATCAGTGGTGATTTAAACCGATTATGAATTTTGTTGTTGCTTCTCACTCTCCATTCCCCGCTGTTTTCATCTTTGATGGGTCCAAAGATTCGTTGTAAGACTATGTTTTTGAAAAACCTGTAATAAGGCTTCAATTCTTTTAGTTGTGCTCAAAGTTTCAGAGCTTTAAAATGTGCATGGTGTATATATTTCTTGAGGTATAGTTATACAGAAGAATCCTTAGAATTCCTTGGACAGCCAGAAAGAGCAGACTGGATGTTTTTAAAGAGACAAAGGCTCAGTGAAAACTTATCAGAAAGATACAGTCATCATGTCTTTTGGGTAATGTTATGAGAAAAAGAAAACTCTTAACACATTGTGACCACTGAAAAGATCAGTGGAATAAGAGACTGAGGAAGATAAGGTGAGACCATTATTGACAGTTTTTTTGTCATCGTGGGGAGTAGTATCAACACACAAACTGATACATTGAAGATCACAGATTGTGGAAAGGCATGATTGCCCATGCCACTCATTCTAGCACTTGATGATGATATATTTCTCATGTTTGATTAAAATAATTGGTTGAGTCAATATGTTTTTACTTGTCTAGACTAAGAGACATTAAATTTAATTTGTATTACATGAATACATTAAAACAGTATAGACAATATTTATACATCAAAGAGTCAGATATTGTAGTCTGTCATTCTTCTACTTTAGCATTCCCAGCCCCTGAGGTGCGTTTCTTCATGTATCACACATCTCCATTCATCAGTGGCCTTCTCTTTCCATTTGCTGAATCCAAGTGTTTGTCTGCCTGTTTATTTTCTCTCCACAATCTTCTTGTTCTGCCTCATGGTTTTCTTCAATTAAACGTTTTTGTATGTAAAAATGTCTGTCTCTCTGTTATGTTTTTTTTTGCTTTATATACCTCAACCACTGCAAAGCTGAAATGCTTTAGACAGATTCTCAGAACACCATGGACAAGGAAGAGAAGAAATGCTGACATTTAATGAGATCCAAACATCAAGGAAGATTGGCTAATAAACAGCATCTAGTCTCGGAAGCTGAAATGTTTTGGTCATATCAAGCGCCAGGACAGATTGGAAAAGTTAATAGCAGAAGGCATGGTACCAGGAAGGAGGGGCAGGGGCAGACCACCATGAAGATACGCATAAGATATAAGTGACTCATTGAATATGAAAGTACACGAGGTGGGGGAGCTGGTGAGAGACCAAGTTTCTTTTAGGCAGACCATGAGGAGAGCGACATTCTGCAAAAGACCTGCTACATGATATATGATACTGCAGTCTATTAGCCCCCATAATGCCATTAAATAGTTGCAAATAAAACAGATTTAAAATTTCATTACTGCTTCTCAGTGTCCATTCTCAGCTGTTTGCAACTTTTATGAGGCAGAAGATTCATCATAAGACTGTTCTCTTACTTACTAACTTAGTCGCTCCTCTTCTACCTTGGGGTGTAGAGGTTTGCCAGAGAGATCGCCAGACGTCTCTATAAGCAGTTTTCTTTCTGGCTTTGTTCCATTCCAGTCCTCTGTCAGTGAGTTCTCACCAGTGTATAATAAGATACTGTCTCTTAGTTGTACTCCGGGATTCAGTTTCATGTAGAACACTTTGTGTTTTGCTTTGTGATCATCATGTTATGAGACAGAGCATTTGATTTTAGCAAATTTTTTGGGACATAGAATCATTTTGTTTCCAGAACTTGTCACTGGATTTTAGAAAACGAATTTTTTCTTGATTTATAAATCTAAGTTTGACACATATAGTAAATAAGCTAATAACGTTCTATGAGGCCTCAGAAAAAATGGTTCTTCAGAAAAATGCAGAACTTCAGTGGACAGCCCAGTAAGTTTTCTGAAAGTTTTTAAAGAGGCTTCGACTCATGGCAACTTCTTCTTAACTGTAAACTCTAGCGGAAAGTTCTGGTTGGTCGTCCACTTCAGGGCTTTTGTCTAGGACCAGACCTTGAGTTTTGCAAGCACATCCGTTTTAAGATCTGGCTTATTTGTTCTGACCATAAATGTCTATGAGAAGAGAAATACATTTGTGATAGCTGGAAAAATTGTTTATGTGTAATGTCCTTTATTGAGGCACTGAATCATTTTGTTCTCTTTCAGCGCTGACTTTACTTACAGTTATATCCGTTCAAGGAAGTCAAACTATGTTTCAGATGGGATGTAAGTTGCACAGCTAACTGATGATAAATGACTTTTATGTCTTTCTTATTATATGTTGTGACAGTTTAAATGATATAGTTTCTTACCCCTGTGACGTTTCTATCCTGATCTTAGATAATATAGGCATTTTTGTATGATCTGTATGTCCGCCTCATCACTCTTCATCAGTAAGGTATACATCTTTGTCAGGTCTGTTGGCAAATAACCATAAATTTATATGGTGTTTACTTAAAAATAGTGAGCTAGCAGCCATTTTTTATATGTTAATTAGGCCCATGCTGCAACATACATATTTAAGAAATGCATATACAGTCAGGCCTTACTGCCTTGATTGCAATGATATGTAGTTGCTAATAAATTCATTAAAAAACAAAATAGTTATTGCCATAAAATGCAATCATTTAGTCATTTTCACCTTGCATTTTACTTGGACGCAGCCCGGAATCAGTCTTTTATCAGAATACACTATAATTTGTCTATGATGGTTTCCGCCACTAAAATGTTACCGTCTTTGCTTAGAATTGACATACAGGCTTCACCGAGATATCGTTAGATTGGATATTTTAATCTTTATGTAACCCAATATATAAAACTTCACTAGAATCCCTAATTGATATATATGTTCTCCTTCTTCACTTCCCTTTTACTGCTTCAAGTATCGAGGAAAATGTGAGGTTCTGCTTCTTGTTCCTTTGCCCGCCTCGACCAGACTCCTCAGGCTGTTTTAAAAAAAAATTTTAATGTTATTTTTCCATCTTGTTTTTGTTCTACTTTGTGTCCTCAACTTTTAGGGCATGCCTTGTATGATATGGCATCACAGGGCATTCTTTCTAACTGGGCAAACCATTTGATTTGCTGTCCTAACATTTATATAATATGGCATTTATATAATTGCTATATTTGGGGTGGGAGCTGCCGTTGTCTAGTGGCTAGACCCTTGCCTGCAGATGGAAGGTCGTGGGTTCGGGTCTTAACTTTTTTCCAAAATTGACCTTGGCTCCCAGGTTGACCCAGCCTTGAGTGGGTACCGGCGTGATGCTGACCACATCAGCCACCAAGTGGCGTTTGGTCTATAAAATATAGATTTGAAGGCATGGAAAAAGGGCCTTTACTCTTTACACTTTATGTTTGGTGTCTCCTTGGTGAATTGGTTAAGCCATTTGCCCTGCCCTCTGAAAATCATAGTTTCATTTCAAGGACGTGTCATTCAGTTTACGAGTGCAGTCTTTTATGAAGATTCTAGAAATCATTGCTAGAGCTGCAGAGTTTGTGCTTTATGTGATGCTTTGGCAGGTGGCTAACCCTTCTGCGAAGAAAAGCCAAGCTCTAGGGGGTAACGTGGTACAGTGAAGTCGATGACCTCAACTATAACTTCAGTTTTTCACATGGTAATCATATCTTATGCAATATTTGCATTGCAGCAAGCGGACAGTTCTTACAGGGGTTTTACCCCACGACCCTTGAAAAAGCCGTCAGACAAGGTTTACAGACTTCTGCAGAAATGTCAGCTCCAGGTATCAAATTTAACTCCATGGCTGGAGAGTTTGTTACTCGTCGTTATGGCAACCACTACTACTGTAAAGCAAGAAACATCACTCTGGAGCTGACTTACCAGTACGAAGAAGTCCTCAGACACTGTGATGTAGTTGTCATGCCAACTCTGCCACACACTGCTACAGACTTTCCACAGACCAGAGACTCGGAAGCAGACTCCCTTAAAGGTAGGATATATTTTTTTGAAGAAGCTGATAAAAGAATAATACTTTAACGGGTGTTATCTGAATTTGAATATCTCCTCTGATTGACTAAAGATACACCAGTAATATTTATGCGATAAACAATTCTGCTGTCGACTATTGCAGATGGCTAAACGTGCTGTAAGTGACGGCCTACCGCAGAGTAGCTGCAGACATGAAACATCTCTTGCACAAAGCTCTAGATCAAGGCTATTTAACTGGTGGCATGCTGGCCGGATCTGGCCCACAGATGCCTTGCAAGGGCCTGCAGAGTCACTGCCAATTGTATTGTTTTAATGGTCTTTCTTTGCTATTTTTGTCCTCCAGTCTGTGACGATTCTCCCCTTTATGAAATTTTGGCCTCTGGGTAAACTTTGTTGAATAACCCTGCTCTAGAGCTACAAACACAGACTAAAATTATATGATATCACATTTAGTTTAAGAATGGAGGTGGAGGCAGTCACTGGGGCATTTTGTTGGTTTGAGAATCTCTTGGACACACGTGATTGCAACTTACTCTCAAAGCTTACTGAAAAAGGTAGAGGCACTATGTTCCATACAGATTGACATGCATCACTTCATAGGTCCTTGGTAGTTAGCATCCTTTGGATATTTTCTCAAGTAAAAGGATCCTTTTACTTGCCATTAGGCGTCTTAGGCATATAGGGCTAGACCTGTATTTTTATAGACAATCCGCACTCGGTGGGTGATGAGGTCAGCATCATACCTGCCGCCTTTACTTCCCAGGACTGCACCTGGTACACACTTAACACTGGGTCAGCCTGGGAGTTAAGGCCATTTTTGAAAAAAAAAGTCAAGCTCCGCTAGGGCCTGAACCCATGACTTTCCGATCCGCAGGTGGGCATCCAGCTGCCATCGCCACGGCGACATCCATTTTTTTCTCCAGTGCTTGCAGTTTCTCATGCTTCTCCAGGTCTTAGCCAGTGGTATTCTGGATTAAATCTGTCAACCAAATTCCTCCATGCTGTTATCTTAGAAGATATAGCCTAATTCTGGATGTCTGCCTCTTCTACAGCTAATCTTCTGTCACATTGTTTTCAGTTACCTCTCTTCTCATTGCACGGCTAACACAGTTTGTTCCGTTCTTTTCATTACATGTTTTACATTCCTTGTTTGGAGACTTCGTAAAGCTGGGGTGCTGGGTTCAATCCTAGCCACGGGCTTTGTGCTGCCTTGTATTGGTTTTGACAGTGGTATCGAGAAGCCGACCTTCTAGAAAGCAATGGCAAGCTAGTGGACGTAAATTTGCCTAGAAAAACCACAACAGTAAAAAAAAAATGCTTGGGTTGGTTCTGCAACGTCCTGTAAAGGATACGCAACTAACTTTGTTGAGGGAAAGGGGGTGGGGATGTCTCCGCGGCGAAGTGGTCAAGCAGTTAGCCTCACACTGTAAGGGTCATGAGTTCATTTCCAGGATATATGTCATTCAGTTCACAAGTGCAGTTTTAATGGAAATCCCTGGGGATTGTCGCTTAAGCTGTTAAGTTTGTTCTTTGAACTTTTCCATTTTGTTGAGAGAAAAAAAAAGCCATGTTGAAAAAAACCCACTGTGGTGAAGTTAATCCTCTTAACTTAAAGTTGAGAGATAATTGATTTTCCTTACCTGCTTCCAGTCAGCTGTTATTACTTACTGTAGCAGTCTAACATAAGTACACCATTCATCTCAGAAATCACATTTCTGGAAATTACACGGAATGAGCTACATGCTGTAGTCACGGAATGAGCTGCATGCTGTAGTCACGGAATGAGCTGCATGCTGTAGTCACGGAATGAGCTGCATGCTGTAGTCACGGAATGAGCGACATGCTGTAGTCACAGAATGAGCTACATGCTGTAGTCACGGAATGAGCTGCATGCTGTAGTCACGGAATGAGCTGCATGCTGTAGTCACGGAATGAGCTACATGCTGTAGTCACGGAATGAGCTGCATGCTGTAGTTCGGAATGATCTACATGCTGTAGTCACGGAATGAGCTACATGATGTAGTCACGGAATGAGCTACATGCTGTAGTCACGGAATGAGCTGCATGCTGTAGTCACGGAATGAGCGACATGCTGTAGTCACAGAATGAGCTGCATGCTGTAGTCACGGAATGAGCGACATGCTGTAGTCACGGAATGAGCTACATGCTGTAGTCACGGAATGAGCTGCATGCTGTAGTCACGGAATGAGCTACATGCTGTAGTCACAGAATGAGCTGCATGCTGTAGTCACGGAATGAGCGACATGCTGTAGTCACGGAATGAGCTACATGCTGTAGTCACGGAATGAGCTACATGCTGTAGTCACGGAATGAGCTGCATGCTGTAGTCACGGAATGAGCTACATGCTGTAGTCACGGAATGAGCTGCATGCTGTAGGCACGGAATGAGCGCCATGCTGTAGTCACGGAATGAGCTACATGCTGTAGTCACGGAATGAGCTACATGCTGTAGTCACGGAATGAGCTACATGCTGTAGTCACGGAATGAGCTACATGCTGTAGTCACGGAATGAGCTACATGCTGTAGTCACGGAATGAGCTACATGCTGTAGTCACGGAATGAGCTACATGCTGTAGTCACAGAATGAGCTGCATGCTGTAGTCACGGAATGAGCGACATGCTGTAGTCACGGAATGAGCTACATGCTGTAGTCACGGAATGAGCTGCATGCTGTAGTCACGGAATGAGCTACATGCTGTAGTCACAGAATGAGCTGCATGCTGTAGTCACGGAATGAGCGACATGCTGTAGTCACGGAATGAGCTACATGCTGTAGTCACGGAATGAGCTACATGCTGTAGTCACGGAATGAGCTGCATGCTGTAGTCACGGAATGAGCTACATGCTGTAGTCACGGAATGAGCTGCATGCTGTAGGCACGGAATGAGCGCCATGCTGTAGTCACGGAATGAGCTACATGCTGTAGTCACGGAATGAGCTACATGCTGTAGTCACGGAATGAGCTACATGCTGTAGTCACGGAATGAGCTACATGCTGTAGTCACGGAATGAGCTACATGCTGTAGTCACGGAATGAGCTACATGCTGTAGTCACGGAATGAGCTACATGCTGTAGTCACGGAATGAGCGACATGCTGTAGTCACGGAATGAGCGACATGCTGTAGTCACGGAATGAGCGACATGCTGTAGTCACGGAATGAGCTGCATGCTGTAGTCACGGAATGAGCTGCATGCTGTAGTCACGGAATGAGCGACATGCTGTAGTCACGGAATGAGCTGCATGCTGTAGTCACGGAATGAGCTGCATGCTGTAGTCACGGAATGAGCTGCATGCTGTAGTCACGGAATGAGCTCCATGCTGTAGTCACGGAATGAGCTGCATGCTGTAGTCACGGAATGAGCTGCATGCTGTAGTCACGGAATGAGCTACATGCTGTAGTCACGGAATGAGCTGCATGCTGTAGTCACGGAATGAGCGACATGCTGTAGTCACGGAATGAGCGACATGCTGTAGTCACGGAATGAGCTACATGCTGTAGTCACGGAATGAGCTGCATGCTGTAGTCACGGAATGAGCTGCATGCTGTAGTCACGGAATGAGCTACATGCTGTAGCAAAGGACAACTTGGCGGGAGTTGTTTGAGGGCCTATGCTCCATTGAGGGGTAATGACCAGAAGAAGACATTATGGCTAAAGATGCAAAATTGTCCAGTGTGCAAATAAAACAGCCACAGAACTTATAATGAATAAAATGTTTTGTTCCATGTGTATTTCATTTAACCTATAGTTCATTACTGTGGTATTTATGTCCCCACAGAGCATGTTGAGAAAAGTGGAGACAGGCATGCTCCATGCAGAGTGGCAAGCATCACTTCAAAGGTCCTGGGTAGTTAGCATCTTTTGGATATTTTCTCCAAGTTATGCCAGTGTGTTGGGAAATGAGCAGGCAGATAGACTGGCCGGTTCTGCACCGCTTGGTGGTAAACTGATCTATGACAAGCTGGATATTGTGAGGGCACTTTGGGAGCGATCGTAAAGTGAGGAGGCACAATTAGATCATTATGGTCTGAGGAGAATGGTGCTGCAAGGAGCTGCAAGGGGATGTGGCCGACGCTTGACACTCAGGGGAGGGGCGAGACGGATATACAATCAGACAGTTGCTGGTGCCATCGGAATTGGAACTCTTCCCTTGCTGTCAAAGATGGGGAGGGAGCGCTTATGGGGGTGTCCCGAGTGCTGTGATGTCGATTCTTAATTCAAAATTGTTTTGTGTCTCAGCGTACCTGGAGGAAAGCACAGATCTTCTCATTAACACAGCAGCAGCCAGTCTCACTGGACATCCAGCCTTGACGCTACCCCTTGGCCAGCACAGAGATGGAAGTGCAGACAGCCTCATGATTGTGGGCCGCAAATATGAGGAGCTGACAGTACTGCAGGTTGCCAGGGCTTTGGAGAAAATTATTCAAGCCAGAAATTGAAATGCTGTTGTGTGTGGAAGAGAGAGAAAAAACTGATTCATCTGTTTATATGCAAAGTGCCCGTGTGCGTTCTGGGGCATCGCATTATGGATCAAACAAGAACAGACCTGCTGCCTCACCAACAAGCATGCCATAGGAGTAACTAATTGAGGGCTTCTTTTGAAGTCAGAGTGTATCTGCCTGAGAGACAAGAAACCAACAGTCTGCATAAGTAAGCCATACCTTTAAAATGGGTATGCACGCAACACTCAGGTTCTGGATCAAGACTAAAAAAGTCTAGAAGTGAACTAACAGCGAGCACTTTCTCCTGACATTTACAGCTGGTAAACGGGAAAAGATATATACAGTACTCAACTCTTAAGTTCAAGTTGATCCCGCCGAAATAGTTCGAGGAAATTATCAGTGAAGGGGAGGGGCTGGTATGATACACAGCACATCACCCATCCTCTGTGTGTTGGTTCTGGGGCTTCATTTTGGAGGGAATAAGAATAGAACCCATGCCCTAAATCAAGCATGTCTTTAATGTTGTGAATTCCCGGGGGAATCCCAGAGAGTTCCGATGGGGAGGACAAGGTCAGAGGACCAGTGATACAAGAGGAAAATGAGATAAGCGGGTCTCGAGTATCCCGTAGTGAGTGAATAAAGGATACTCGAGACCCGCTTATCCCGAATTCCCAGATTTCCCCGGGAATTCACAACATTACAATGTCCTAAAAGGTGACTAATTATTAATTTTTCCTCCAAAGTCGGAATGCCTCTGCCTTGGAGTTTAGGAACCAACAGACTACATCATACAAATAATAAGCAGATCTGTAAAAATGATGCGCTTGCAGAATTCAAGTTCTGGAACAATATTAAAGTCCAGAAGTGGGAGAACAACAACAACTTTCCGCCAAGAGTTTACAGCCAGGGAAGGAAAACCTCCATTATAACTAACACAATCACAGCCAGAAAGCACAATTAGGAACATGGAAAAGCAAACTGGGACCCTCATCCAAACCAAAATAAAGGTCCCAGATAGACAGCGTAACACACAGCTGTGGAAAATTAGCCACTGATCTTGGTGCATGTACACACACAAACAATTAAAGCCATTAAACTTGGCAGAAATAAATCTCAGCCAATAGACTTGCCATTAGGAAAACATGACCACATTATAACCAAGACTGTTCTAGCCAAGTTGAACATAAAAAAAAAAAAAGTTAAGGTTCCTTTCACGCCTTTAGCCATATAGGGCTAGACCTATATTTTTATAGACCAATCGGGACAAGATGGGTGATGTGGTCAGCATCTCGCCGACCGTCTCTACTTCCCTGGACTGCACCCGGTACCCAGTCAAGGCTGGGTCGACCTGGGAGCCAAGGTCATTTAAAAAAAAGATTGGCTCCGTCAGGGATTGAACCCACGACCTTCCGATCCGCAGTGAGTGTCTAGCAGCTTCGCCACTGCGACTAGGTCGAATATGGTCTACACTTTAGTGTGTGTGTTTAAAAAAATAAACAAGACCATAAACCTCATGTTGTGCAAAGGGGTCTTTTTGTTGACACTTTAGAAACGTTGATAATCAGCTCTTTTGTTAAATTGTAAATTTAGTTATCTGCCGATTCTGTGGAGTTTAAAATTGTAAATATATTAGAAGAATACTCTCAGAAAATAGAATAGATTGGGAAATAGAAACAAGATGCCAGCGAGACATTGAACTTATACACCAACTGACGTTGTTATCAAGACATTCAAACATAAGTGTAACATAACATAACATAACCCTTGGCCATTAGGGTCGTAGAGGTGTATTGAACGAACAAACAAACAAACTTTATTAAAGGGAATTGGGCGCGCAGGCCAGTTTAACATTCTGCCCTTCGAGGTCTTCCTCCATTCTTACATCATTTCATTCATACACCAAGTAATATTACACATCATCAATTGCATTAACATATTCAATACAAGCACTGGAATGTGCACATTTCTAACTACAGTAAACCAAAGTAGTTTCAACATATCTAGGGAAAATGTGCGCTATTTCTAAAATATTTTTTGTTTTGTTTTCTATGGGGGCATGTAATCTGTGCTCAGATAATATTTAAAGTTTCCGATTGTATGTATAGGAACTAGTGGTATTTTGATTTGCTGTGGCAGATAGTTCCATAATTGAGCTGCGGAGTACGCCAAACTTGTTTGGATAGGTCTATCCTAGGTTTAGGGATGTGTAAAATGTTTAGGCGTTTACTATGACTTCCATTATATTTAAACAACGGTCATAAGTAACATGGAGCTTTTTGGGATAATATTTTGTGAATAAATTTCGCCTTACTGAAAAAGTAGACGTTGAGAAGCTGTAGTAGCATAAGACCTTTGTATGTTTCAGAACTCACTGTCCAATGATGTTTACAAATTAAGCGAATGATGCGCTTTTGCAGTGATGTGAGCCGCTTAATAACAGAGCTGGAACAGACATCCCATATTGTAGAGCAATAGTCTGGATGTGAGAAATATAGAATATCTTTTTTGTGTTTTCATCAAAAATTTTTTTTTAATTTTTGCGAGTTGGTAAACCTTTTTAGCTGTTTGCTTCACAAGTGCTTGTACATGTGAGTTGGAGGTTAGATTTGCATCAATGATCAACCTAAGTGCTTTGTGCTCAGTTACACTTTCCACTTGAGCTCCCCCTAATGTAGAGTTGAAACATTCTCTGTGAATTTAAACTGTACAGTTTTTGTCTGGTCGTTATTAGCATAGATTTTGTTTTATTATGTTTTCATTCGGTTTGCACTGCTTCATTTGACTAGATAATTTAATTTTTGTAATGACTACTCCAGTACATTATATGTTTGAGCATTTTCATAGATGACAGAGTCGTCTGCAAATGAATAGCAGGACGACGACAGACATAAAGGAAGATGATTTATTGAATAACAAAGGGCCGAGAATCGAGCCTTGAGGTACCCCAGTATTTAAGGTAGTGGTCCGCGATAGGGTATTATTGTAAGAGGTTATTTGTTTTCTATTTAACAAAAAGGATTTTATTAACTTTAATAGCCTTGGGTTAAATTTAATTGTTTCTAATTTTCTTTTAATAATGTTATAGTTTATCATATCAAAAGCTTTCTTAAAGTCTATAAACACCCCGCCACATATTTTCTCATCGTTAATATTCTGGTGCCAGTTTTCTATCATGTTAAGGCAGTATGGCAAGAACAGTTTGGTCGAAACCGTGATTGGTTTATCCACTATAAGTTTGTTGCGATCTAAGTGCTAAAAAGTTACATTATGAATATGTTTCTCTAGTGGTTTCGATAGTGATGATAACAGGGAGATTGGTCTTTGTTACCTGGAATACTACTGTCTAAGGAACCAGATATTAAAGCAATAAATGTACATAAATTAAACTAAACATAAATGATAGACCTATAGATAATCCACCAAAACAAAGAATTTTTATAGCACAAACAGGAGAAAAAGTTAGCTTAGCGGTACTAAGTAAAGATCAAATTATCAACCTGACGTAGAAAATCTTAGACACTTTAAATAGTACTCCCAAGACTATAATTATATTCAAGCAAATCAAAACATCTGAAAAATCACAGTTAAGTCATTATGTCCCTGTATTAGTCGAAAAATATAAAGACGATAAGAAAATTGTTCTCACACACACACCAAATTCTCTCCTCAAGACTCGATTCATCGCCTCTCTAGAAAGGGGCAAAGTATTATATTCATAACATAAGTTCACACTTTTCGGTGTAGGAGACACAGAGACTTGCCCCTCAGAGTGGCACCCGAAAATGCTGAGCATGTGCTCCAACACTTTCTACTGTATGCTGACAACAGAGACACAATCTGGCCTGTTCCAACCACAATGAAGACAAAACTTTATGGTATACAAGAGGATATGGACTGCACGATAGCTTTCATAAAGGCTACCGGCCTCCTGATATATTTTCTGACAGAAGGATCAAAGAAGAAGAAAGGGATTGACCATACTATCTCAAAGGAAGAAATTAAAACAAATTTCTGCAAGTGTAATTCTTCAAAAAAGAACATCTACACCTTTTTCCCCAGTGCCCTGCCATCTTGTTCTTCATACTGTCTCATTGTGTAGATGAGAACAATGATGTAGATACCGTTCAGGCAATCAGTTATAACCAATGTAATGTAGCCATGAGGGTAACAGTTACAAGAATCACTCAATGAATTCTTTCTCGCCGACAACCAGGCAATCATAGCACCAACCAAAGTACAGATACAAGAATATAGTAAGACTCCACTCAGCATGGGTTAACTATGATATGATGAAGATCAGTGTTGACAAAACAGAAGTGATGACATCCACTAGAAAAGGATGAACTGCCAACATCAAAATTGATAAATATCAGTTAAAGCAAGCAAAGAATTGTACTTATCTGGGGAGCACATTTTTCTTCAAAAAAACAGAATACATTTGAACAAATCCAGCAAAGATGCTATAAAGCCAATCAAGTTATAGGCCAAATTGCACCTATACTGAAATGCAAGCACATGAATATGAACATTAAAACAGCCTTGTACAATACAATTTTCTTACAAACACTGTGCTATCTATGACAAACACAGACACTGTCTTCTGAAGACGAAAGGAAATGGTCACAATAGAAATAAATTGTTTATGTATTATGCTAGGTGTAAAGAAAATATCGACTTATGAACGATAACACCAGGAGGAGAGTCAGCACAGAACCAGTAGTGAACTTTTTATCAGGAAATAGATCAAATGGTTTGGCCATGTAACAAGATTCACAACAAACAGAGCACTACAGAGAACAATGTCAGATAGGTATTGTGGTATATCGGAGACAGTGACAAGTATTATACAGGAAGTGAATAGAAGGGACGTTTTCCTTTTCCTGCCCTGAAGTTGTATCGTAAACACTGTAGTGCATTTCAAAACTCACATCAACAGACTTTAACAAATATCTCTAAAACTCCGGAACGGATCAACACGAATTTGTGCTTGTGGCCTTAGATATTCCATGTCCTTATGATTCTGTAATTTACAACTGCACAGATGCTGCTGTTTTCTTAAAGCGGCAAATTTTCTTCTTCATTTGTGTGACTAAATTTCTGTATCCCTGAAAAATATACAGTAACAGACATAAGTGGAGATTGTTTGTAAATTAGTTCACATATGCAGCGGTGATTATTTTGATAGCCTTGCCCCCACTCAATGAAAAATCCGCAACTTACTGGAGACTTATTGTGGATATGACCAGCTGAGATTGAAATGCCTATAATGCATTCTGATATTTTGAAAAGTTCCCCCTACTCGATTTACCCAAGTTACTTTAAGCCTGCTGCTGTTTGCTTTGCATATGTGTTTGTTGTTCATATAACACAAATAAGGCAAAACAAAAACTAGATGTTTACATTTAAAAAAAAAATACTTACAAGGATATTATTATTAACAGACTGAAAGCCAAATTTCAACAACTTACACCGAACGGTCACTGAGTTGAAGCTTTTTAAACTTCAACAGGTTTTGGGAACAGACTATAAAACTCCCTAGAGTGCAGCACACCACTCCAAGTATGATCTGATAGTGTAGTCTGTCTCCTCCATTATGGACGAACACATTGATGATGAACTGGTAATCAATGAATAACTGTCAACGTCCTGCCAAAATACACTCACAAACTGTCAGAGGGGGAGGAGTGTTGTTTCTGCAGCGAAGCGTTTTCCGCCATTTAGAGGTAGATTAAATTCTCCAGCTTTAGATTTGTATGTTCTTTTGTGTGTCCTTCTATCTCTACTTCTTTCTTTCCTTATTGATACATGTCTATATGTTCATTATATAGGTTTGTCTCGGGAGCTGCCCTAGTGTAGCAACTAGATGCTTGCCTGCAGATCTGACGGTTATGGGTTTAAATCCACATGGTGCCTAATTTTTTTCACACATGACCTTGGCTTTTAGGTCGATCAAGCCATAAACAGGTACAAGGTAAAGTCCTGGGAAGTAAAAGGGCCAGGGTGATGTTGACCACATAACCCAATAAAATCTGATTGGTCTATAAAACTATGTCTAGCCACATAAGCCGATGCTCCAGTGGTGTGTAAAGGGACCGTTACTTTTTTCAGGGTCCCCTTGACCGAGTTCCGTTCAAACTAACAGATTGTAAGTCAAACTTGTCAAAAGTCAAATATATATTTTCAACATTATTGTTTTTCTAAATGCCATGGGTACTTTTTTCTTCCAAATGGATTTTACAAATTGTATATAAAACAGACAAAATAAAACAACAAAGAATTTATGTACATAATTTAAACAATATTATGTACTCCGCTGCATCAGTTCCAAGAGCTGTTTGATCCTACCAGTGTAGTTGAGTTTCTTTATTTACTATTTTGATTGATTTATTTTCCCCTTGTGTGTTCCGGATCCTTACTATAGAGAAAACAAGAATAGACCCACTACCTACCCAACAGCATGCTGTAAAAGTCGACTTATTGGGAGCTTCCTTTGAAGTCAGAGTGCATCTGCCTAAGAGTCAAGAAACCAACAGTCTGTATACAAGTAAGTCGGATCTGTAAATGGATGCACATGTAACACTCATGTTCTGGAGCAGGACTGCAGTCCAGAAGTGGATGAACAATCAGAACTTTCCGCCAGAGTTTACAGCTGGTAAACACAAAGAAAAGATTGATTTATTTTGTTGTTGTTGTAAGTGGGGATGGTCAAATGTTGAGAAGATGTATGCTGCTTCTAGGACCTAAATAGTTCCCCTACTTTTTTGTTTTTGCGAGGTACCTGGAAGCGTAGGTAAATTGGGAAAAAAAATTATTTCAACACTAGGCTGCAAAATCTGCAACTTTCAGCCCCACACACCCTACTTCACTCGAACACTTGCTGGGCTGACAGGCATGCACCAGCAAACTGGAACCATGTTCATCTACACATATGGCTTGATCGACCTGAAAGCCAAGTGCTTAACACTCTTGGCATCCTTAACAGCAATATTGGCAGATCACAAAACAGTGCATGGCTATTGTAATTTTTATTACACTTTCAAGGTTTTCACTTAAAACAACCTTATAATATACAATGTATGAACACATACTTTAAAAAAAAAAATTCTTTATTAAAAGGGGCCATCTCAAAACCCTTATAAAATAATGACATTCTAATGTAGGGCTTGAATAATTTTCTCCAAAGCCCTGGCAACTTGCAGTACTGTCAGCTCCTCATATTTGCGGCCCACAATCATGAGACTATCTACACTTCCATCTCCGAGCTTGCCCAGGGGTAAAGACAAGGCTGGATGTCCAGTCAGGTTGGCTGCTGCCGTGTTCACCAGCAGATGTGTGCTTTCCTCCAGGTATGCTGAGAACAGATTAAATACTTCAATAAGCTTCAAGACAGGGGAAATTCACATTAAACAGTATAGAAGTTCATTATAAAAGCTGTGTGGCTATTTGCCCCAAGAACTCTTTAAAAAAAAAAATGTCATGACCTGGTGAGGATACCTGAAAAGATCACAAAAACTACCCCAAAAGGTCACTAATAAATTCATTAAAAATGTATTTATCAACATTTGATAATTATTTTTCGAAATATATAAAGATGTATGAAAGAAGCAACACTGATACATTCGTTTAAAAATTTATTTATCAACATTTTATAATTATTTTTCTAAATATATAAAGATGTATGAAAGGAGCAATTGATAAACATGAACAATGTGAAGCATTAAACTGAATGCATCTCCTAAGGCCTAAAACGCACATGTATTGTCTCATGGCGTGACATGTACCACTGAGACTTATGGAAAAATCTTCATCTTGGCTTTTAAAACGCTATTTAGCAAAAAGGAAAACCCCTCTAACTGTTAGTTAATGTAGTCATATCCGGAATTGCATTAAGTAAACAGGTCACGAGATGCAAACTGAAAAAGTTACATTTACAGGGAACTGGGACTCAAATGTCAGTTTTTTAAGCTTCTCGAGTGAAACGGTCAAATATACATAGAAAAAATCTAGAATTCCAAGCTTATAGTAAAATGGTCCTGAAATTCCATGCTGTAATTGTGGAAGACTTTTCTTAACGCTGGCAGGTCTTGCTAGTCACACTTGCCATCCCCATGGACTGAGTCCCATGCCTCTTCATAGTGTAATATAACACTATAGTCTGGAATGACAGAAAAGGTGCCAATCAATCATTCTGCTATATCTTCTTCTTCTCTGGTTCACCAGGCTACAACTCCGGTGGAAAGTTCTAGCTCTTTATCCACCTCTGAACTTTAGCCTTGTTCCAAAACCTGAGTGCACATCTCATTTTCATACCTGACATATTTTTTTGTGCAGACCGTTGGTTCCTTGCCTCTCAGGCAGATGCACTCTGACTTCCAAGGTAGCCCCCAATTAGTCGACTCTTACGACATGCCTGAGGTGACGCCACTGGGTCTATTCTTGTTTCTCCCCACAACGGGACCCTGGAACCCACACAGGGAAAATGTATACATATAATCTCGTTAGAGTAACACATTGTCTAATCAGCATTTTTTTTTTTAATGTTACCTTTAAGAGAGTCTGCTTCTGAGTTCCTGGTCTGTGGAAATTTTGTAGCAGGATGTGGTAAAGTCGGCATGACAATGACATCACAATTTCTGAAGACTTCTTCGTACTGAAATGACAGTTCCAGAGTGATGTTTCTTGCTTTGCAGTAGTAGTGGTTGCCATAGCGACGTGTAACAAATTCTCCAGCCATGGAGTAGAATTTGATCCCTGGAGCTAACAACTCTGCAGAAGTCTGTAATCCTTGTCTCACAGCTTTTTCAAGGGTCGTGGGGTAAAACCCCTGTAAGAACTGTCCGCTTGCTGAAATGCACACAATACGTTAAATTCTGTGAAAGTCATATCACATTAATTTGGTCTACACAGCCATCAAGTTACTTTTAAGTAAGGAATTTCTTCTTTGCATTCCCTAGCTACAAACCCTGGCAAAAAGCTCAGATTGTTTGTCCACTTTAGGACTTTGATATTGTTTCAAAACTTGAGTTGCACAGATCTGGCTTACTTGTATGCAGACTGTTGGTTTCTTGCCTCTCAGGCAGAAGCACTCTCACTTCATTTGAAGATTTGTCCATTCTACTGATGCTGATTCGTTTTATTATATGTAACTAGGGCTGAAACATTCGTAATGACAGCACTAGACATGTGGCCCTGAAGCTCCAAATTCAAAAAGACCCCGCCTGCACCGCAAAAAGGGCAGTAATGGCAGTTGTTTTGTTTTTTTCTTTTACTATTGAAACACCAGAGTTAGCTGTGTACCCTTTAAAGGAGTTGCAGAATCAACCCCAGCATTTTTTGTGATTTTACTATGCAGTCAGCTCTCAAAACCAAATCGCTAGCAGCTTGAATCGATCCCGACCTTGGAATTATGAAGTGCATTCATAATGCATATGCTACAGATGCCTAAGTTGAGGTATTAATAGATATTGTAAATCTCTTTATAGGTAATGTAGCAGGGGGTAAGAAGTGAAATTCTTTCAAATGTAAGGACATGTATGAGGGGCGTTCAGAAGGTAATGCACCATATATGGGTGTTTTTTTTTTTTATGGAGCTCATTCGGTAAAGCACGAAATGTGCACACTATAGACATGGATATGACATAGAAACAATGGTTATATCTAATATAATTCTCATCAATTTGTACGGCTTTATGCCAGTGCAAAACACATGCATGTATACCTAGCCTTTATCACATTGTGTGATGACCAGAAGCCATTTTTTCACTGTTTGAATCACTCCGTCATCTCCAAACCGTGTCCCCCAGAGTAAATCTATAAGCGGCCCCAACTGATGAATATCAGAGGGTGTCCTATCAGGACTATCAGGTGGATGGGGTGGGACAATCCAACATAATTTTATGATTGCT
This sequence comes from Candidula unifasciata, assembly GCA_905116865.2. Taxonomy (NCBI): domain Eukaryota; kingdom Metazoa; phylum Mollusca; class Gastropoda; order Stylommatophora; family Geomitridae; genus Candidula; species Candidula unifasciata. The sequence goes on from CAJHNH020006046.1 coordinate 668,075, forward strand.
TCCCGTGTTCCCAGACTTGTGTGGCAGTGCGCACTGTTGTGAAAGAGAAGGAGTTCTGCTCGATTCTTGTGTGGCAGAACTCTGCAAAAATGCTGAGTTTCTTCAACCTCTTAATTAATTTAAGTGTGTGAAATGATTGTTTCCCCTCTTGGAATAACGAACCCATCTTCCATAAGACAGTAATCAATCTTACAACACAGCTCACCATCTCCTCTAGACCTGGTACATGGAGGGGAGGGAGTGTGTGTCATTCAACCCCACAGTACCGATGCCTTCACTGACTTCGGCGGGGGGGGGGGGGGGGGGGGGGGGGGGGGGGGTGTATGTAGACACTGACCAGGAAGGGAGGGAGAAAGACGCTGAGAGAGCGAGCGAGAGAGAAAGTGAAGCAGAATGGGGGACAAGCAGAAAAAGCGGAGGAAGAAGGGAAAGAGGGATATACAGAAAGGGAAGCAGGAAAAAGATAACAGACAAAGAGATGGAGGGAAGAGAGAGATGTAAGCAGACAGTAACTTAGAAAGGGCAGTATTGAGAGGCAAACAGACAGAGTGAGAGAAGCAAATAGAGGGAGTGAGAGAAGCAGACAGACAGAGGGAGAGAAGCAGACAGACAGAGTGAGAGAAGCAGACAGACGGAGGGAGAGAAGCAGACAGACAGAGGGAGAGAAGCAGACAGACAGGGTGAGAGAAGCAGACAGAGGGAGAGAAGCAGACAGACAGAGGGAGAGAAGCAGACAGAGGGAGAGAAGCAAACAGACAGCCTTAATGTCAGAGCTGCAATTTTCAATTAAAATTCCAGATTCCTTGTCCGCTACGAACCCTGAACACTGTGAGGGCATTTCAATATTTCTGCGATGGTAGCTGTAGCAGGGTATACATAGAGTGGCTGATCAAACAGCTGCAAATCTTCACTTCATGATTCTCTGATTTGGCTGGCTGAGGTGCATGCAACTGGGTACACACAACCAGCACAGGCCATATCTGATGGATGCAAATTTTCGTCCTATCTTAATTATTAACTTAGAAAACAATGTGGTGCATTACTTCCTGGACGACTCTAGTAATTAAAAAAAATTAATGTCATCTCATTTCAGCTAGTTATGCAACTTACAGCCCATCTGAAACATTGTCTGGCTCCCTTGAATGGTTATAGCTGTAAGTAAGTTCAAAGCTAAAACAGAAAGAAAAAAGATCAAATTCTTTAATAAAAATGACTGCAGATAATCTATATTATAAAACTGAAATCTCAGTCTCTGCACATATATTTCTGTGTCACAAGAACTCATCCCAAACAGTGACCAGTAGAGGGGTGAAATCTGCAGATGTCATTCTGTCCACGGTGTTAACTGTGCTATTTGCAACAAAGTCTCTATGTATTTCTAATAATTAATGCCTCAGTGACTAAAAGCTTAAACTACTAGAGTACCAACATTCTATTTTACATTCCTTGAAGAGTTCAAGATGACTTACAATTAATTAGTCCAGCTGTCATAAAATTTATGGTTTTTAACTTTTCTCTTGGATATTTTTGATAAGTTGTCTTCATGTCTTAGCCTTTTTCAACACATTTAGATTACTCACTGTAGCAGCCGAAAGAATATTATATAAGATCTACGACCCATGTAGTTCCTCTGTTGTTATGGCCCTTTGGATGTCATCAATATTGTTTAAAAAAAAAAAGCATCCTTTCAATCAGAACTTTATTTTGGGAATATAAAATAATCACAGAGAGACAAATCTGGGGAATGGGGTGGAAGGCTGAGAACACACACTTGTTTTTTGGGGCAAATATTATTGTTTTGATGTCTTTTGGGTACTCAATCCGCTGATGTTTTTGGTCATCAGACAACAAATGTGGTACAAACCAGCAAGCAACTTTTTTTCTGCCAAAATCTTGCACTAAAATGTTATAAATGGTCTCACTATTAACATCAGATTCATCTGCTATCATCCTCACAGCAAAACAATGATCTTCTTGCATCTGTTCTCTGACTTTTGCAACAAATTCATCATTACGAACAGAAATTATGCATCCAGGTCTAGGTGCATTAGTAATCATTTTCACACCACTTTTGAATCGTGAATACCACCTGCAAATTTGTGCACGAGATAAACAATTATCCCCATAAACTTTTTGCATCAATTCAACTGTTTCAATTACGCTTTTTCTGAGTTTAAAAAAGAATTTAATGTTAGCTTTTTGCTCCGTGCTGATTACGTAACAATGCACCTCTGACTAGGCCAACAAAATGGTGATTTGTCTGTTGTCTGCTTTAGATTCCATGCTTTGCTTCATGGATGGCATTTTTGTCTTGGCCATGATAAAATCAGTCTCATTACTTAATTGTCGAACCTTGCATGTTAGTCTAAACAAGCGAAATATTCTGACCATATCAGTTTCTGTAATCAAGCAAATAACAACCACATAAATTTTAAACTAAATATATGAAACTCAAATTTTTTGTTGTACTGTCTCCACAATGAAGGTTTGCTAGAGTGCATCCACTGCTGTCTTTGGAAACATTACGTAGTCAGGCCCCAGTCTCTTGCACATTGTAACTCTGGATCTTGATCTGGCCTTGGCCATAATACAATCAGTCTATATTAAGGGCTGAACTGTGTACAAATAATGTACAGTCAGCCCCCACAAATGTTTAAAAACATCAGACATAACATGTTAAAGGCAGCCACATCACTTAACATCTTACTATTTACACTTTAAATTGAGACATTATAGTCACAAAACCAGCAAAGCCTTGTTTATTGTTTGCATTCACCGGCTATAAACTCCAGTAGAAAGACCTAGTTGTTCGTCCATTTCTGAACTGACTTTGTTCCAGGACCTGAGTTTTGCGTGCACATCTGTTTTACAGATCTGACTTATTTGTATGCAGATTGTTGGTTTCTTGCCTCTCAGAGATGCACTCTGACTTCAAAGGATGCCCTCAGTTAGTCGACTCTTACGAAATGCTTGTTGGGGAGGCAATAGGGATTATTCTTGTTTTCCCCCACAATGAGGCCCCTGAACTCACACTGCGGACCAACAAAGTATTTCAATCAATCAATCAATGTGTCCTTTACAGAACATCGCTTTCTTCATGGCATGCCTGAAAGTCTCTTTTTCTCTAGCCCCATGTGCTATCACTGACTCCGATACTAGTTCTCAACTATAAGATTCAGTCCCTATTGAGCATCATAAAACTGTTAAACGATTTCGCTAACTTCTTAGCCACAGGTCTCAATTTTTGAATAAAGCACATAAAATGTGTAGAGTCAGCTTTAAATACAAACATGAATGAGGCAGACATACCATGCAGATGTAAAGGCACTGAGACACGTTTCGTAACAAAACCAGATTCTCCAACAGTTGCCAGAAACTCTCTAACAGCTGCCTGTGTTTCCTGTGTGCACGTCTGAAACCCTTCTTGTAACACACCAATCACTTTACCAGTCATGTTTACTTCCAGCTGTGTAGTGGATCATAAAATGATAAGTGGATAACAAAAAAAAAATATATTGTACTATCAGCATAGTTGATTATACAAACCATAATATAGTCGCAGCAAGTGATTTAGGTCACAGGTGGGAGGAAAAGTTAAAGCCGTTGTCATGTGTATAAGGAGAAACTCTTGTCCTTCATTTCAGGAACCAGCAGGTTCTATGATGGTTTTATGGATCCTCATGCAAGACTCCTGCCATATGTTCTCATTGTAAGATAATGGTCTATATGGGCCTACAAAAAAGCTGGCAGAGGATCTTGGGAGTTGGTGGTCCCCAGAGGTAGTGTCCAGAAATCTTATGGCACTCATCAGGCCACCTTCTGTACATAGGTGACAACGTTGATGAAAAAAGCTGTCCACCTTCCACCACACATGTCTACGTAGAATTATCAAACTTTTCTGGCCAGATACAATCTGAAACACTTAACTACTTCAAGTCACAAACCAAGAAACTGTAGGGCTGTACCAAATAGTGATTTTCACTATTTGGCCGAATACAAATACGAACAGTGAATCATCATTATCAGGTGCTTTGCCGATTATGCCTTACCACAGTCTGCGATCTCCTGCAGCATGTATTAGTTTGTTTGCCAACACACCTCCATGCCATGAACAAGACTGTCAAGAATCTTCTCTTGTTGTCTTCCTCTACCCCTCCTTCCATAGATCTTTCCAGTGGTCACCACATGTTCCATTTTCCCTCATCTTATAACATGGCCAAAAAATGATGACTGTCTCCTTCTGATGTCTGTGAGTAGTTGTCTTCGGGCTTCTGCCTCTTTTAAAACCTCTTGGTTGCTTTTTTCTGGCTGTCCAAGGTATTTTAAGCATTGTTCTGTAAAACCACATCTATGAGGCCTCAAGAAATTGTTTGACCTGCCTACCGATTGTCCAGGACTCACAGCCATATGTTAAAACTGGATGTATGTAGCAAGCAAGAAAGCATAAGCTTTCAAAAAAAAAACACACACACACACACACACACAATCGTTCTATGTTGCCAGCATTAAGGCAGCTTTTTGTCTCACTGAAGGTATTTCCAGCTGTGCTAAACAGACGTTCACTTGGCACGCTCGTTATGTGGGATATCTTGATATGTTTATTTCCCACTAGTCCAGAAACGGGTGAAAGGTAACAACTATTCGTATTCGGCCCGACCGCAACCGTTTGGCCGAATACCGAATAGTTATTAGGTCCACTATTCGGGCCCCAAAGGAAATATTCAGTACAGCCCTACTAGACAGTATGATAACCAAGAGAAGATGGAAATGGCTCGGCCATGTTATGAGAATGAATCCTGATATACCTGCCAAAACAGCTTTCACATGGATACCAGAGGGAAAGAGAAAAAAGGGGCGCCCAAAAACAACATGGAGACGAACGATGGAAAGTGACCTGAGTGTGGCATCTTTGACATGGAAAACTGCATCAAAGATTGCACAGGACATGAAAGCATGGAAAGTCTTCTCTGAAGCCTCAATGTGCCACTAGGCATAACAAGAACTGACTGTTGATGAAAACACAGTTGGAAAATGAGTCAAAGCTGCTGGCTGAGTACTATACCAAATGATAAACTCAGGTTCAAATGTCTGTCAACCGAAAGTCCTGCCTTATGGGTTCAAATATAATTCCTTTTTAAAACTATTTCATGGGATGTCATAGAATGGATGCTCAAAGAGATATAACTCAAGCGAATATTTACTTTTTGTGATTGTGACACTAAAAATCAGAAATCTTATAAACCTGGCTGCCAATGTCACTATTTAATTGACACTTCAGCCAGAATGGCATCTAAAAATGTAACCTGTCTACTGGCCACTATTTAGGAGGAGTTTTCAGTTCACTGAAAATGTATACAGACAAATGGAATTTGCATTTTGTAGCGTAGATATATCAAGAGGATAATTTTAGTTTTTTTTTTTTTTACATGGACTTTGACTAAATATAAACACGGTAAATTGTTAACATGTATCTGGTCATCCCCTTGTGATAGGTACTCTTTTGCCATTTTGAAGCCACACCCTGGCTTTTGCTGAGGACCCTGAATATATCCAAGCGGCTCAACCGGGTTTCCGGGACCTCTCCATGGGTGATCCTCATCGGCATGGTGGCACTTTGTGTCACCAGTTGTTTATTGCTTGTGTGATGTCCTGGGTGGGTACAAGTTACATACATACATACATAGTCAAGTAGACACTTATAAAAATCTCATCATCCCCATGTGAGATGCAAATTTTAGTTATTTTGAAGCCCCACCCTGGCTTCTGCCAGGGGCCCTAAATATAGCCGGGCCTTAAAACATGGCTGAACGGGGTTTCCAGGACCTCTCCATGGTAAATCCTCATCCACATGGTGGCACTTTGTAGTAAAGCATTAAAAGGAATGCATCCTACAGGACCCAAATATTACATGTCTCAGGTGACTCATGCAATGACCGTGACCTCAATCGCTAATGTTATGGATAAATTGTTTGTCAACATGACTTTAGAAAAGCCAGGTGCAGGTGCAAACAGAGCCAATGACAATAAACCATGTTTCTAATAAACAAGTCACTAGAGACATACCACTTTTGTGGCGTTTCTGGGGATGAGCAATTATGCAAATGCTGGGTTTTTGGCTTCTGGGGGAGACAGGGTTAGAAAAAATTTGTAAAAACTATTATCAACTGCACTAAAGATTATTCTAATTTGTCTTACCATTTTGCTGTAGTCAGGAATCTCAACAGTTACAGACTGTCTGCCATCCAAACTATCATTACCAGCAATAACCTGAAAATACAGACACATGCAGCTGATTCCAGTGATATTTGTTAAAGTCTACAATTAACCAATGAAAAATATAAAGGCCACCTGTGATAGCTATATTACTCTCTATTATAATTTGGTGTGAGAAATCTCTACAAGTTTACTTAGCTACGTTACCCTCCACAAATATCCAGAAGTAGGGATTGGTAATCTTTCAAAAATATAGATCGTTGTAGGGCAACCAAAAAAAAGCCGACCAGCATCATCTACCAGCGAGCCAATAGGCGACTTGGTCGCCAATGAGGGAGGGGAAATAGATTTATAGGGAAGACAATGGGGGGGTTTCAACTCTTCCAGTGTGCGTTGCTGAGGGTCCGTGCTCCACTGGCGAACAAAGGGCAGAAGAAGAAGAAGCTGTAAACCACAACATAACATGACAGGAATTTCAAGGGTGAATAGAGAAGAAGCATTAGCATTGTGTGGGAATAATGTTGCAGTTTCCAGCCTAACTTCACTGGACTGTTACAGTAGAACCTCGCTTAACGAGCAACTCTCATAACGAGTAATTCGCATAACGAGCAAAACAAATTGTAAAAGAATGACTCGCTTAACGAGCGACATTTCGCATAACGAGTGGCGAGGAGAGGGGACATCCCGGATTTTGCGCATGTTACATTGTCGCTTGTGATCACACATTTTCTCAAACCTGTGTTATTTTGTGACATATGTACATGAATCCTCCAGGCCTACAAGATGACCTCCCTGATGAATTTAAGTTAATCAAGATCCAGTTTCTGGCTCCCAACACCACTCTGTTACTCCAGCCAATGGACCAGCAAGTTATTTCTAACTGCATTGTTTTCAGGTGACTGAAGGGACCAACCTCACTCTCAAAGAGTTTAGGAAAAAATCACTTCCACATCGTTGCCTGCCTCAAGATGACCGACAAGGCGAGGGAAGGGGTTACCAAGAGAACCCTAACTTCTTCTTGGAGGAAGCCTTGGCTGGAGAGTGTTGTCGATTTGTGACATTGAAGGGTTCGAGACAGTACCTGTAGAACCTGTAGTCAACGAGATTGTGTCTTTGGCCACTACAGTGATATCAAAGAGCTTGTGGAAGAGCACAACCAAGAGCTGACCATCGAAGAGCTTATAGAGTTGCATTGTGTTTCACAGCAAGACGTTTTGGAGGAAAGTTTGTCAGAGGAGGAGGAGGAGAAGGTAACAGAAAAGCAATAAACGTCTGGCGAAATAAGAAAAATGCTGAAAGCATCACCCTAATAAGGAAGTGGCTATGCGAGCTGCAAATTTAATGATAATGCTGTGTCGAATTTTCACCAAATTTTGAAGCGTCGACAAAAACAAATGTCTCAGGACATCTTACTAGTAAAAAAAAAAAATTAGCTATGTATATTATTTCGACTTTTTTTCTGCAAATCTAATTTACATTCCATGTGGGTTCTTTCCGCATTTGAAGAAAAGATGAAGATGATTCACTGTCCTTAAATATGTATATAATTTTCTTTGAATAAAAGTTATAGTATAACTTATACATAGCATTTTGTGAGTATTGTTTTTCACATGGAACGCATTATCGTATTATACATTAATTTACATGAGAAAAATGTTCGCATAACGAGTGTTTCGCTTAACGAGTATGATTCTGGAACAAATTATGCTCGTTAAGCGAAGTTCTACTGTATTTACAAAATGTGAACCAAAAAATCTGATTTTTAAAAAGAATTATTTGCTTCCAATCATCATCGAATTGTGAATCAAACTACAGGAGGGCAAGGATGGAGAAAAAGAAGACGAGGAAGAAGAAGGAGAAGAGAAAACTGGAATATTTTGAAAATTTTACTCCATGAACATGTAAATGATGAACATTTACAGTTTATTCTTAGGCTTACCAACTTGATAAAAAGAAACATGAACACCGTTTACAGCTAAAATGTTGCTACTGGAACAATGAATAATCATCCTTTCCTGTCATAAGACACAACATTACATTCATTTCTATTAATCTTTTCAACAAAGTTTTAAAACAAACAGGAATATTATGGCACAATAAAAGTTCAAAATGTGAAATTCACCTCCAGAAACAGGGCGCAGTCAGTGACATTTCTGGTTATAGGTCCAACATGGTCAACTGTAGGTTCCACTGATACGACCCCCGTGTATGGCACAAGGCCGTAAGTTGGTTTCAAGCCAACGGTTCCAGTCCATGCAGCTGGGACACGAACAGAACCACTTTGATCAGCTCCAATAGCCAAGTCTACTTGTCTGGTTGCCACCTTTTAAAAATTGTATGTAAAATTAAAGATGATTTAGTAACAGGGATAAACTGGAAGATATCACATGTTATATTTCTGTATTCACATAGTTAATATTTCACTGAAGAATCTACATCAAAGCTCTTTAGACAAAGCCACAAATGCTTAGTCTCTTCCATGTATGGGTGCCAAGACCTATTTTGAGAGAGTCACTTTCTCCAACTCACAAAAATGTTGTAAAGGTCTACTTTTCTTCTTCATTCTTCTTCATGTTCACTGGCCGTACATTCTGGCAGACAGTTCTGGTGGCTTGTCTACTTCTGGAGTTTGTCTAGCTCCAAAACTTGAGTATTGCTAGCATGTTCAAAACCTAAAAGTCGACTAATTACGCCGGACAATGCTGGAATTGACCTGAAAACCACCAATCTTTACTAATTGTGGAGCGTTAAAAAAATTATACTAAAATCTTTTTATCAGCTCTTGTTTAGAAGATTCAGAGATGGTCTTTTATGTACAAACTACTCAGCCTGCATATAGTACAAATGTAAGCCAAAAAACTATTTTTAACTGCGGAATTGCATCACCCAACAATCATATACACCAATAGAGGGAAGTATTATTAACCAGAAATTATGCATTTATTAGTAAAAAAGGCAAAGTAATTTCATCCCTGGAGTTAAATCCAGCAGAAGGGTTGCCTCAAAATTGTGTTAGCAGTGCTGACAACTTTTGTTATTTGCGGGGAAGTGACATTTGCAAGCCAGGAAAAGGTAATCACAGCTAGACAAGAAAAAAGAATATGGCTGTTATTTTGGATGCAAGATCAAGAATTAGGACAAGGTTGGGACCCTATTCATAAGCTGCACTACACGTGTAAGAAAACTTCAAATGTAAATAAAATGTGAAGATGAATCGATGTCGTCTGCAGTTCCTATGATTTGGAGACACCCTATCAATCACATAGATGCCTGCCATTTCTGCATGGTAACACTTGTGCCAGGAGGGGTATCAAGAAGAAAAAAAGAAGACTATAGTGTACCCGAATATGCAATCTGCCTCTCCTACCAGTTTCAAGTGGTAAAGGACTTTTTAGTCCCGAACCTCCGACAGATATTTCCTTTAAAGAGTTCTCCTTTAAGAGAGAAGAACCGATAACAGCTGTTCCTCAGCCTTCATCCTCTTATGATGATCCATTCTCTGGTACATACATTTTTACCTAAGATCAAGTGAACGATCTTATTTGCAATTTGGAGCTGTCCAAGACTCAAGCGGAGTTACTTGGGTCAAGATTTAACAATGGGAACTCATCAAGAAAAATGTCAGAGTAAGCCCCCCCCCTCCCCATCATAATCACTTTGTGCATTACTTAAGGAAAACGACCTTGTATTCTGCTCAGATGTATATGATCTGACAAATGTTCTTATAATTTTTTTTTTTTTTAAATGACCCACAAGAATGGCGACTATTCAGACTCTTTGAGTCTTAAGGCAGTACTTCTGCTTAATGGAAACTGAAATCTATAAATTTCATTCTATCATGGCCTCTACATGCAGTTGAAAGAAACGACACTAAGAAAACTGGACCACATGGCTGACAGATGTTAGACACTCATCAGAGATAATCTGGAGCAGCTACACGGATGTCATGAAAAGCTGAGGAGGAAACAGAAGCCGTCTTGTGCCGCTAAGTATCGTGTTCTTCACAGCGATCTATAATTCTCCCTCGTTACTTGCTCAGTGACCATCAAAGCAACTGGTTATAAAATATGTGGCTTCCCACTTATCACGGGCTGCGCCTTCTGGAGATCAACAGGCTGCAACATGTAAACTGAGATTTCAATGACCACACTATGGGCACAATCTTCTTTAGCATGTTAGACGCGTTTAACATTGTTGCATCGGGATTACTTAGCACGACAGTATAGGAAATGCATGCATCAGGCAAGGCTTCCTCATTGGTCCTGATCCTGCAACAAGAGGGACCAATGGCGGTGGACATTTCAACCCTTCTGTCAAACAATAGGACAATTTGTAGTCAGACATCTGAGCCTTGTCGATCAAACAGTAGGACAATTTGTGGTCAGACTTCTGAGCCTTGTCATCAAACAATCAGGACAATTTGTGGTCAAATATCTGAGCCTTGTCAGTCAAGCAGTAGGACAATTTGCGGTCGGACATCTGAGCCTTGTCAGTCAAGCAGTAGGACATCTGACGGTTGGACTTTTGGTCTTGACACTAAGTCAAATGTGGACAATGACAGTGGATGTGTGAACCTTGTCTGTCCCACAGTAGATCACTTGTCGGTCAGACATCTAAAACTTTTTGCTGTTATGCCATAGGACTGAACCACTAAGATACCATCCACAACATTGCTTGTCCGAGCTGCGAACAAATCTCCTGGTCTAAGGCTGAGTCTCAACAGTTGGTCATCTCAAACACTGCTGTTATGCCCCAGAACACTTGAGTTATGGGCATCTGAGCTTAATTTGCAATTTAAATGATTTCAGTCAACAGATGTTTAAATCAAGATTTGTTGTATGGTAGGATATTCAGCCAGCGTGCTTTACTTGTGTTCCTAATGAGTTTTTGATGGACGTTATCATCCAAGCATTATGGGTTGGCTATTGAGAGCCACAGGTGGGGGCAACCAATTCCAAGATCCACTGCCAGCTCAGTTTAGGCCAGTATGACTCACTAACCGTAGCACATGACGAGGACGTGTGGTAGGAGTTTTGCACGAAGATCTGTAAAACCAGCAGACAGCCAGCTGGTGCCCGAGGTGAGGTATAGAGTATCTCCGTATACATATCACAACAGCCTTAACTCACACATGTCTCTGACCAAAATCACTGCACTACGGGTTAATCCATTTTGCCTCCCTCGAGTATATTTGACCTTCTGGGGCTGAAAGAGTTCAGGCAGAATGTATCAGGGACTTACCAGGACAGCAGACCCACCACTGGAACCACCAACACGCTGCTCTGGATGTTCAGGATTGCTGATGTAACCATCTACAGTAGAAAACCCCATAGCACCAAAGCAAAAGTCATCACAAGCTGACTTGCCTACAATTCTTCCACCTGTAGAGAAAAATTATTGTGTTCATAAGCAAGAGTAAACAAATAAGAAAAGAATAACAACTAGCTGTAGGTTTACACCCAAGACATCTCATTTCAGGAAAATCTTAGTCTCTGTTTATGACACTCTTGTGAAAGATCAGGCCATTTCAGCCTAAAACAACAATCTGCATCAGATGCCTCACGCCATGACAACCATCACTGAACGGGAAAATTTGAGATAAAAAAAGGTATTTAGTTCATGGAAAAACTCCTAAGCTTTTATTTGGCGAATATATTTATATTCTGACCTCCTAAAGGTCTGCGCTGACACAAACTCAGCCAACAGCATTAACTCAGATGAAGGAATTGAGAGCCGAGTTGAAAGAGCAGTATGAGGGCTTGTCTTGGGTGATGACGCGTGTGGCGCTCACTACGAAAACAAGACAGCAGATTCTACTAGCGAGGAAGATAGAGATCAGAATCAAACAGCTGAAGAGCTACAGGCAACAGTAGAAAAGGTGACTGACTGGTGTACAGAGATGAGTGCTGTAATCAACCCAGAGAAGGCCAGTTTTTGTGCCAGTATGTCAGTAAATTTTTAAAATGCCCTCTACACCAATAAAACCAGCACAGTTAGATAGCTGTAAACAATCTCTTTCCAATGGTACCTCATTTAGGCTTGTATGTCATTTCTGAGCTGAGATATGTAGGTTTTTGTGGAGATGAGATGTAAGAAACAGCCGCTAAAACTTGTGACCCAGAAACAAGAAGTTTTTCACTGCGCAACCTACTGCGCAGTTCTGTATCGGCTTTGTTGACATTGGACTGTCATTGGACAAGATGGCAGGCAGTGAGACTCAGCTCACTCAGCCGCAAGCGATTGCCTAAAAAATGTCACTGTAAATCTAAACAGCCAAAGACGGGAAAGAAATTGTATATGCAAATGTAAAATTGGACGGAGAATTCAATTGTAACTAGCATTACCACATCTGGTAATGTTTAAGGCCTAAAGCCAACCTCGAATTTACCGCTATTTTCAATCAAACTGATGACTAACAGAAAAACAGAGGAGTCCGGCTGTCGTAGACATGCGCTGTTAATCGGGTTCCCCCACGCTGTTTTCAGCTATTTATAGCTGGTCCAAATTCCCACCAATCACGAAATTTCATGAGATTTGGACCCATCCGGAAACCAGCCGAGATTTCCCGAACAAGTTCTGAACAGGTTTCCGGGTAACGGAAATTGCAGAAAAGACCGCAAATTGTCGAAACTGTAGTCGCTACAGTATGCTGTTTATCTCAGATCTTTGCAATCAAGATTGGTGACTGAATGAATAAACTGTTTTCAGATGTTCACCAACTGGGCACACAGGCGAAGCTTACCTTCAGTCAATCCTCTCTTCTTTGCGTTCACCAGCTTCAAACTCTGGCGGAAAGAGCTGGTTGTTTATCCACTTTTGGACTCTGGTCTTGTTCCAGAACTTTTGAGTTTTGTGTGCACATTCATTTTGCCTTATTTGTTTGTAGAGGCATTTGACTTCGGGCAGAAAAAAACCCCAATCACTCGCTTTTTAAGGCATTTTGGTAACTGGCAGAGGGTGTATTTTTGTTTCCCCCAAATTGGGACCCCAGAACCCACACGTAGATCAGCCATTACCTAAGTTTGACATAACTGAGACCACTAAATATCCTCAGCTTCAAAGAATTCTCCAAAGTTGGCAGTAAAAACTAGAGAATTAAAGGATACACAGTTCTTTCCCATGCATGATGAAATTGGCACATTTTAAGTCATGTTAACTCTTTTGCTGCTATCAGTCAGTCAGTTCTCGTTGTGCCTAGTGGCACATGAGGCTTCAGAGAGGACTTTCCATGCTTCCCGGTCCTGTGCAATCTTCAGTGCAGTTTTCCATGTCAAAGATGCCGCACTCAGGTCACTCATTATACATCGTTTTTCTCCATGTTGTTTTTGGGCGCCCCTGTTTTCTCTTTCCCTCTGGTGTCTATGTGAGAGCTGTTTTGGCAGGTATATCAGGATTCATTCTCATAACATAGCCTAGCCATTTCCATCTTCTCTTGGTTATCATACTGTCTAAAGTTTCTTGGTTTGTGACTTGAAGTAGTTTAGTGTTTGAGATTGTATCTGGCCAGAAAATTTTGATAATTCTACGTAGACATGTGTGGTGGAAGGTAGACAGCTTGTGTGCATCCTTTTTGGTCATTCTCCAGCATTTCGCTCCATAAAGAAGAACTGGCAAAATGATGCCATTGTAGAGTCGGAGTTTCGTTCCTCTGCAGTAATTGTTAGATTTCCAGATTTGCCTCATCCTTCTAAAAGCAGCTCTAGCTTTGTTCAGACGTGACTGTATGTCCTCTTCGGTCCCTCCCGGCAGGGACACCACACTGCCAAGATATGTGAAATGTTCCAGATTTTCAAGAGTTTGGTTATTTATGGTCATTGGTTGTTGGTTTGGACTGCTTGTCATGATCTTAGTTTTCTTTGTATTTATTCGCTGCTATGGACGTATATATTCGTGCACCCCGTAGACTACTAAAGACATATTAATATTTCTTCCATTTTCTGTGCCCTTACTGCTAAGGACATATCAATATGTCTGTATGTCTTTGACTTTTTTTTTACAGACTGCTAAGAATCATAATTCTCAGAGGTGAAATGGCAACACACATTACCTAAATCTGATCAAACGTGGGTTTCTGTGTATTTAAATGCCTTCCAGGTTATCCTGTTGCTTTGTTACCATAGAAGCATGGTCACTGAACTGCGTTTTTTTTTTTTTTGCCCTGAAATATATTTCTGGTTTTCCGTCTACTTTTTTAAAAATAATACAAAATATCAAGAAAATTGGTAAATTAAAGTTAATGAGGAGTTAATGGAGTTTCTTTTAAGACGTAAGAGTAAGGATCACTTTTAAATGTGTGCGTTATGAGTTGGGTTCGTTATCTTCCCGCCACGCCGGTGGACATGTGTACTTCTGGCCGTGAGCAAGGCTGACCATCTGACCCAGCCATCTACATCAACTGGATTGAAATGAATGCTCAATGATCATGAAGAAGATATGGTCACATACTGATATGATGATTAAAATTAATATTTCTTGTATATAATACAACAGACATGATGTGTCCGTCTATCAAAGTGTACAATATTGGTCTCATTTTCAGTTATTATTTTCATATAAATTTCTAATATAGTTGGTATCACATCTGCCTTACAATCAAAAGGTCCTGCATTCAACCCAAACATTACTTTCCTTTTTTTAATGTAAATTTTAAATTTCAACCTTCAGCAGTTTCGGCAACGCATCACTGAAGTATTAATTATTTAAAAAAAAAAAAGTAATAGCATGGAGAATACAATTAATTATGACTAAAGTGGTAGATTTATGAATAAGATTGGGGGGAAAGGGGAGGGGGGGGGGGGGAGGGGGGGGAAGATTGTAATCAGTGCAACTAATCTTAATGGTTTCCTATGACATGCTGAGGATGCAGTAGTTCTATCCTTGATGACACTGGGCACCACACGGTGAGGCAATGCTGACTAGTTCTTTTCATTTGACTGGACTCTTATCATGGCATCTTTTGAAAGCAATTAAGTACATACCAGCATCCAGTATCCTGGTTACCAGTGTGGCATCGTATTCTGGCATATATCCCTCTAGAAGCTGACTTCCATTTGACATGGGCACCCCGGCTACAGCTGTGTTGTCTGTAATAGCGACAGATTTCCCAAAGAGTTTTCCGAAAGGTGCTCCAGCTATGTCACACCGCCACACCCTTTGATAAAGAAAGTTTAAACAGTTTATTTGGAATTTTGAAAAGCAAAAGTATTAGAGCACACACTGACAAGTCAATGACACAAAAGTCCAGAGGTTAAAAAGCTACTTCCATGATAAAGCAAAGTTGCCTGATAATTAGAAAAACAAATCAATTGCTAAACAAACAGAAAAGAAATATTTACATAAATGCAGAGATATCTTCAGGAAGTACTCAAGTTTTCTCTCCATAGATCACCCAAGGAGTCTCCTCTCAGAACAGTACACAAATGTTGCAGTAACATCTCCCCATCACAACTTGCCTAAAGAAAAAAAAACTCAAGTCTTTCCTCAAACTTTCCATCTTGCAAACCATCCTACTCAATGTGTCGTTTTTTCACATGCCCATTTTCATGCTCATTAGTCCCTGCCCCTCTTTCCCTGCCTTCTGTTACTATTCTTTCCAATCTGCTGTGGTACTTGATCCGGACAGTCCATCACTCTCACATCCTTATTTTGCTATAGGGCAGTTGCATGCCCTTAAAATATTGACCTTTAAAGTGCTTAACCATATACTTTTCATGCTGTTTAGTCTTTACATTACAATAGCCATCCTCCATCTGACTGCTGTTAAACAGTCTCCACTGCCGTTGATTAAGGAGCCTAAATATGCAAAGTTTGTTATATTATCAATTTCCTCATTATTTAGTTATTTATGGGCGATTGGTAGTTTTGTCTGTGAACATTATTTTTTATTTTCTTTACATCTGGGAGCAGGTTTAGAACTAAACTATGTTTTCCTACTCACATGATTAATGGCTCTTTTTCCTTTAAACTGTTTAAAAAGAGGACTGTGTCATCTGCATAGTGAGGTTCCAGATTGCCGTAAATTATGAGCAGATCATTACTGTCACAAATATTTTCATTTTTAACATTTTGCATAACGCTTCTGCACAGATATGAATAATAGGTATAGTTAGAGAACGCACCCTTGCCTCACTCTCTTTTGTCCCTCAAATTAATCTGATTAGGAGCATGGCCGTTTCAATGGAGGCTTCAGGCAATTTTGAAATTGAGTGCATTTGTAATTTAAATAGCCTGTTATACTAACATATAGTTTAGTTTAATTATAAATATTTTCGCAAACTGTGTGTTTAAAGCCAAAGGCATTTTTTTTTTAAATCATGAGCAGTTTCTACATCCAACATTAACAATTTTATTAATAGGATAACATGTGCATTTAATCACACACTGGGAACACATTCTGACCAAAACATATCTCCATACTTTCTATTTCACCAGGTGACTGATAGCCGATGCAGCAGTGCCAGTTTTCCAGCGGTCTCAGGGAATGGTATCAGACTGCATCTCTTGGGACAAAGGGTTAAGAAAAATCTAGAAACACCCAAACATGAACTAATCCCTCTGATTCCTCTTCATATCTTTCATCTTTCAGACCAAGACACACACCAAATCTGCTCAAGCCAGAGTTGTATGTTGCAGCTGCCAGACGACCATACTCCCTTCATGATAAGGAAAAAAAGGTGTCAGTACTCACCACCAAGTGTCTGAAAAAACATTCCCAGTACTCACCACCAAGTGTCTGAAAAAACATTCCCAGTACTCACCACCAAGTGTCTAAAAAAACATTCCCAGTGCTCACTACCAAATGTCTGAAAAAACATCCCCAGTACTCACTACAAGTGTCTGCAAAAAAATATTTCCAGTACTCACTACAAGTGTCTGAAAAAACATTCCCAGTACTCACCACCAACTGTCTGAAAAAACATTTCCAGTACTCACTACCGAGTGTCTGAAAAAAACATTCCCAGGACTCAATACAAGTGTCTGAAAAAACATTCCCAGTACTCACTACAAGTGTCTGAAAAAAATATTCCCAGTACTCACTACAAGTGTCTGAAAAAACATTCCCAGTACTCAATACAAGTGTCTGAAAAAACATTCCCAGTACTCAATACAAGTGTCTGAAAAAACATTCCCAGTACTCACCCTGAAGTGCCTACTATAGTTGTGCTGAAAGAATGATGTCTAAAAACAACACTGCAAGTACTAGGTTACCACTGCGGACCACCAGAAAAAATATGCTGTTTATAACTAATAACATACCAGGCACTGCCAAATCTGTCTTCAGGCTTTGGTCGGTATCCTGGAATACGAGGGTACTTGACTTCAGGTACAAGGTCACACATTGTGTCCAGTGACTTTAAGGCCTCAAAGGTTTCATTCACGCTTTCTGTGTTACAAAGTTTAAGATAACTTCAATTTATGCAGTAACATTATATAATAGAATTCTCAGTGTGTGTTCCAGGGACCAACTGTAAGGGAAAGAATTAGAGACTCAATAACCTCCCCCCCCCCCCCCCCCCCCCCCCCCCCCCCCCCCCCCCCCCCCCCCCCCCCCCCCCGTGTGGGTTCTGAGGCCCCATTTTGAGGAAAACAAGAATAGACCAACTGCCTCCCCAAAAGCGTGTCGTAAGAGTCAACTAATTGGGGAGCTTCCTTAGAAGACGGAGTGTATCTGCCGGAGAGGCAAGGAACCAACAGTCTGTATTCAAAAGAATGAGATCTTTAAAACTGATGCACACGCAACACTCAGGTTCTGGAGCAGGACTGCAGTTTAGTAGTGGACGAGCAACCAGAACTTTCCACCAGAGTGTACAGCTGGTGAACGCGAAGAAGAATGACCTCCAACAATCATGTTGTAACAAAAACAAAACAAAAAACAACCCCCCCATACTAATTAGGAGTGTTTCCTTCAAAGTTGGGGTGCACCTGCCCGAGAGGCAACATAAACCAAAAGACTGCATCTAAATAATCCAAACTAATGTGCACACAAAACTCAAGTTCTGAAACAAGACCAAAGTCCAGCAGTTGAACAACCAAAATATTCTACAGCCGGTGAACAGGAAGAAGAAGCTGTCAGAGTCTTGTGTAGGTACAGGACAGGGTATAGTACAGTGACAGTTTGTGTTTGTACTTGAATGACCCAAATTTTTGTTTTTTTTTAAACAAACAAGAACACATGACAACAAAGCTAAGAACTGAGAACAAAAACTATGACGAATAACAGAAAAAGTTATGAGAACTGAGAACAAAAACTATGATGAATTACAACAAAAGCTATTGGGACTGAAAACAAAAGTTGTGAAAAATGACAACAAAAGCTATGAGAAATGACAAAAGCTATGAGAAATGAGAACTGAGAACAAAATCTACAAGAACTGAGAACAAAATCTACGAGAAATGAGAACAAAATTACCAGTGATAGCTTGCAGCTGATCTAATGAGCACTGGTATTTCAGATCATCTGAAATCTTTTGCAGCTCTTCTCGAGTTGCTGGCTTGTGTACTGAAGGGCTGTACCTTTTACCAGACAATGTGGTTCTAGGTATTCTCCTGTAAAGACAAACAATTATAAAAACATGTTTATGCAAGTGGGGAAAAGGACAAAATTTAATTACAAAATTTACAGGATGAAATGCAACAGACCTGTAAAAGTCCAACAAGCAGGAGGCTATTTGTGTTCTATTTATATGGCTTCCCCATTTTCTGCACCTTTTTTCAGCATTTACATGATAATTTTAATATTGTCATTTCCAAAATATGTTTTAGGCTCTCTCTCTCTCTCTCTCTCATCATCATGTAGCAGGTCCTTTGCAGAACGTCGCTCTCATCACAGTCTGCCTGTAAGAAACTCTGTCTCTTGCCAGTTCTCCAGCCTCATAAACTTTCACACTCAAGGAGTCACTTATATCCTGTGCCCATCTTCGTGTCGGTCGGCCCCTGCCACTCCTTCCTGGTACCACGCCTTCTGCTAAAAAAATTTCCAATCCGTCGTGGCGCTTGATTTGACCAAAATATTTCAGATTTCGAGAAAGGATGCTGTTTATTAGTCAATCCTCCTTGATGTTCAGATCTTTTAAGATGTCAATATTTCTCATCTTCTCTGTCCAAGATATTTGAGAATCTTTCTATAGCATTTCAGCTCAAAAGCCCCTATTCTCTTTCTCAAGGACTGAGAGATAGCCCACGACTCACATCCGTATGTAGCCACAGAGAAGATGCATGCTCTCAAAATTCTAATTTTTATCTCCTTGCTGGTGCTTAACCATAGACTTTTAAGGCTGTTTAATCTTTGCATTGCTATGACCATCCTAATTTTAATTTCTGTTGAACAGTCTCCATTGTTGTTTATTATAGAGCCTAGATATTCAAAGTGTGTGACATTTTTAATTTCTTCATCATTTATTGTTATTTTTGGGTGACAGCCAGTTTTATCTGTGGACATTATTTTCGTCTTCTTTAAATTCCTCCTGCATCTCCTGGGTAAACACTGGGCCACTGACTTGCAAACTGCTTCTTCTGCGTTTATTCTTAAAGAGGCGGCAGAAATGCTGTGTTGTGGTTCACATAAATGTGATGTCCGCAAACTTAATCTTGAACTCTTTCAGTCCCAAAGGGTTTAGCATCAGAGGACCAAGGAGTGGTAAAGCGACGTGTATTATCGGCACATCTAGCATTCATTGGGCTTCTAGGTAAGAGCCTATGAACGTAAGGTACGTTCCGTGGGATTAAAAGAGTTAAATCAGTCTCTTTTTACAAAATGCTTATTTAAAAAAAAGGGGGATCTAGTATTCTTTTCTATAAAACATAGGGCCCGGAACATACACAGAGAACTTGGCAAGCAAGCGCATTAACTACATCACATTCACTTTTACAGAATGACCAAAAAAACTTAGTATCTTTTGGCATCTTTAATTTACAACTTTTCCCCCATCTTCTTCCTGCCAGTGGTTTTCAGAAAAGAAGTCCACAGGCCTCTATAAAGGCTGTAGTGCAAAGGTTCTCAACACATGGGTGCAGGGCTCCCATTCAAGCTCGCAAAGGGTCTTTTGTTGGGTCATTGGGTAGTGGTGAGCTATGAAAAAATTGTTTATGGAATAAAACTAACATGCCATCGCGCCCTGCAGAGACCAAAATCTATTTAAGTGCTTTTTAATGTGTTTCCATTTACTCTATTCAAAAAGCTATTGATAGGGTCACCGGTCATTTTGCCTCTACACAATGGGGTCTTGACTCAAAAAATGTTGGGGAACCTTGCTGGACACATGTCCCCAACTGATCGGCGCTGGGGATACGGTCGGCAGTGAGGCATAGTCACAGAAACAGGTCCGCAATTAACATATCGCTGAGACCCTGTTAGAGCATTTGTTTTGTTATACGGAGCCGATCCTAGTTTTGCCGCAATTCGTTCGTCGGCGGAAGTTCGCATATTTTTAATAGGACTGAGACCCGTAAGATATTTGTTCGGCCGGCATAATATCAGGTAGAAGCTCAGAGGAGAGCCTATAATATATATATATATATACATATATGGCTATCCTCCAACTAACTGTCGGCAAAGATGGCGGCCACAAAATATATTTTCGAGCCAGAGTCGCGTGACTTAATTTGCAGCTCACGCGGCGTGGAATGGGGCTAAACTAGATGGCTAGGACCCACGAGCAGCAGCCGCAGTGTGCTCGTGCGCAATTGACATGCGACTCTGGCTCGAAAGGATATTTTGCGGCCGCCATCTTTGCCGCCGACTGTTAGTCGGAGGATAGCCACATATATATATATATATATATGCCATAGCCACACCATGATGGTTTCCCACTTGGAGGTACAGTTTTGTTTTGGATTTCATTTCTGTCATCAACAGACCAGCTAGTTAAATAATAAATAAAGGCAATACTTCCCTCGGCTTGGCAGAGCTTGTAAAATTACACCTCGTCTGAGGTGTTTCCAGGCCATCTATCTGCGCTTCCACCAGCAGTTCAGTAGAAAACACCGACTCTCCTATCTCGGTTTTCTTGTGCCGTCTCGGCTCCCATTCACTATTAATAATAGTATCATCTGTAAACAGAGCTGCATTTTGATGCTTTTTAGTCTTTGCGTGATTCTTCAAGTCTTGAATTTTCGCTTTCATTTCAGACTTGCAGAACTTACAACGAGCCTTAGTGGCATCATCAGAAACTGCTATCACCCAGTCTTTAAGTATATCATTATGAAACCACTCTTCTCGAAATTTTTGATCATAATGCTTCCCTTCTTTGGGCATGTTGAAAGATTTTATTTTATTCAAAACACATATGAAGCTGAAAAGATCACACGAAAAATAACCACAAAGTCAGAATCACAGCTATAATTCACACTCGCGAACTAAGCAATTGTAATGCCAAGAATTCAAAAAATAACACAAAATATCATAGAAAGCTCAATGTGGGGAATAAAAACGACGAACGCAAACACAGGCGAACGTTTCGACAATTTTAATGGCAGAAGCCAGAAATTTGGCGGTTTGGAAAATTGTTGTAGAGTTACCAGTTTGGATTTTTAAAAGCCAGATTGGGAAAATGTTGCTGTTTGTGTATCTGTCTCCGGTTGGGACATCCAAAAGGATTCATTTGTTCTATTTTTTTTTTTTTTGTGTGCATTTGTCCGCATGTTTCCTTTCTTTTAAAGACTTCTGGTTTGCGAGAGAGCGCAGGGGTCGGTGTGTATTTTCATTTTTTTTTCAAATTTGTTAATTTCATCTTCAAAGCAATGTTTCCCCGATGTGAATTTGAACAAAGAAGACACAAACAATAGACTGCACAATTTATTGCCTGGCATATTTCGCTGTATCTCGTCAGGTGCATACTACAGTAACAAGTGAATAAATGAAGCAAATAGCTGAATCCTAGAAACTGAAACACAAATTCGAGTACATTCTACACTGTCTGTTTCACCAAGGTAACCTTAAGGAAACTACCATTTCTTTCTGCCTACAGAGATCCGGTTTTAACCGGTGGATCGCGGAAGCTTCAGCGTAAACCGTAGATTACTCAGATACGCTGAAGCTTCCGCGATCCACCGGTTAAAACCGGATCTCTGTAGGCAGAAAGAAATGGTAGTTTCCTTAAGGTTACCTTGGTGAAACAGACAGTGTAGAATGTACTCGAATTTGTGTTTCAGTTTCTAGGATTCAGCTATTTGCTTCATTTATTCACTTGTTACTGTAGTATGCACCTGACGAGATACAGCGAAATATGCCAGGCAATAAATTGTGCAGTCTATTGTTTGTGTCTTCTTTGTTCAAATTTCATCTTCACCCACTTTGTTCGCCATTTTACGGATTTGTTATACATCTAGAGGCACTAGCTACTTTTATAGAAGTTGCAGACTTTTAATCTGTTGCCTAAAAAATAGGACAAACTTGTTACTCTCCCCCAAGAGTGTTGTTATGCCACCACAGCTTGTTATCCCTTCAGAACTCAGAAGTAGTCACGTGGGCCGTCTGTACGTCATTTGTCTCTTTTATCTATATTTCTTCTTTCTTTTGTCAAAATCTGCTTGTGCCGCTAGGCGTCGCAGTCTATCAGATGATCGGCAACCGAGCCAGGGCGCGCTCAGTCGCTTCATATGCCGTGATGTTATGAAGTCTCAAGTTGTCCGTGACTCCTTCAATCCATCTTCTTCTTGGTCTTCCCCTGCCTCTTGTTGTTTCGATTTTCATGTTGTATGCTCTTGATGCTGGCATCGTTGGTTCCATTCTCATTAGGTGACCAAACCATTTCATTCTTTGCTTCTCAATAAATTTAACGATGGGTATGGTTCCAATAGTTCTTGTAATCACATCGTTTCTCACTCGATCTTTTCTGGTTTTATTCGCAGCCATTCTCAAACATCTCATTTCACAGGTGGTTAGTCTTCTCTCGTGTTCTTTTGTTAATGTCCAAGTCTGACATTGATAACCTAATGTCGGTATAAAGATTGTATTTATAATTTGTCTTTTTATCTCAGCTGGGACAGCAGGGTGTTTTAAAATTGGGGCAAGCTGGTATGCGACATTGTTGGCTTGTTGGATTCTTGCTTCGATCTCTCTGTCTATTTTACCATTGGATGTAAAGATACTTCCAGGTATTTAAATTCTTGCACTTGTTTTAGGCTGTGATCTAGAATCTTTATGTCGATGGTCTGTTGCTCTCTACTTATGCTCATGACTTCTGTCTTTTCAGTATTGATCTTCATATGATGCTTGAGGCAACTGTCGTGTAGTAGATTTATGTGGTCTTGCAGCTGTTTACTATCACTGTGAAATATGCATTGATCGTCGGCAAAGAGCAGCTCATTGAAGTCCTCCTGTTTATCGACATCTGTTGGTGTTATGTCTATTTTATTAATATTGTCCATAAATATTATGAAAAGTAAAGGTGATAATACACAACCTTGTCGTACTCCTGATGTTACTGGGAACCAGTCTGTGATGCCAGCTCTTGTTCTAATGGCGCTTATCTATATTTAAACCTTTAAATTTGGGCGAGGAGAGGAGTGGGTCAGAGTACCAGCGGGAAAGTCTGACCTGTGTAGGATTAAAACATTGGGCCGTGTGTGCAGAGAGTGGCCAGCGGGTGCTACAGAGGTTGAAGTCCAACAGTTGATTCACGACAATTTACGCCCAGGTGATCTGATTATCTATACATATGGTTCAGTGTTGAGGGGAAAGAGAAGTGCCTGGGAGTTCGTAGCGAAAGCCAATGGAAAATCTTTAGTGCAAGACAGCCTAGCATATGACACCACAACATCTAGCATGAGAATGGAGGTGGAGGCAGAATTAGATGCATACACATGTCGTAATTGTAACAGTCTCTGAAAGCATGCTGAAAAAGTTGAAGTCAGTGGTGCTTTGAGCAGAGTGGCAAGCTTCACTGGAAAGGTCACGAGTAGTGGGCATACTTTGGATCTTTTCTCCATGCCATGCCGGCGTGGTAGGTAATGAACAGGCAGACATATTGGCTGGATCCGCACCACTGGGTGGTGAACTTATACATGAAAAGGCAGATGCGGTCAAGGCCCTTTGGGAACAAGCAACGGAATCAGTAGAAAAAGAAGATTATTATGGCCTGGAGAAAATAAGGCACCTGTGTGTAACCAGAGGATCTAGCCGACCCACTACACTCAGGGGAAAGGCAAGACGGACATATAACCAAACTGTAACCGGTACCATCAGCATTTTAACTCGGCGCTGGCTGCTGAAGATGAGGACGGAGCATGCATAGGAATGCCCCGAGTGCCGTGATGTCATTCTTGACCCAACTCATCCTTTAAATTTGTTGTGTCTTTTAAATCATCTTTTTGTTTTCTATATCTATTGCTTCCCCATTTTCTGCACCTTTTTTTCAGCATTTACATGAGGTAATTTTAATATTGTCATTTCCAAAATATGTTTTTAGGCTCTCTCTCTCTCTCTCTCTCTCTCCTAGATTGTTGGCAGTTTATTAGAAAATGTTGGATATTGTTTGGCTTATAACATTCAACACAGATAGAGTTTTCCCATCTGAAAGCCGCTTTTTCTAATTTCATCTTTCATAATTTTCTGTTGGCTGGGATTTTAATATTTTCCTTGATCTGCGACTTTCCGTTTGGTTCTTTTAATAGTTAGTATTTCTGCTAATCTTGCTTTCTTTCCAATTTCTCCTCCAATTCCTCGAGTATCTCTTCGTTTCAGGGCTCCCAATGCTGGATTTTTTTCTCCCAGATCTGGGTTTTTATTTGACGCCTGTAAGGGGTAAAGGAAAAGGGGGGGGGGGGGGGTTCTGTTTTTTTTAAAATATATCCTTATATATTTCGTAAATATAAATTGTGTACATTTTAACAAACTTTTTGTTCTTTGTCTATGTATGGCTTGGGTTTTTGTTTAGCGAAGCTGGGTTTTTCAAAAAAATCTAATTGGCAGCCCTGCTTTGTTTTACTTGGCACTTCCTTTCTGTTTTACCTAACCCTACGTTTATTTCATATGTGCTCTTGGTACCTAGTTTGGCAGCTTTGTCCGCTTTTTCGTTTCTGTTGATTCCTTTGCTACATTCAGTCTCAAGTGTAGTGACCAACTCCAGTATCTTTTCTTCTGTTTGGTCTGTTGCATGCCCAGTGACTGTCAAGTGGATTGCACGGCGGCTAGTCATCATCATCATCATAAACCACTTCTGCCGATAAGCGACGTGGGGAGGAATAATTTGCGATCCAGTGCAGGTTGGCTGCCACTGGCTATTGTCATGCCGTGAAGGCGTAGAGTGTCTTTAATGTTGTCGATCCATGTTTTCCGCGGCCGTCCTCTTGCTCTTGTAGTTGATCTTCTGAGATGTAGTGCTTGTGATGGTATTTGATCTTGCTGCATTCTACCGAGATGGCCAAACCACTTGATCTGCTGTTTCTCGATAAATCTAGTACAAGTTGTTGTTCCCAAAATTTGCCTGATAGTTTCATTACTCACTCGATCTCGTTAGGTTGGCTGCTTTTCTCAGGCACCTCATCTCGCAGGTGGTAATTTTGCGTATATGGGCTTTAAATAGTGCCCATGTTTGGCACTGGTAGCTTAATGTTGGAATAAATATGCTATTAATAATCTGTCTCTTTGCAATCATAGTTATGCTTGGATGTCTTAATAATGGTGACAATTGGTATATAAGTGCACTCGATTTTTGACACCTGGTTTCTATTTCTCTGTCAATTCTACCATCTTCTGTGATCATACTTCCTAGATATTTAAACTCCCTAACTTGATTCAGGGCAGTACCATTCAGCTGTATGTGTAGTGGGGCAGAATGTCTACTAACTTGCATTGTTTCGGTTTTGTTTACATTGATCTTCATGTTGTATTTACTACATGCTGAGTTTAACCTGTTAATGTGGTCTTGCAGTCTATGTTCTCCAGGGTAGAACAAGCACTGGTCGTCAGCAAACAGTAGCTTGTTTAATGTGGGTGAATCGATTACTTCTCCTGATGTATGTACTTCCTCGTGATTATAAAGGTCTATGTTGTCTGTATCATAACTTGCTTTTTTAGATATTCTATCTATATAGATGTTGAATAAAAGTGGGGAGAGCACACATCCCTGTCTCACACCTGTGTTGACTGTGAACATATCTGATATGCCTTCTTGTGTTTTTACTGCACTTTGGCTTGTGTGGTACATGGCTATGATGTTCTCTAGTAACTGTCCTTGTACCCCGTAGTTCTCAAGAACAGACCACAGTTTGTTTCTTTTCACTCTATCAAAAGCTTGTTCCTGATTCATAAACACAATATTCTATTTGGTATTATACTCAATGGCTTTCTCACACACTTGCCTCAGAGTGAATAATGCATCTGTGCATCCTCTGCTAGTAAATCTGATAAAACCTATTTTTTTGTTGGTGGTGGGATGGATTTCACCAGCTCCAATGCTTTTAGTAATGCTGTCAGCTCAACTCTAAACGATATTTTGTCTGTGAGCTTGTAGCTGTATTTGCTTCTCCATTCTGCTATCACAATTTCTACACCAGTATCCCTTCTGTCATTCTTAGAGACGTCTATGTATATAACTAGACTATCTTGTTTTTGTTTGTTTGGGGTTAATATGCTCTAGTGCCTTTGATTTTATATTTACTACATCAATGTCTTTCTTTACTTCTTTGGTTAAGCTATAGTCTATTTTAGGTAATGTTAGTTTCTATTTTATGATTTTAGCTTTGTTTCTTTTGCTTGTTTGTATTTATATCGAGGGGATGCTCATTTCCGATATTTCTCGTGCCGTCAACCCTGATGATGTGGGAGCCACATTTGTTCATCCACCTGTTAACTTAATTTGCAGTTCAAGTTTTGAGTATATTGCACATCATCTGCGTACTGCGATTTTTATTGTCTGTGAATTCTTCGTATAGGTCATTTTCCAGAATATTAAAGATCGTTGGGGGAAGATGACCGATCCCTAGGGAATTCCATTTTCTTGTATGTATTCCCCTGATCTTTCACCAACAACCATTAATGTAAAGTTTATGTCGGTTAAGAAGTTTTGAATGTATTTGTAAATCTTGCCCGTTATCCATATTTAAAAAAAATCTTGTGTGTGCTCCTTTTCTCCAGCATAGATCATATGCTTTTGTTAGGTCTAAGAATACTGCTAGTTTTTTTTCTCCTTTTCTAAACCCGTTTTTTATTTCATTTTCTAGCTTAAGAATATGATCTTATTTAGCCCACCCCCCCCCCCCCCCCCCCCCCCCCCCCCCCCCCCAAAAAAAAAAAATTAAAAAAAGAATAATTTGAACCTTTAGTGTTTCCATACGTGAGTAGGGTTTCCTGTAGTGCCATTCCTCGGCAGTTCCACTGTAACATCTTTATATCTCTGCTCTCTATGTTTATTTGTCTATGTTTTTTCTCTGTGTGTGTGTGCGTTAAAAAAAAATGTTCTGTCATTTACTAAGTATTTTGATTATTTTATCTGTGATGACACTGGCTTTGCATGGTCTCCATGCTCATAGCAAGTCAAGTAGATAATCCCTGCGACAAACAACCACACAAGATACTTGGGGGTGGAAAGATAAACAAGGGAAAGTCCGATGTTGACTCGTGGTCAGTTGTGTACCAGAGTTGAATGAGGACAGTCGTGATGTCGTCAATGTAGTTCGAATGCAGTGTAGTCGACGTTGAGTAAATAATTATTGTGGCATATTTGTGGAAGTGAATAGCAATGATTTTGATCGAGTAATTGTGATGGAACAGAAGAAATAAACTGGCAGAATGTATATGGGAATTCAATAAGCGTTTCAGTGTTGTCAATTGTAGAAAGCTGTATATTTTCCAGAGTAAACAAGCCATATTAAAAGTGACCCAGCTTTCTTACACTATCCCGCTTTTTCTCCCTGACCTGCTCCATTGCCTTCTTCTATTTCATCTTCATTTTCCTCTGTAAAGTTTTACTGCAGCTTTAATGCCTTGGGATATTTTTGTTCAATTTTTTTTCTGTTCTCTGGTGTGTCCTTCTATCTTTTGCTTCTTTCTATGTAGTGGTACCTCGGAATTTGAACGCTTCAAAATTCAAAACATAAAGCAAAACCTATTTGATAGAAACAAAACAAAATGCACATGTTCTAGGAACATATAAAAAAAAAACATATTACATATTTACAAACATATTATTACACATACATTTCCTTGACTAAAAGGAACTTCATTTGTTGACGAATTTCTATAGGATTTCACACATTCACAAATAAAAAAAAATATAAAAAAAACGGTAACAGAGCGCTGCTCCTCTTTGGTTCATGTCAAAAGTGGGGCGACCCTCTTTCAACTATACCTACGATGTCATTGTGTTTATCAGCACTCTTGACATTTTTAACAACAATACATATAGAGAACAAGGCAAAGGCAGTTATTTTAATATCTATCACACTTTTAAGGTTTTCATTTGAAACCACATTGTGATATTACATTCTTTAAAATACAAATTCTGTAAATGTTGAAGGAGGAATCTCACAAAATTAACCTCTACGGTGAGGAGGGCTTGGCTGTGTCTGGCAGCTGAGCCCTCCTCCTCCCACTGGCTGATAATTATGCTTATAGTCATCTGCTGCATGATGACACGGCCAATGCTGCCCCCCCCCCCCCCCACATATGGGAGCCCTAATAAAGCAATATTGTGCAATACAAGGTTCTTAATGTCTCTAATCATTTCTTACTCCAGCCTACTTCACCTTTATATGCTACATTCTATTCTCCCAAGTAATCCTGGATAATCCAGTGGAAGGTTGCCCCCCCCCCCCCCCCCCCAGAAAACGGAAAAAGCAAAAGTAAGAGAAATCTGGCTCCATTTGGCCTGCTACTGAGTTGAGTACACGGTGCAACACAGAGAGCTGTAGATTCCATGGACCAAGCTTATTTTCTGTGTTCCCATAATAAGTGTATTATAAACTCCAAATTGAGAAATGGTAAATGACTGGCTGTTACAGAAATAGTGGTGTGCCTTGTTCAGTCATGTGTGTGCACCTGCTGTTTTGCCATCTGCTGTTTCCATCAACAACAAATTGCAAATCTAATAACAGACTGTTGGTGTTGGCACCTCTGGTGTTTGCCTTAAATATCTGATGCATGTTCTACTATTGCATTTTGAAGTGTCTACTGCCACAGGAATTTCTTCAGCAGCTTCTTCACGTTAACCAGCTTTAAACTGGTTTTTTATCCACTTTTGGACTGCAGCCCTATTCCAGAACCTGAGCGGTGCGTGTGCATCTGTTTTACAGATCTGACATTTGTATGCAGACTGCTGGTTCCTTGCTTCTCAGGCAGATGCACTTCAACTTCGAAGGAAGCTCCTGAATAGTTGACTCCTACGACATGCTTTTGGGTAAGCAGTGAGTATATTCTTGTTTTAAATTATAGGGCCCAGGAACCCACACGGAATGAATCAGTTTTGCAATTAAGTTGGAAACCTGACTGACAGTCTGACATAACATTCTAATTTCTGGCTGGAATAATTTTCTCCAAAGCCCTGGCAACTTGCAGTACTGTCAGCTCCTCATATTTGCGGCCAACAATCATGAGGCTGTCTACACTCCCATCTCCGAGCTTGCCCAGGGGTAAAGACAAGGCTGGATGTCCAGTCAGGTTGGCTGCTGCCGTGTTCACCAGTAGATGTGTGCTTTCCTCCAGGTATGCTGAGAACAGATTGATCAAAGCAATGAGCTTCAAGATAGGGGAAAATAAACAGGTCACTAATAAATTTGTTTAAAATATATTTATCGACGTTTAAAAATTATTTTTTTTTAAAAATATATAAAGATATATGAAAGGAGTAATAAAAAAAAACATGAATGAGGTGAAGCATTAAATTGAATGCATCTCCGGGGGCCTAAATAACACACATGTATCAGGTGACTCATGCCGTGACCTTTATCACTGAGACTTAGAAAATCTGATGTTATCTTGGCTTAAAAAAAAAAAAAAAACAGCTATTTAACGCAAAGGAAAACCCCTCTAAACGTTTTCCTATCCTGACCTCCTAAATGTTTGCGCAGGCTCGAACTCAAAACATACAATTCCTACCAAAATAAAAGAGAGTAGTCAATCCTGCGATATGCTTGCTGGGAAGGCGGTGGGTCTATTCTTGACTTTCCCACAATGGGGACCCAGAAACCAAACAGGGAATATTTATAATCTATTTCAGTAACATATTGTCTAATCTGCTATTTTTTTTTTTTAAATGTTACCTTTAAGAGAGTCTGCTTCTGTGTTCCCGGTCTGTGGAAATTTTGTAGCAGGATGGGGTAAAGTTGGCATGACAATGACATCACAATCTCTGAAGACTTCTTCGTACTGAAATGACAGTTCCAGAGTGATGTTTCTTGCTTTGCAGTAGTAGTGGTTGCCATAGCGACGTGTAATAAACTCTCCAGCCATGGAGTAAAATTTGATCCCTGGAGCTAACAACTCTGCTGAAGACTGTAATCCTTGTCTCACGGCTTTTTCAAGGGTCGTGGGGTAAAACCCCTGTAAGAACTGTCCGCTTGCTGCAATACACATAGTACATTAAATCCTGTTAAAGTTATATCACATAAATTTAGTTTACATAGACATCTTATTAATTTTAAGGAAGGAATTCGTCTACTTTTTCTTCTTAGCATTCACCAGCTGCAAACCCTGGCAGCAAGCTCTGGTTGTTTGTCGACTTCAGGACTTCGGTATTCTTCCAGAATTTGAGTTTTACAGATCAGGCTTACTTGTATGCAGACTGTTGGTTTCTTGCCACTCAGGCAGAAGCCTCCCACTTTTAAAGAAGATTTATTCGCTGTCAGCTGCCGGCGATATTGCATAATGTGAGCACTATTAACGGCCCCAAAACTCCCAGAATTGGCCCTAACCTTAACTCACCTATGTCCCACAAAAGAGTGCAGCCCAGGTTCCACAAGTGAGTGCAGCCTAGGTCCCACGCCTGTATGGAGTTTAAGTCCCAAGACTGTATGCCAGTGCAAAACAACTGCATGTATTCCTAGCCCCTACCAGATTATGTGTTGCCTGAGGCCATTTCTTTGCTGCATGAAGCACTCCATAATCTTCAAACCTTGTTCCACAGAGTACATCTTTAGGCGGACCAAAATGTTGAAAATCTGAGGGTGGATGGGGTAGTACAACCCAACATAATTTTATGATTGTTTTCCGTGTTGCCAGACTTGTGTGACAGCGCACACTGTTGTGAAAGATAAGCAGATCTGCTGAATTTGATGTGTGCAAAATTTTGTGCTTCTGTCTTCATAATTAGCTTAGAAAACAATGTGGTGCATTACATTCTGAACACCCCCAGCAAAAAGAAAAAATACAGATATCTAATTTCAGCTAGTTTGGCTACTTACAGCCCATCTGCAAAACTGTCTGGTTCCCTTGAATGGTTATAGCTGTAAGTAAGGTCAGCGCTAAAACAGAAAAAAAAAAAAAAAAAAAGAGATAGTTCTTCAATAAAAGTGACTACATATAATCTATATCATAAAACTGAAAATCCATGTAGCTGCATGTATATTTCTGTGTCACAAGAACTCCTCCCAGTGACCAGTAGAGGAGTGAAATCTGCAGATGTCATTCTGTCTGCAATGTCTAGGTTAACTGTGTTATTTGCAACAAAGTCTCTACTTATTTCTAAAAATAAATGTCACAATCACTAAATGCTTAAATTACTATATTCCTTGAGTATCTACATTCTGGTTTACATTTCTTGAAGAGTTCAGGGTGATTTATAATGAATTATTCCA
This sequence comes from Candidula unifasciata, assembly GCA_905116865.2. Lineage (NCBI taxonomy): Eukaryota > Metazoa > Mollusca > Gastropoda > Stylommatophora > Geomitridae > Candidula > Candidula unifasciata. The sequence goes on from CAJHNH020006046.1 coordinate 700,019, forward strand.
ACAGTCACTATATTGGCTATCCTCCGAACGGCCACATATTATGGCGGCCAATAACACACCCTGACAAGGCCTCAGTCACATGTAAATTGCGGACTTCCGGTGACTTAAATTGCAGACCGGAGACTATACCACCACTGTCGAGAGTATCTCCGGCGCCGAGGAGCAGGGCTAAACTAGATGGCTGGGACCCACGAGCAGCAGCTTCCATGAGTCCCAGCAATCTAGTTTAGCCCTGCTCCGTGCGTAGTGGCGCGGAAGATGCTCTCGGCGGTGGCAGTATAGTCGCAGGAAGTCCGCAATTTACATGTGACTGAGGCCCTGTTTTTGGCCACCATAACATGTGGCCGTTATTCGGAGGATAGCCACAATATTTATAGTTTTTTCTTTTCGCTTGGATATTTTTTATAAGTTGTCTTTATGTCTAAGCCTCTTTCAAAACATTCAGAGTACTCACTGCAACAGAATATTCAGTATTCTTCTGTAGAATTACTTTCCAGAGCGCTCAAAAGAAACCTATTTTTGCCTATTTACTGATTATTCAGGATTCACAGCTGTATGTCAAAATTAGCTCTACATAAATTACAGAATGCTTTTTCTGACATCCAATGACAGACTACAACAACATATCTCTCTGAAATATGTGACATGACATTGTACTAAATTAATCTGTTTATGTGAAATATATTAGTCTAAATAACTGAAATATTTTGACCATGTCAGTTAGTGTAATCAAGCACAATATAAATATAGGAAATTTGTTTTGATTTTTATTTTGTGCCATCTCCTTAATGAAGATTGGCTAGTGTGCATCCACTGCTGACTTTGGAAACACTACGAGGTCAGGGTGCATCCGCTGCTGACTTTGGAAACACTACATGGCCAGGGTGCATCTGCTGCTGACTTTGGAAACATTACGTGGTCATACCCCAATCTCTTCCACAGTGTAACTCTTGATTGTGATCTTGCCTTGGCCATAATACAATCAGTCTATGTTATTGGCTAGACTGCACAAATAATTTACAAAGTCAGCTTCAACATATGTTTAAAAAAACATCAGACATAACATGCAAATAGCAGCCATGTCATTTAACATCTGACTATTTACAATTCAAATTGAGACATTATGGTCACATAACAACACAGTATTTCAATCAGTCAGTCAGCAAATCCTTACAAGAACGTCGCTCTCTTCATGGCTGAAAGTCTCTCTCTCTCTAGTTAATTAGCTAGCCGTGAGTGCTGTTAAGACTCTTATTCTCCTGTCATTAAAATTTTGTTAACAAAAGTATCCACCAAAAAATCTGGCCCTAACTGAGCACCACGAAACTGTTCAACGATTTCACTTCTTCACGTTCACCAGCTGTTAACTCTGGTGGAAAGTTCTGGTTGTTCATTCACTTCTGGACTGCAGTCTTGTTCCACAGATCTTGTTTTACAGATCTGACTCATTTGTTATCAGAAGCTTCCAATTAGTCGACTCTTACGAAATGCTTTTGGGTAGGCAGTGGGTCTGTTCTTGTTTTCCCTATAACAGCCACCCGGGGACAAACGATTTCACTAACCTCTTAGCCATAGGTCTCAATTTGTTAATAAAGCACGTAAAATATGTAGACTAGAGTCAGCTTTAAATATAAACATGGATGAGGCAGACATACCATGGAGATGTAAAGGCACTGAGACACGTTTCAAAACAAAACCAGCTTGTACAACAGTTGCCAGAAACTCTCTAACAGCTGCCTGTGTTTCCTGTGTGCACGTCTGAAACCCTTCTTGTAACACACCAATCACTTTACCAGTCATGTTTACTTCCAGCTGTGTAGCAGATCATAAAATGATAACAAGTATATAACAAAATAATTATAATATAATGTCAGCTATGTAGTTGGAATTACTTACAATAATATACTGTTAGCTGTGTAACTGATAATACTAACCATAATAATATATAGTCGCAGCAGGTGATTTAGGCCAAAGGTGTCAGGAAAAGCCGTTGTGATGTGTGTAAGAAGAAGCGCTAACAGCAGGTTTTATGAATCCTTATGCATCATAAGCTACAGATAATGGCCTATATCGGCCTAAACATGAGCTGGTAGGTCTTGGAGACGGAGGTCCCAACATAGTGTTCCAGAAATCTCCAACAGCCTAAACTCTGTGGGTAGGTGACAATGTAGATGAAAATACGTTTTAAAAATGGGTCAAAGCTTCTGGACAAATACTATACTAAATGATAAGCTCAGGTTCAAATGTCTGTCATCTGACAGTCCATATGGCTCGGTTTAAATATAATTTTTGTTTCAAATTATTTCAAGGGATGTAATAGAAGGGTTACTCAAAGGGATATACTCCAGCAAATGTAAACTTTTAGTGACTGGGATGCTAAAAATCAATACTGCTTATAAACTTGGCTCCCAATGTCACCATTCAATTTGACATTTCAGCCAGAATGGCATCTAAAAATGTTACCTGTCTACTGGCTGCCATTTGGGAGGAGTTTTCATTTCGCTGAAAGTGTACAGAGACATATGGATTCTGCATTTTATAGTGTAGATATAGCAAGGGAGTAATTAATAAATGTAAACATTATAAAGAATTCAATGAAAAACATCCTACATGACCTAGAAAATACATGTGAAAGGAGACTCATGCAATGACCGTGACCTCAATCACTAAGGTTATGGCAAACTGTATGTCAAAATGACTTTAGAAAAGCCAGGCTAGGCGCTAACAAACCCAGTGACACTAAACTATGCTTCTGAGAAACAAGTCACCACAGACATACCAGTTTTGTGGCCTTTACTGGGCTGCAGCAATAATATAAATACTGGGTTTGTGGCTTCCAGGGAGATAGATTTAAAATAAAGAAGTAAAAACTATTATCAACTGCACTTAAGATTATTCTAATTTTTCTTACCATTTTGCTGTAGTCAGGAATCTCAATAGTTATAGCCTGTCTCCCATCCAAACTATCATTACCAGCAATAACCTGAAAATACAGACACTCGCAACTGATTCAAGTGATTTTTGTTAAAGTCTACAATTAACCAATGAAAAATATAAAGGCTACCTGTGATAGCTATATTACTCTCTATTATAAACTGGTGTGAGAAATCTCTACAAGTTTACCTTGCTATGTTCCCCTCAACAAATATCCAGAAGCAAGGATTGGAAATCTTTCAGAAGTATAGTTCGTTGTGGGGGTTCCACTGGTAAAAAAAAGGAGAGGGTCGAGGAGAACAGATTCATACAGGGTCATACAGGGATACTACCCGTGTGGATTCCGGGGCCCTATTATAGGGAAAACAACAATAGACCCACTGCCTACCCAAAAAGCATGTCGTAAAAGTCAACTAATTAAGAGCTTCCTTCGAAGTCGAAGTACAAGGAACCAACAGTCTGCATACAAACTAGTCTGATCTGTCAAATGGATGCACACGCAACACTCAGGTTCTGGAACAGAAATGCAATCCAGAAGTGGACAAACAACCAGAACTTTCCGTTAGAGTTTACAGCCGTTGAACAGAAAGAAGAAGAAGAAGAGGAATACAGGGAGGTGATGAGGATGAGCTGCATGTAATAGCAAAGAACAGAATGGCTTGGTGTGAGTTTGTACTCCACTAGGGAATAAAGGGCTGAAGTAGAAGAAGAAGCTGTAAACCACAACATGACATGCCATTTTAAGGGTGAATACAAAAGAAGCATTAGCATTGTGTGGTTGTCATGTTACAAATATTACAGCCTGTCTGTCTTGTTATTTATAAAATGTGAACAAAAGAATTTTTTCTATATACTTCCAATTATTTCATCTTGCTGTGAATCAAACAACAATAGGGATGGGGGGGGGGGGGGGGGGGGGGGGGGGGGGGGGGGGGGGGGGGGGGGGAGAAGAGAAGTAAAGTAGAAGAAGAAAAACCTTGAATATTCTGAACATTTTACCCACAAAGATGTAAATGATGAACATTTGTTTTACTTTCGGTCTTATAAACTTGCTGATAAACAACAAGAAACAGGAACACTGTTTACTGCTCAAATTTTACTACTGGTACAATGAATAATCATTCTTTCCTCTCATAATACACAATATCACTTTTATTTCTATAATCTTTTAAACAAACAGGAACATTCCGGTACCACAATGAAAGATTAAAATATGAAATTCACCTCCAGAAACAGTGCACAGTCAGAGACATTTCTGGTTATAGGTCCAACATGATCAACCGAAGGTTCCACTGGTACGACCCCTGTGTACGGCACGAGACCAAAAGTTGGTTTCAAGCCAACGGTTCCAGTCCATGCTGCTGGGACTCGAACAGAACCACTTTGATCAGCTCCTATAGCTAAGTCTACTTGTCCGGTTGCCACCTTTTAGAAATTTAATGTAAAATTAAAGATGATTTAGTACAGGAATAAACTGGAAAACTGTCACATTATATTTCTGTATTCACACAGTTAATATTTTAATGAAGAATCTACAGCCTTCATTATCTCATGATGATTCATTCATCTACCCTGGTGAATCATCTGTGCCATAAAAAAAGCCACTGGTGATAAAACAATATGTGGCTTATACTCATCACAGGCTGCACCCTCCGTGGATCAACACCCTCTGGGGATCTGTAGCCTGTAGTCCACACAACTGGCCACAATCTTCTTTTGCACGTTAGACACCTTTAACATTGTTGCATCAGGATTACTTAGCACGACAGTATAGGAAATGCACACATCAGGCAAGGCTTCCCCATTGGTCCTGATCCTGCAACAAGTGGGAACAAGGGTGGTGGACATTTTAACCCTTCTTTCAAACAGTAGGACAATCTGTGGTCAGACATCTCAGCCTTGTCGATCAAACAATAGGACAATTTGCGGTCGGACATCTGAGCCTTTTCTGTCAAACAGTAGGACAATCTGTGATCAGACTTTTGGTCTCGACACTCGCGCGAATGTGGCCAATGACAGTGGACATGTGAACCTTGTCTGTCCCATAGTAGATCATTTGCCACAGTAAGAAATCTGATGGTCGGAAATTTAAAACTCTGCTGTTATGCCATGGGACCGAACCACGAGAAACCACACACAAGAGATGTTGCTTGACAGTTCTTATCGAGGTGGTCATCTCAAATGTTGCTGTCATGCCGTAGGACACTCGACTGATGGACATCTGAGCTTAATCAGCAATTTAAAGAATTTTTGGTCAACAGATGTTTGAACACAGATTTGTCATTCAGTACGATATTCAGCCAGCATGCTTCGACCGTGTTCTAAATGCGTTTTTGATAGACATTATCATCCACGCATTAGGTGTTGGCTGAAGAAAGCTAGAGGTTTTCTAGACAATGCATCTCTGGGGGCTACCAACTCCAAGATCCTGTGTCAGCTAATTTTTCGCAAATATGACTCACTAAACCTAGCATATGACATGTGGCAGGAGTCTTGCATAAAAATCTGTAAAACCTGGTGCATGAAAGATTTAAGGTAGAAAACAGGAACTTACCAAGACAGCAGACCCACCACTGGAACCACCAACACGCTGCTCTGGATGTTCAGGATTGCTGATGTAACCATCTACAGCAGAAAAGCCCATAGCACCAAAGCAAAAGTCATCACAGGCAGCCTTGCCTACAATTCTCCCACCTGTAGAGAACAATTATTGTGTCTATAAACAAGAGTAACAAAATAATAAAAGAATAACAACCAGCTATAGCTTTAAACCCAAGACATCTGATTTCAGGAAAATCTTAGTCTCTGTTTATGACATGCTTGCAAAGGATGAGGCTATCTTGACCTCTTAAACCCCCCCCCCCCCCCCCAAATGAACTGGATGACTCATACCCATTTTAGGCTAGGTTCACCTGGGAGCTGAGGTCATTGTGAGGTGTGGAGCGTGGAAAGGATCTAATTTAATGAACCACGCACTTCGGACTCGAAGCGTTCTAGGTCAGTGACAGGATTACTTATTAATTCTTATAATTTGAGTAGCTAAATTTTTGAGTAACTATAGATATGTCTTTTTATTTATTTGTTATTTAAGTGTGAATATATAATTCTCAAGGCAGCTGACCTCATAACAGCCTCCACACTCACAGTACCCACTGACTGCTGGTTATTCACCTTATGGATGATTTAGAGGCTGGTCACCTGTAGCTAATGAAGGCTTTCTAGCTGCACTGTTCAATTTGTCACTGGGGATTGTGTTTTATTGGCAAGCTGACTAGTTGCTTTTATTTGAGTGGATTTTATTCATGGCATCTTCTGAAAGCAATTAAGAACATACCAGCATCCAGTATCCTGGTGATCACCGTGGCATCGTATTCTGGCATATATCCATCCAGAAGCTGACTTCCATTTGACATGGGCACCCCGGCTACAGCTGTGTTGTCTGTAATGGCTACAGATTTCCCAAAGAGTTTTCCGAAAGGTGCTCCAGCTATGTCACACCGCCACACCCTTTGATGAAGAATTTTGGATTTTAAAAAACAAAATACTTAGAGCATATAAATGAACAAGTCTATGACATACAAGTAAATTAACTGTATTTAGAGCTCAAGAAGCTAATTCCATAAAGCATTGTTGCCTGATAACCAGAAAAACAAATCATCTACTAAACAAACAGAAAAAACGAACAACAACAAAATACACAGATATCTCCATGAGTGCTGAAGTATTCTCTCATAGATCACCCAAGGAGTCTCTCAGTTCAGCAAACAAATTCTGTAGTAACAGCTTGCCTGGGGTAAAAGACTCAAGCCTCTCACCAGACCTCCAATTTTGCAAACCATCCTAAGCAAGGTGTCATTTATATCACATGCCAGTTTTCATACTCATCAGTCCCTGCCCTTCTTTGCTGGCACTATGCTTTCCAATCTGCTGTGGCACTTGATCTGGACAGTCCATGACTCACACATCCATAGGCATCCTGTACTTGACATGCTGATTTCCTTGTTAGTGTATAACCATATACTCTTAATGCAGTTTCATCTTTGCATTGCAATAGCCATCCTCCATTTGACATCTGTTGAGCAGTCTTCATTGCTGTTTATTATGGAGTCTGGATATGCCCAATTAGGGACATTTTCGATTTCTTAATCATTTATTGCAATTTTTAGGTGAGTTTTTTTTAAAAAGTTTATTGTGTGAGCATTATTTCTATTATCTTGAAATTCAGAATAAGATTTTGATCTCCACTACAGTTTTAAACAAACATGATTAAATGTTCTATTCCCTTTATAATGTTTGAAAGGAAGACTGTGTTGACTGCATAGGGAAGTTCTGGAATAATGTTGCCATAAATGATGAGCGGATCATAACTGTCCCAAGTTTAGACATTTTTTTTTTTTACATTTCTCATTATGCTTTCTTCCCACATACTGAATAATAGGGATGGTTATAAAATGCACCTAAGCCTCACTCTCTTTTGCACCTCAAATAAATTTGACCTTTCTCCAGCTACTCTGACAGCTGCTTGTTTATCAAACAAACTTTCAATTAAATTATGTACCACATGTGTTGGAAACCCCATTTTCTCATAATACTCAACAATTTTTGATGCTGGGCAAACTGAAGGCCGTGTACAATTCATCAAAGAAGCATGGCGATCTATACAGTATTCTCTACCTTATTCTTTTATTCTCATATTAAAGATGTGATCCCTAGTTTCTCTGCCCTGTCTGAAACATACCTGTGCTTCGTGTAGCTGAGATTGAGGGGGGGGGGGGGGGGGGGGGGGGGGGGCCTTCAAACAATTTTGAAACTAAGGGCATTTGTACTTGTAATCACCATTCAAACAAAGTTTAAGCGTCATCATAAATAAAATATTTTTTTTAAAACTATGTATAAAACACACAAGTCAAAGATGTTTTCATTTTCATGAGCAGTCTGCACATCTACCATTAGGTTAGTTGCATATCCTTTACAGGACGTTGCAGAACCAACCCCAGCAGCCCCTGGCTGTTGTGTGGTTTCTCTAGACAAATTTACATCCAGTAGTTTGCCATTGCTTTCTGGACGGTCGGCTTCTTGATACCACTGTCAAAACCAACACAAAGCGCATGGCCTGCAGCTGGCACCCCGTCATTACGAAGCGTTCGCCATCGACTTAGCCACAGAGCTGACTACATCTACTATTAACAGGATAACGTATGTAATTCATCACAAGATTCTGACCAAAACATATCTGTATACTTTTTTTTTTAACCAAATGACTGATAGCACAAGTGTAATCCACATTTTTAAAGTAAACATTTAACTCATTCACCATACAATTTGGTAGTGTTATTTTTGAAAAATGATGTAAACTCTTCAGTGTGCATCCATTTTAGTGATATGAAAATAATATTATTGTTCCAAAGAAAAGATTGTATAAAGTTGACTATACTAAGTTTGGTATTATGGTGTTAGTAATGGCAAGCAACAACCTCAATGTGTTGTCTGCCTTTGTTTTCTCTGTAATGATGCAGAGAGACTTGTTTATTTAGAAAGGCTTTCAAATGCTGTGCATCCAGAGTTAGTAAATAAACCTGCAGAATATTTTGCTTGTAAACTAAACCTCCTGAAGCGGACAAAACTGGATTCAACCAGTACTTTCAGTCAACAGAATAAAAAGATATTGAAGCATCATATGAACTGGTCTTACTAGGCAGCGAAAGCCCAAACAATTGGAGAAATGCTCGTTAACCCTTTCATTTTATTAGCTGCTAATATTGCTTGGGTGATGCATGTCACGAAAATCTATCAAAAATAAATATCTTTTCCTGACAGCACTGTGGACTGTACGATAAATGACCTTGCGGAAGACAGTAAAACAAGTTATTTGAAACCTGAGACTGGCCCCCCTTTTTTTCAATCCAATTTAATGAAACCATTGATTTAGCGCAGTGCTGCCAATTACTAGTGGTGTTGTCGTTTTGTGGACAAATTAATAAAAAATAAGAAATGCTTTTCTCCAAATGTTTACAAACAACATCAAAAGCCTACAGCGTGTTTGTTACCAGGGCAGCTGCAGTGTCAGCATCATATCAGACAATGGCAGAACGCTAAGATTTCTTGAAGCCGCCACGATTCGTTACCTCGGCCCTGAACTTTGTAAACAAGAAAGATATGATTCTGACACTGCGCTGCCCTGGTAAAACAGGCAGCTGCGTTTGACTGTTGTTGAACTTGTACTTCAATTATAAAGGATTTGCATATTTGTTACATTCATTTATGTATTGTTACTGTAGTACGCACCTGACAAGATACAGCAAAAAAATGCCAGGCAATAAATTGTGCAATCTACTTTTTGCGTTTTTTTTCTTCTAAAATAAAAAAAAAAAAAAAAAAACAACCTCGCCATTACATGGTTTAAATTGTGGACCGTTTAAAAAAAAAAAAACTGTTTATAACTAATAACCTACCAGGCATTGCCAAATCTGTCCTCAGGTTTTGGTCTGTATCCTGGAATACGAGGGTACTTGACTTCAGGTACCAGGTCACACATTGTGTCCAGTGACTTTAAGGTATCAAAGGTTTCATTCACGCTTTCTGTGTGATAAAGTTTCAGATAACTTCAATTTATGCAATAACATTCAACAATATAATTCTCTTGTGTGGGTTCAGGGGACCCATTGTAAAGGGAAAGAATAACAGACGCGCTGTCTCCCAACAAACATGTTGTAAACATCAAATTATTAGTGGTGTTTCCTTCAGAGTTAGAGGGCATCTGCCTCAGAGGTAACAGAAACCAACAGTCTGCACATAAATAAGCCAGATCTGTAAACATGGATGTGCACACAAAACTCAGGTTTTGGAACAAGAAAATCCAGAAGTAGACGAACTACCTTGGTTTACAGCCAGTGAAACACAAAGAAGCAGAAATAATATATAAAAATTTTTATTAGCAATATAATCATATTCTTCTTGTTGTGCTTTTCATCTACCAATGACACAAAGTACACTAGAGTAATAAATGATGTACCTATGCTCTAATTATAACTTGGGGGTGAACAAGCTATGTGGGATTTATTCTTCTTCTTCACCAGCTGTAAGCTCCGGCTGAAAGTCCTGGTTGTTCGTCCATTTGGACTCTGGCTTTGTGCCAGGACCGGAGTTTTGTGTGTACATCCGTTTTACTGGCTTACTTGTGTGCAGCTGGTTGTTTCTTGCCACTCAGATGCACTCCAACTTCCAAGGAAACCTCAAACTAATCGACTCCTACAACATGCTTGTTGGGGAGGCACTGGGTCTTATCTTAATTTCCCCACAATGTGGCCCTGGAACCCACACAGGGAATATGGTTTACGAGCAGTTGGATTAGCATCCAGATTATGACTCTGAGTTGTACAGGTACCAAACCTTGAGAAAGCAGCATGCCAGGGAAATAAGCCAGTTAGCAATAAAGCTTCTTCTTGTTTCTCTTTCTTACTTTTCCGTGCCTGATTGGTTTTTGTGGCCATTGTTTTCACAGGATGAGATAGCCAACTTCAACCCTTTCCTTAGTCACCTCTTACAAGATGCCTGGCAAAGTGCAGTGATACTATTCTTTGCTTCCTGTGAGGGCCCCAGAAAGAATTAAACAAGTTCCAGAGACCAAGAGGTGAAGAAAAGAAGCTGGCGTTGGATAGGACACGCTGAGAAAACCTGAGAACAATATGACTAGAATGTCTCTGCACTGGATCTACAGTGGCACAGAAATAAGGCAGACCCAAAATAAAGAAAATACACATGGATAACAGAGCTAAAAAGTAAAGCTAAATAGATGGAGAGGACATGGGGTAAGCTGCATGCAACAATAAAGGATAGAATGACTTCGCATGAGTTGGTTGAGGGCATATGCACCATTGGGAGGAACAGAAGACATATAAAGACCAATGAATCATACAGCCATATCTAACTCACATCCTCAAGCCTTTTGCTGACATCTTGATGGTTTGAATTTGCAGCTAAAGTAGACACCCAATAGAAATCATAAAGAGTAGGCCATATTGGCAACTGCCTCGGGAAAAACAAAAATAAGCACTAGAAAACATGCCCACAACAGTATGTTTTCAGTTTGTTGATTCTTCTTCGACATTTGCCTTAAATTAAAAAAAAAATTTATATTAAAAAGGCGATTAGCAAGTTGTGTTGTGGTTTATAGTTGAGCTGCATTATATGGGCCTTTCAGCCCCACGAGCCTCTAATTAGTAACCATTTACAACATGTCTGCTTGGGAAGGGGGAGGGGTGGTGGCACCCCCTCACCCACAACTGCGGTCCATGAACTTCCACAGGGTGGTCCATAAGAAGAAGAAGACTGGCAAAACAATTCTCCCTAATCAAACAAGATTTATTAATAAATTATCAATTTCTCATTGTTTGAAAACATCTGTTCATTATTCAATTAACTTCTCATTAACCAAACAATATTTGAAGAAGTAGGAAACTCTCATTTATGATTGACAATAAAAGCTATGAGAAATAATAAAAGCTATGAGAAACAACAATAAAAGCTTTGAGAAATGAAAACAAAAGTTAGGGGGACTGCAAATGAAAGCTATGACACGTGACAAAGCTAAGAAATTATAACAAAATCTACGAGAAATGAGAACAAAATTACCAGTGATAGCTTGCAGCTGATCATTTGAGCACTGGTAATTCAGATCATCTGAAATCTTTTGCAGCTCTTCCTGAGTTGCTGGCTGGTGTACTGAAGGATTGTACCTTTTACCAGGCTCCGTGGTTCTAGGTGTTCTCCTGTAAAGACAAACAATTATAAAAACATGTTTATGCAAGGAAAAAATTACACAATCTACAAGACGAAATACAAAAGACTTGTAAACGTCCAACAGGCAGGATATGACAAATTACGGGCTGGACTAATCTGAATTATAACTCAAACCATAGATTTGAAAGCTGAGGAGAATGTTTCTGTATCCAGGATGTATTTTTACCTCTGGGCATTGAACTGGAGTTTGTTTATAAAATACTTAAACCCAAGAAGTACATATTATCAACACAGGCTGCATGTAAGCTAGACTAAATATGCTGAGCTAAAACTGTGGTCTGTCACACCTTAACATGCTTCTGTGGATCATTTCTTAACTTGTAGAGCAGGATGAGAGGTCAGCATATAGTGGTGGTTTCCTCTTTATTCACCTTAAACACAGGAAATCCAGGGGAAATCAACAGCTGACGGGACAGTCAACTATTCAGATCTAATTTCTTTTTCTTCTTCAGCATTCCAAGCCCTTGAGGTTCATCGGCTGCAGATATTACCCGCCTCCGTTCATCTCTCTGGTTGGCCTTCTCTTTCCAGGTGGTGACACCAAGTGTATACAGGTATGACTGGACATTATCTCTCTACCTTCTTCTTCTTGGTCTGCCTCATGGTCTACGACTATTCATCTCCCTTGTGTCTACAGTTTTCACTTCTAATTCTAATCTAATTTCTATATACTTTTAATGTAGATAGTTTCTCTGGGGTTTCCACCGTATCTAAGAAAATCAGGTGTGTGATCCCTTACTCTGGCATGACGAAGTGGCAAAACATTATATTCCATATTACCTGAAAGCCACATTTCCTTTCTTCCTGAACAGCTTTTCTTCCCATGCAGTTCCCAGAAAATCAATCATCCGAACCCACCTGTATGAGGTAGGGTCAACTTCAGATCTGCACTTGTCAGGGAAAAATCCTCCTGCATCTGCTGGGTAAACCTTGCAAACTGCTTCTTCTGCGTTTGCACTTCAAGGGGCAGCAGACAAGCTGGGTTGTGGTTTACATCAATGTGACATCCGCCAACTTAATTCTCAACTCTTTCAGTCGCAAAGTATTTAGCATCAGAGGCCCCAGGGGTAGTAAAGAGACATATATGATCGGCACATTTTGTGTTCATTAGCTTCAAAGTAGGAATCAATGATGCGTTCCTTGGGACTGAAAGAGTTAATCAGTCTCTTTTTTCAACATGCTTGATAAAAAGCAATGGGTCTATTATTCTTTACCACCAAACATAGGGAACTTGGCAGGCAAGTACACTACGTCACATTTACTTTTACAGAATGGTACAAAATAACGTACATATCTTTTGGCATCTCTAAATTACAAATTCTTTTTTTCCCCATCTTCCTGCCAGTGGTTTTCAGAAAAGAAGAACACAGGCCTCTATAAAGGCTTTAGTGCACAGGTTCCCAATACATTGGTGCATGACACCCATTTGGGCTCAAGAGGGGTTTCCTGTTGGTCACTGGGTAGTGGTGAGCTATAAACAATTTTTTTTTAAATGGAAAAATTAAAAGTATGTCATTGTGCCCTTCTTCTTCTTTCGTTCGCCTGAAATAAGTTATCTATATCAGCAGTTTTGTCTCTTGTATAAATTTCACTGTCGTTGTTAGTTCATTCAGTGGTCCATAGAGTTTACGTTCCACTGTTGTTCTTTTTGGCCAAAAGGTTTGCCTTAATGTGTCAAAATCGGTGCAGTCCTGGAGTACATGCTTTGCGGTCTGGGGCACATTTCCACAGGTGCACATGGCTGATACACCTATCTTGAATTTTGTGTACATGTGGTTACGTAATCGGTTGTGAAGATAATGACTTGTTCTGGTCTGTCCATAATAAAATAGTCGTCTTGTGCTGGGGCTGGTGGTTTCCTGATCGATTTAATGATTCTTTTCTTTTGGTGGTATGTGACTGGTACATCTGGCTGCTCTTTTTTCGCACCTTCCCCTGCCAGTTGATCAGCTTTCTCATTTCCAGGCACTCCACAATGAGACGGTATCCACTGCATTACGACTCTTCGCTGAACGCTGAGTTGTGTCAGCAGTGTTTGCAATTCTGGTAGTTTCCTAGACTGGAGTGCTTCAAGTACTGATTTAGCATCTGTGAGCATTACCACATACTGTGAGCCAAGGTTGGTATTTAGCAGTTTCTCTGTAGCTATCTTAATAGCCTGGGTTTCTGCATCGTAGTTATGGCAGTACTTCCCGGTTGGTACGCTGGACTTATCCCTAGTACCATCTGGGAATTCGATGTACACTCCAGCACCACCATTTCTAACTGCACTTTCTGCGGACCCATCTGTATAGACTCTGACCCATTGTTCTTGTGGGTATTCTTCATCAATATAACTGAGGGTGGCCATTTTGCGTTGTACACTATCTTGCTCTTTCTTGTCAAATATCCCTTTCACATTTGTCTGGATTTGTACCATGTAAGTTTACATTTTTCTCTCCATGGGGTTTGTTCCGGAATACTTTTAAGTGGGCAGCCAATTTCTGGAAGGTCAGGAGTTTTTCTACATATTCTTTTTGCTTGGTGTATAAAGCTGCTTCTTTTTAACCGTCCCAAGGCTAGGTTCTTAAATCTATTTTCCATCGGGTGATCTGGCATACTGAGGAACTTTTCAGCTTGTATTTGCAACTTTGTATCTCTGCGTTCTCTCAGTGCCTGTGTTTTCCCAGCTTTCTCCATTTCTAATATGGGGGTTGATTTCATCCCTCCTGTGATGACTCTGAGCGCTTGATTTTGCACTCTGTCTAATTCCTTTAATGTGGTACTAGATGCTGAACACCATGCAGTTGACCCATATTCCAAATGTGGTTGTATGCTCTGCTTGTGTACTTTATTGAGTATTTTCCCATCTGCTCCCCATGTGATTCCACTTAGTTTTCTTAGTATTGCTGTCTTCCTCCTGGCTTTGGTTGCTGCCTTGTTGATATGTTTTCTCCATGTCAACCTGTCATCAAATGTGACTCCTAGGTATGTGGGCTCTTTATCATCTCTCAGGGGTATTTCGTTTATTTTGATGGTGCCGGCTTTTTGCTTTGGGGAGAGGGTGAATAGTGTGGTGCTACATTTGTCTGTGTTGATGCTGACACACCATCTATTGGCCCATGCCTCAAGTGCATTTGTAGCCCGCTGTAATGTTTTTGTGGCTATCGTTGCATGTTCATTGGTGCACCACAGTACCAGGTCGTCGGCATACATTGCCATTTTGATTCCATTTGGTATCTCAGCAACCAGATCGTTGATAAATAAAAGAAAAAGTGTGGGCGACAGGACACCACCTTGAGGGACGCCTTGTCGCAGTAGAACTTTTTTTACTTTTAAAACCATCTACCTGTACCCGGGCTCTTCTGTTATGTAGATATGCTTTAATCCAATTGTACATTTTCCCATTTATTTTATAGTTTCTCAATTTCTTCAAAAGCCCCTCCTTCCAAACCTTATCAAAAGCTTTCCTTAAATCTATCCATGCCGCGAGTGCCAGTTTCTTATCTTGAAAAGCATCCTCTATTTCTTGGGAGAGGTATGTTGTCTGGTCTTCCGTAGAACAGAACTTTCTAAAGCCCGCCTGCTGTGGTGTAATGATGTTTTCACTTTCAATGTACCACTGTAGTCTGAGGTTGGTGATGCGCTCCATTGTTTTACAGAGACAACTTGTGAGGCTGATTGGTCTGTAGTTGGAGGCATTAGAACTGTCTTTCCCAGGCTTTATGAGGGGTATCATAATTGCCTCTCTCCAGATCTGTGGAACATTCCCTGTTGCCCAGCAAGCATTAAATATCTGTAAAAGCTTTGTTTTGGCTACTTTTCCTAAGTTTCTGATCATTTCGTTTGATATACCATCTGCTCCTGGCGACTTCCGCATTTTCAGCTTTGAAATGGCCAACTCCAGTTCATTAAGTGTAATTGGCACCTCTAGCGCCTCTGATGTTATTTCTTTCTGACTTCTAAATTGTGTCTTTTCTTGAATTTCGTGTTTTTTCTCTGAACTGATTTCAATGTCGTTATCTAAAGCAAAAGTGTCCGCAAATAGGTTGGCTGCCTCTTTTCCTGTGACCATGTTTCCATCTTTCTGCAGCGTGATCTTTGAGTTCCACCCTGTGTCCTCATAATTAATTTGTTTCACAAGCTTCCATAACTTTCTTGTGTCTTTTTCAAAGTTCAGCGACCTTGTTTTCTCCTGCCAGCTTTTCCTTCTAACCTGCAGCTTTGCCCTTACAAATTTTGCTTTTGCATGCTGGTAGTTATTGTGATGTTCTTGGTTTGGCCTGGTCTCTGCTATCTTTCTGGATGTTTCTACTTCGTTATGTAAATTTTCTAGCTCATTACTCCAGTATGGCTTATAATGCTTACGGGCACCTCTTGGTATTGATTCTCCTGCTGCCTTTAGTACGCATTTGTTAAATTCTTTAACTACTTTGTTTATATCCTGGTCTACGCTGAGACTTCCAAGCAGTATACTGGTACGGTGCTTGAACATTGTCCAGTCAGCCTTCTTGTAGTTCCACCTTGGCAGCGTACTAGTTTCTCTGACCTTCTCATTTTCTACATTCAGGAAGACCGGTCGATGGTCACTGCCTCCCAGTTGATTTCCAACAACTCGTTTAATGTTCCATTCCAGATCTGGAGAGTGAAATGCTAGGTCTGGGGTAGTAGTGGTGTGCCACGACCTCGAGTAGAATGTGGGTGGATCAGTTGGCCTATTAATAAGAACAAATCTGTTCTCATCCTGCCACTCCTCCAGTTTCTCTCCTCTCTGGACTATATGGTCATATCCCCAGCTTTGTGAGTGGCTGTTAAAGTCTCCACATAGAATCATCTTTTCTTCCACTGGGATTGTGTCTAAAGCCTGGGGACGATCATTTGGGCAGTAATAATTGATCAGGTAGAAGTCTGCATTTCCAGTTTTTAGTTTCAGAATCTGATATTCTGCTCCATCCATATATACTTCAGTCTGGCACGCAGTGATATTGTTCCTCACAAGAGTCAATATTCCACCCTTTTTCCTGCCTTTCCGGTCTGATCAGAAGCACTGATAACCTATGATTTTGAAGACTGTGTCTTCAGTGAGGTGGGTTTCCTGTAGACAGCATATATGAATCTGTTCCTCATTTAGAATATTTTCTAACTCTAGCTTTTTATTTGTAATCCCCTCTGCATTCCAGTGCATTAATTTGACTCCTTTCTTAGTTCGGCCAGATGCTCTATTCTCACGTTCCCTGTCATTGTGCCCTGAACAAAGAACAATTTATTCAAGTATTCTTTTTTTGTAAATGTGTTTTCATTTACTCTATTCAAAAACCTATTTATAGTGTATGGCAGTGATTCCAAAACAGCGCCTGCAGCGTCCTGGGGCGCCGTGATATATTCGAAGATACATGAATTTTTAAAAAAAAATCTCTTTTATATGAATAGTAATACTTTTAATTAGTTAGGGCTCCGTGGAAAAATTTTAATTGAAAAAAAAGGCGCCGCGACTAAGAAACGTTTGGGAAACACTGGTGTATGGGGTGCTTCATTGTTCCATACGGCTTGGTATACACTGGAATGCCAATTGACCAAACCTGGGTTCTTTTTTCAGCATATCAAAAGTATGCCTGTAGCACATGATGAGTATTCTGGGATAACTGCCCCCATGTGTCCCCAACCTTGAACATAATGCTAATGAGTCTCTTGTGTCTAGTTCATAATCTATAATACAATAGTCTGTTGCTTTTGTGAGAGGAGATTATCTAATGCAGTTCATTTTGTTGGAAAAGGCGTGGTGGTGGTGGAGGGTAAGACACTCATAAAGGTTAGTTGCGTATCCTTTACAGGACGTTGTAGAACCAACCCCAATAGCCCTTGGCTGTTGTGTGGTTTTTCTAGGCAAATTTATGTCCAGTAGTTTGCCATTGCTTTCCTGACGGTCGGCTTTCTTGATACCACTGTCGAAACCAATGTAAGGCGCACGGCCCGCAGCTGGGATCGAACCCGGCATTACGAGGTGTTTGCATCGACTTAGCCACAGAGCCAACTAAGGCACTTATACAATTACATAAAGTATATATGTGCATCTTAACGTTGTAAAAATGTAGTTGTAAGAGAAAGTGTTCCATTTATAGACCTGCTAGTTAAATAAATAAAGACAATACTTTCCTTGGCTTGGCAGAGTTTGCAGAACGATACCCTGCCTGAGGTGGCTTCATGCCATCAATCTGGGTTTCCACCAGCACTTCAGCAGACAGCACCGTCTCCTGCATCTCCCTCTCGGCTCTCTTGTGCTTCACCGACCTCCAGTGTTGCTTAACATCATGAATCTTTGCTGTCAAAGTTGTGTGACAGAACTTACAGAAACACCTGGTATCATTTCCCTCCACCCTCTGCAACCAGTGCTTGAACCGGTCATCACTAAGCCAAACATGGCGGAATTTGTGCAAGTATTTTTTCAGTGATTTAGCTTTAACTTTAGTCTTAAGTTCAGGTTTTTTTTCTGACGTAGTCAAAGCTTCATTTTCCAACGTAGTAAAAGCTATATTTTCCAACGTAGTCAAGGCTTCATTTTCCAAAGTAGTCAAGGCTTCATTTTCTAACGTAATCAAGGCTTTATTTTCCATTTTTGAAACTACAATAACTGTAAAATAGAAAATGTTAAAAGAACTCGTAAGAAAATGTCCAATAGTTTGTGAACTAGAATCCTTTGCAATAATAAATTACTAATACTAGGACTGTACCTTTCAGTGGTTCATTGCACTAAAACAGATACCATCTGCTCTGAATATTAGAAATATAAACGGTTATGAAACATAATTATATTAACAAGGAACATTATTTACTACAATCCCCATTTGGGCACCGGTGCCCCATTTTGGGAAAACAAGAATAGTGACCCACTGCCTCCCCAACAAGCTTGTTGTAGGGGTCGACTAACTGGGGGCTTCCTTTAAAGTCGGAGTGCATCTGCCCAAGTGGCAAGAACAACCGACTGTAGACAAATAAGCTAGTAAAAAGGATGCACATGCAAAACTCAGGTCCTGGCACGAAGTCTCAGTCCAAATGGATGAATAACCAGGACTTTCCACCAAAGCTTACAGCCGGTAAACAAAGAAGAAGACGATTTACTACACTGGAAAATTAAAATGAATTTCAAAGGACTGCCTTTAATGAATATATTTTGGCTATCCTTCGAATAATTGGCACACATTATGGTGGCCAAAAACATACCCTAACAGGGCCTCGCCCACATGTAAATTGCGGACTTCCGGCACTATCGCCGAGAGTATCCCCCACACCGCTACTCGTGGCTAAACTAGATGGCTGGGACTCACGGGCAATTAAATTGCAGGAAGCTGCAGTAGATCCGGTAGCTGCTGCTCGTGAGTCCCATGCATCTAGTTTAGCCCCGCGTAGTGGCATGGGAGATACTCTGGGCGGTGGCGGTAGTTGCCGGAAGTTCACAATTTAAGTCGCCGGAAGTCTGCATTTTACATGTGACTGAGGCCCTGTTGGGGTGTTTTTTTTAGCGGCCATAATATATGCCCGTTATTCGGAGGATAGCCTATATTCTATATATGATCTGCTGGAATGATCACTGGTAACTAAACTGCAAACATGTTGGGGAAACTCTGGGAAACTACTCAGAAAGACAGCAGTACATCACACACACACAAAGGTCTGCATATGAAGTGTTAATTAATAATAATATAATAACATTATTATCTCTTAACTCTTTCAGAACCAGAATACATTGTTTTAAATATTTAAAAGGAAGATAACAAGATACAATAAAAGGGCATGACTGTATTACTTTCAAGGAGACAAAATATTATGCTGTATGTTAGCATATCTAGCCAGATTTCTTCAGCATGCTGTAACCAAACGTCAAATATATAAGTTTTGTTTGAAATACACTGATTATAGCTGACAGATGGTTGTGACCAGCGCCACAGGATGGACTTTAAGAAGAGGAAAACAAAAATCTACAATCTGTTCAATTCTGCAATCTCAGATCTGTAAAACAGATGCAACTCAGGTTTTGGAACAGGACTGCAGTCCAAAAGTGGATGAACAACCAGGACTTTCCGCCAGAGTTTACAGCTGGTGAACGCGAAGAAGAAGAATTCTGCAATCTGTTCAATTAATATTTAGTCTACGCAAAGTCAATCTACTGTTAAATAATAATAATTAATAATAAAATAATACTCAGCAAACAAAACTATCGGCCAACCCCAGGGGACGCAATCCTTCTGTTGCTTATGGACGAAGGGGATGCAATCCAATGTTTCTTTCAATGTCTGTTTAGTCATATAATGATCTGTAATCTGTAATATTGGTTCAGGGGTAGGTTTAACGCTATTCCTAACCTTAACCTGAAAGAATATCAATATATCAAATATTCATAAAGATTCTTATTCGGCAACATAAATCAACTTTGGATAGTATCCCCTATGGTCATCAAACTGAAGACTTACATTTGTCAAATGTTACAATTCTCGCTCAGTAACTTGAGATACTGCCCAAAAACGTGGTCTCTGTGACTGAACCGCCACTGAAAAGCAGACAAGTATCTGGAAAAAAGGTCGCGACTTGTTCCACCTTGCTGTAATTTCCGCTTTGCATGCATCCACAATCCCTCTATTGTCCGAATGTGTATGTCTGGGTGAATAGGATGTACGAAATGCTCCACATGCACCATGACTTCATGCTGATAAACGCCGTTGTTTATATGGCTCAAGTTAGCATAGCCAGGAGATGCATCAGTAACAATAACGCTACCTGGCAGGACATGTTTACTTATAATTTGCTCTATTGTAGGTGCATCTCTGTGCTCAACTATTTCCAACCAGCAACGATGAGTTCCACGTTCAACAATACCCACAACCCAAGAGCCAGGCCGTCGACGACGATATTTCCGATGAAAGAAGTATGTTACATCAACCTCAACAGTAATAGGGTCACCATTATCATCGAAGCCTCCAAGCTCAAGACGCTGACCTAGCAACCAGTGGCTGCACTCCAGTCGAAAATAGTTGTTGTAATTGACTACCGCGCTTAAAGTGTCAATGCCTTCAAACAGCCTTACGTGCTTAGCTTTCACTTCGTAAAGCCAGTAGAACATGATCATGACGATCTTTTGGGTGTTAAGGCCACTCTGTTCAAAGAAAGAGCCTGTTCGTATACTGCATATCGTGTCTGGCACATCGAACACTGCCAAGTGTAGCCATCAGGACAGTGGGTGCGCCGCACAAAAGTCATCGGACGCTCACATTTGCTGCAGTTGTTGCTGTTATGTATCAAACGGTGTTCAGCAAGCCACATTACCCACACCATACTGTCATCCATTAAATTATACAGCGCATTTGGTGTCAAATCGCAAGACTGGAGAACGTCTCGTGGAAAAACTTCGCTTGCTATTTGAAAACGCTGTCTCCCAGCAGCGGCCATGTTTCCGTCTTCAGCGTAAAAAAGTGGATTGCGTCCCCTACTGCTATCAAACCGCCAAATGCGAAGTTGAAAAAAAAAACCTATATATTCTAATTTATAATTATATAACTGATAAGATAGACATGATATCGTTATTACAGACAGTACTGCTATGACTGTAACTGCTACTGATGTAATAATGATCAGTTTGTAGCTACAAATGTGATGAATATTACGATTTTACCAGGGTCTTCTTGTGATATAGGAATGTTTGTATACCTTCGACCGTCTTGTCGCCTTCCACACCAGATACTACACGAATTTCATACTAAATATGATAGGCCAGTTCCTTAGACACAAAGATAAACAAAAATGTTGGGAACTCTTGATGTATTTATTAATTATTAGTGATATACTTAAATTTTAGGTTTTTTGTGTGTGTTTTAGATAGTGACAGTGTTTGCCGGGCAGTAGCCATATTTAGCTGTTTTAAACAAGAAGACTGCCAATTTTCCGGCTCTCGGCCATGTCTGGCTTTTTTCTACTGACTAGGGTGGCCAATTGGGCAATTTTAATGCCAGATGCCAGAAATTTAGTGGTTTGTGAAATTGTTGTGGGAGTTCCCAGTTTGGCTTTTTAAAGGCCATATTGTGGAGAAAATGTCTCTTTTGAAAGGTTGTTGGCCTAAAAACTTTGGCTTTTTTGAATCCATTTTGGCATTTCCCTCCTGTGCAACAAATCTCTCCCTTTCTCCTTCCTCCCCCAACCCCACCCGACAGTAAATGTGTGTGATTCATATTAAAACAGTTCAAAATAAGCGTTTATTAATTTCTCTTTTCAGCGTTTCGGGTCCTTGGTGTTCACTGCTGCAAATATAACCTGCCTCCTCTCATCTTTATGGTTGGTCTTCTCTTTCCAGCCGGTGACACCAAGTGTTTGCAGGTCTGTCTGGACGTTATCTCTCCATCGTCTTCTTGTTTTGCCTCGTGGTCTACGACAATTCAGCTCCCTTTTGGATATTGTTTTTACTTCTCTGTCATTAACATTCTCTCTATATGCACAAGCATTTTGTCTCATGATGCCAGTGATCAGTGGTGATTTAAACAAATTATGAATTACGTTGTTGATTCTCACTCTCCCTTCCCCGCTGTTTGCATATTTGATAGATCTAAATATTCGTCGTTATATCCTGTTTTCGAAAATTTGTAATGAGGCTTCGCGTTTTTTTTTTTTTAAGTTGTGCGCCAAGATTTAGAGCCATATAAGACGACTAGTCTTATCAACGTTTATATACAGACGGTTCAGTGTCAAGAGGCATAAGAAGTGCTTGGGGCTTCTTAGCAAAAGTTAATGGTCGACGTTTGGTGCAGGAGAGCATAGCATATGATACCACAACATCCAGCTTAAGAATGGCGGTGGAGGCCGTCACTGCAGCTTTCCGCTGGCTAGAGAACACGACACACACACACACATCATGATTGTTACTGATTCAGAAAGCATGCTGAGGCAGATCAGAATAGGTATGCTTCGTGCAGAGTGGCATGCTTCGCTGCGGAGGACACGAGTGTGGTTTTTTGGGTCTGGATTTTTTCACCGGGTCACGCCGGTGTGTTGGGAAATGAACAGGCGGACAGACTGTCTGGCTCTGCACAACTTGGTGGAAGTAAAAAAATTAAAGATCCCTTTTCACACCTTAAGCGCATCGGCCAATGGGAAGAGCACCCATATTTTTACAGACCAATCGGCACTGGTAGGTAATGTGATCAACATTACGCCGGCCGCCTTTACGTTTCTTAATTTATAACGTACCCCAAACACGAAATCCCCGTGGGAAATCCGCAGCTGACCTTACAGTCCATTATTTCAAGGGGTGCAAGTGTGCTGTTATGTGGTGCTTTTTTTGAGTGTTCATCTAGTGTCTTCTAATGCTAACCCTAACCCTAAACATAACCCTAACCCTAAACTTGGCTGTAGAGAAATCGCGAGAAACTACAACCTGACCACCCTAGAATTTATTGGGTATGTCTCCCGTGACGTTGTCGTGACGTCAGGGGTAAGTTATAAATTAAGTACTGCCTTTGCTTCCCCATGATATGCATCCTGGTAACAATTTTAGGCTGGGTCGGCACAGGAGCTAATATTATACCCCCCCCCCCCCCCCCCCCCAAAAAAAAAAAAAAAAAACCGGATTGATGCAGATTAGAACAAACCTAACGGGTGCCCTAATTAAAAATTCATAGGATTTGGAATCGGGTATTTGGATCGGGTATTTGGTATCTGGGATCAGGTTTCAGGTATTTTGCATTTTGACTCAAGTGTTTGGGATTTGGAACAAGGTATTTGAGATTTGGACCCGAATATTTGGGATTTGGAACCCGGTATTTGGGATTTGGACCCGAATATTTGGGATTTGGACCCCGGTATTTGGGATTTGGACCCCGGTATTTGGGATTTGGATCCCGGTATTTGGGGTTTGGACCCCGGTATTTGGGATTTGGACCCCGGTATTTGGGGTTTGCCATATGGGTAGTGGCATTCTTCTTTTTGTCTTCACTAGAAGAGTGGATGGCATATTGTATTGTGGTTAACAGCTAGGCTGCAATACCTTAAAAGTTTCGGCCCAACACATCCAATTTCAACAAACTCATGATTAGTTGGTTTTACGGCATGCTTGTTAAGACGGCGGTGGATCTTTTTATTTTCCCCCAAAAGAGTGCCCCGGAACCTCACTGGATGGGGTGCCACCCAGTATTATACTATTCTATCCGCAGGGGCGTCAGACCGTCAGGTAAACATTCTCTAGACCAAAAACAGTCAGACAATCAATCTGTTAATATTGCTCCTGGAGTTAAGTGTCCCGATCTGTGGTCACAATTATTACAGCTATTATAAGACAACAGTATCATCTAGAGCAGTGGTCTCCTTGGAAAGGCAGCGGTGTGGTGAGGAGGTTCCAGGGAGGAGTCAATCAATATTTTAAATGAGTTTATCTGTATATGGAAAGCCAAAGTTGAGTGCGATGAATTGTCATTCATCGACTGGTGAGCGAAAACTGAGTACGAATGTTAACCGTTACGGAAGCAAAGGTGAGAGAGCGGAACGGCCAATGAGTGACTGATCAGCCAGGGACCAGCCAGTAGATGGGAACCGTGAACGGTCAGTTATTTACCGGTGAGCGAGAGTTAACCGTTATGGACAAACCAAAGCAGAGAGATTAAATATCATTCAGTGACCGGTGAGTGAAAACATGAACGAGTGTTCATATGTAGATAGGAGTGCTGAACGGTCAGTGAGTTACCGTTGAGTGAGCATTAATCGTTTGGGACAAGCCAAAAAGGAGAGACATGAACTGTCGTCATTCGGTGACCGGTGAGTGACAACGTGTGAACGAACAGTAACCGTCATCGTAATAAATGGATCACGATTTTACCGTGAGCAGGATTGTGCGACAGTTCGAGCTGCAGACTTTTCGTGAAGACGAACTGTTGACGTGTAAAGCAATTAAGATGAACAGTTGTTAGTCAAGTTAAAAGTGTACAAGAGCAACCCTTTAGTGACAGCATGGAACAATACGACATGTCACATGTGGCAGAAATATACTAGGACAATTTTTCTTCTTTTTTTCTTTCGTTCGCTTGAAATATATTTTCTATATCTGCAATGTTGTCTCTAGTATTAACTTTACTGTCTTTTGTAATTCACTCAGCGACCCGTAAAGTTTGACTTGCACCGATGTTTCTCTTGGCCAAACGTTTTGCCTTGATATGTTGTATTTGGGACAGTCTTGGAGGACATGATCTGTTGTCTCAGGTGCCAGTCCACATGGCTGATTCGCCGATTTTAAATTTTGTGTACATGTGGCTGCAAAGTTGATTGTGTCCTGTTCTAAGGCGTAGAATAATAACTTGCTCTGGTCAGTCCATAAAATATTAACCGTCTTTTACCGGTTTTGGTGGCTTTCTGATTGATTTGATTATTCTCTTCTTTTGTTGATAAGAGACTGGTACGTCAGGCTGTTCTTCATTTGCACCTTCCTTAGCTAGTTTATCTTTCATTTCCATGAACTCCACAGTGGGATGGTATCCACTGCATAGTTATTTTACAAGAAAATATTTGTCTTTGGTTTTTTGTTTTATAAATATATTGAAACATATTTTACAAGTTGGCGTAATGGATTATTACATGTACAGATGAACTCATTAAAAGTATTGATCGACTCCTCCCTGGAACCTTCTCCCCGTCTCCTTTTCATGGAGACCATTGCTCTAGATGATACTGTTGTCTTATACCTAGCTCTAATAATTGTGATTACAGATCGGGACACTTGATTCCAGGAGTAATATTAACAGATTGATTGCCTGACTGTTTTTGGTCTAGAAGCACAGATAGTTGTTGTGAGTAAGGCCATATTGTTAGTGAATCTTTCTTGAGAGAGTGTATTACCTACAAATGGAAAACAACTATCGCGGCAGATTATGTTAAACTGGAAGGGTGCGTGTATTAGGCGAACATGGACGAAGTGAAAATGGGATTTGAGTGGCGACATAACTAGTTTGGCTAACGTAAACGCACGGATACATTATGCCCTAATGTTAAATAACCAGGAATATATCTCAAACAGACTCTGTGGTCCTTTTCTTTTTTGTTCACCCTATCTCGGAGACTCCACGATTTCGTGGGAAATTCCCGGGAAAGTCCAGTGTTATCAGAGTGTTAAGTTGTGAAATAAACATCGACCAACACTAACACTAACCCCCCCCCCCCCCCCCCCCCCGCCCACACCATAATACTGAGCTTTCCCGGGAACTCCCAAAGAAATCTTGAAGTCACCGAGATGTCTGTCACGTGAGTGTGCGTGTATAATCTGTACCCACTCTATTACACTCTCTGGGTGTAACAAGGATGTCTGGCTGGCTCACCACACTCAGTGAAAAGGCAAGACGGAAATATAACCAGATTACGACCGGTACCATTAGTAATGGAACGGTCAGTGAGTGACTGGTGAGCGTGCGTCAACAATTAAGGACCAGCCAGTAGATGGGTGCGAGCGAGCGATGAGCTGTCTTCCAGTGACCGGTGAGCGAAAACGTATGAACTAGTGTTAACTGTTAGGGACCAGCCAGTAGATGGGAGCGGTGAACGGTCAGTGAGTTACATGTGAGCGAGAGTTACTCGTTAGGGATAAGCGAAAGGAAAGAAATGAACTGTCATCCAGTGACCGGTGAGCGAAAACGTATGAACTAGTGTTAACTGTTAGGGACCAGCCAGTAGATGGGAGCGGTGAACGGTCGGTGAGTTACCGGTGAGCGAGCGTTAACCGTTAGGGACAAGCCAAAGGAGAGACATGAACTGTCATTCAGTGACCTGTGAGCGAAAACGTATGAACTAGTGTTAACTGTTAGGGACCAGCCAGTAGATGGGAGGGGTGAACGGTCAGTGAGTTTCCTGTGAGCAAGAGTTAACCGTTAGGGACAAGCCAAAAGAGAAAGATGAACTGTGAGCGAAAACGTATGAACTAGTGTTAACTGCTAGGGACCAGCCAGTAGATGGGAGCTGTGAACGGTCAGTGAGTTACCGGTGAGCGAGAGTTACCCGTTAGGGACAAGCGAAAGGAAAGAAATGAACTGTCATTCAGTGACCGGTGAGCCAAAACGTATGAACTAGAAGAGTTAACCGTTAGGGACCAGCCAGAAGATAGGAGCGGTGAAGGATCAGTGAGTTACATGTGAGCGAGCGCCGTTAGAGACAAGCCAAAGGATAAAGATGAACTGTCGTCAT
>CAJHNH020006047.1:0-15461 GCA_905116865.2 Candidula unifasciata
GCTTTTCCCAGGTCTCTCAGAAACAACACACTACCATAACAAAAATTTCCTGCCCTCAAAGCAAAATGTCACATTAACAAATATTTTAACCCCCCCCCCCCTCCCCGGGCACTCAGTATTAAATGGCTAAAGGCATACAAGGATTCAAAACCCAAAGTTACCCAAAAAATAAACCGTTTGCCCACTCCGGGATGCCCCCAAAAGGGGAAAACCATACCATAGAGACTAAAATCTTAATCTGGAAACAGACCAGGGGCAATTACGATACCCCCTTTTCAGTCCCCTTATAAGTTATAAAAAACGAGACCCGCACATACACCGCCAGATTACTGACAGTACTATGACTAATGTACTATGGAACCATCATCATACAGGATGAAATAGGAATACGAAAAGCACAAGGATGCTGGATTACAATGTACTTACATTCTGTATTGTTGTCTTGGTAACATTCCTCGAAACAGCCCCCGGTCCCTCGGGACACATAATTAGCGTCAATTGTGTATTTCTTGATAGAATCCTTCTCTTGGGCGGGAATCTTGGCATAGTTGACCCTAAACTCCAGCCAGTGATCAGGTCCCGAAGGAAACTGACATAAAATCAACGTTATTGGTCCCAAGATGGTCGCAATAACAATCAGAGCCACAGCGCAGGCGCTCATTCTTTGCTGAGGATAACAAATATACCAAATAGTTATCATTTCATTGTGGAAGATATCATTTCAAGATTAGATAAGAATTGTCATAGCCAAAGTCGCGTTTTTGCAAACTTGGATTATGTGCTTCAGATATGGGTATTGAGTTCTTGATAATTAATTTCCGCCAAGAGTGGCTTTCATGGGCTACATGAGAGCGACGTTCGGTAATAACCTGCTACATGATGATGATGACAGACTAGTTGACACTCTACCGGTGGTGCGGTCAGTACGCGACTCGAAGGGGATGGGGTATACACGAGATAGTTAATGGTACGACACTGCACATATTGATAACGTAAAGACCCCCCTTTTCACCTCTTCAGGCTTACATGCAAATATAAAGCTAGACTTATATTTTAAAGACTATTGTGCACTTGGTGAGTGATGTGGGCAAAATAACTCCTACCGCCTTTACTTCCTAGGACTTTACCTGTTAGTCATTTAAGACTTTGAAGCCACAGTTATTTTTGGGCTCTGTATATCAGGACTTTAACACAGGGGGAACACACGACGGTCGGATCCACAGGCCAGTGTCCTAGCCGCTCCCACTACTACCGCGACTCCATAACATATTGACAACATTTATATAGTATACTACTTACACGACAAACGAACAGAAGCCCTTCTAAGCATTATCGTATCCTTCACGGTCTTATCTTCCCGAAGTATAAACTTAAGCACACTCGCAACCTTTCTCTAGTCAGTGACAATGGAGCCTTGTGTAGTAGATAAGGTCTTGGATACCTCAGTACCTCCAGGTGGTCTCTGCTACAGAACTACTAGCTGCTCGGCTATGTCAGCTTGCGGCCCAATGTAAATGTATACGTTGAATCAACGGAACAAACTTTGTTGACTTTTTGTAGGCGAAGCTGATTTGGACGATTTGCAATAGTCAACCCAATCACGTAGACGGGGGAAAAAAAAGGTGAGTGGTTAGAGGGGAGTGGAGAGCAAGGCATTTAATGACACAAGAAGAATGGCAAACGTTGAGGAAACCATGAAACTGTCATAGTCATCACTGATATATCGTGGTAAATGGCGCTGGCGATCATGTTCACCCACAACATCTACTCTGTGTGCTTATCTTAGGTGGAACACTGCATTCAGTACAGTTTTAAAAGTTGTTCAGAATTTTCTTCCTTTCTCGAATCCCTATAAATGATACGATCCTCCCCGGTTGTCGCAGTACATCATGCAGTTCATAGATATTCCTCTTATTAATCTTTCATACGATTGTTGAAATTCTGTATAGACAGCACATCTGTACGACCTGCACGTTTTCTAGACAGGCAGCACATCTCTGCGACCTGAACTGTTTTCTAGATACAGGCAGCATATCTCTGCGACCTGCACTGTTTTCTAGAGACAGGCAGCATATCACTGCGACCTGCACTGTTTTCTAATATCTCTGCAATCTGCACTGTTTTTTTAGAGACAGGCAGCATATTTCTGCGACCTGCACTGTTTTCTAGAGACACTGTTTTCTAGAGACAGACAGCATATCTCTGCGATCTGCACTGTTTTTTTTAGAGACAGGCAGCATATCTCTGCGACCTGCACTGTTTTCTAGAGACAGGCAGCATATCTCTGCGACCTGCACTGTTTTTCTTCTTTAAGAAATGTAATGTCTATGATGTAAAGGACATGTAGGTACATACTAAAAGTACAGCAATGAACCATTTCCGCCAGTAGCGCATCGAGCAAATAGCGCCAGATCCACAATTAAAAAAAAAACCAAACGGCCTATGATGGATGATGTGGTCAACTTCACGCCGATCGCCTTTACTGCACAAGACATTTCCTTATATCTACCTTAGATCTAGGCCAGTCTATGCCAGTTATGAAAAAAATATCCATCTCGATGCGAACTCAACCCAAAACCTCCAGGCCGGGCATTGGTTAGTATAAGTAATAGATCCAAATAAACAATTACGCAAATCAGGTAATCGCAGTTCATTTCGGGATTAAACAGATCTTTAACAGTGAAATTTGGGGAATTGCAAATATTAATGCTTAACAGAGGCGAAGATTTGTTATGGGTCTATCTCAGAGTGTTGCGCTATTGTTACAAATTGAGGGTTAATTATTTTCACAATGTTCAAATCCACAGTAAACAGGATAGTTAACATTTGTTGCTAGAATAAACAGAAAAGAAAGCTCAGGCTAGTCGCAGAGAACTCCCTCATCTTTCCTCTCAGCCACTGGGACAACAGGGTACACCAGCACAGTACTCAGTGTATAGGTTACTGTTGCCCTAATTAGTACTATTTAGGAGGTTGAATGCGATACCTTGGATTAGCCATCTTGGACGAAATGATTCGACTCATTGGGCCGAAAAGAAGTAGCAGACGAAGAGAACGAAGAACAAGAAAAGGCGAATGAGGAAGAGCAGCAGCAGCCGCATCAGAATCAGCAGCAGCAGAAGAAGAAAAAGAAGAAGAAGAAGAAAAAGAAGAAAAAGAAGAAAAAGAAGAAAAAGAAGAAGAAAAAGAAGAAGAAGAAGAAGAAGAAAGAGGAGGAGGTTTTGTAAGGTTGAAGCAGAACGAGTACAACCATGTGTCACTGTGAATTGCAAGCTTCAAAAGCGAAAAACATGGGTCCCTTTTCTTGCTACAGCCAAGAGTTAGAAGGAGAAAAAACACACAGGGCAGCAAAGTAATAGAGACACCGTTCATCAAACTAAGCAAATAGTCGGTGTCCAGGCAAGCAGATCCCGAAAGGTTGTTCAAATAGAAGCCGGCTTTGAGCTAACCCTTGTTGGAAATCCTGGGCGCCGTTGGATGTTTTTTGTGATATTCCTTCTTCTGTCTCTCTTTCTGCTCATTACCCTTCTTTTAATTCTTTGTTTATTTTTTTCTCCTCTCGCTGTCGTCAGCACACCTTCTGTACATTGTCATTGTTAGCGATGCTCACACTATCCACATCGATTCTTCTTCTTCTTCTTCTTCTTCTTCTTCTTCTTCTTCTTCTTCTTCTTCTTCTTCTTCTTCTTCTTCTTCTTCTTTTTCTTTTCTTCTTCTGCTAGATCTTCAGCTTCACCGATACCTGGAAATCTTTACAAGAACAGTTAAACAAGGATTGACTAAAATTAACTTAACTCAGTCATGACAAGACGGTCAGTGTAATTTCAGTCTAATTCTGCAACATTCGTTGAGAAATCTGGCACGTATCTGACAAGTTCGTACGAAACAGAGCGGTTCTAAAAGGTCGGTGTGCCCCACTGGCAGGGGTGGCCCCAGAAAATGTTGACGGGGGCAACCAGTGGTATGTAAAAATGTTCAAGAATGCACAAAGCAAACGAATATAGTATCCATTCATTTCTGGAATGATGTGTAAGTAGTGACTTCAGTTTTGCCGACACTTAGCTAAATGGTGTGCCTCTTTGTCATGTTCTTCTTTGCCCTTTTAACTTGCATCTGTCCTCAGCTAACAGACCAAGCCCCGTGTTGTAGAGGTAGACATGATGATTGATTAGATCAGTGGTATCCAACATTTTTCAGGTGGCGCCCGCCTTAAGTATCTGGCAGGGACCACCCTACCCCCCTCCCTCCCGCCCTTTCCCAACACAACACTGAGGTTTTAAAATTTTGAACAATGGATCAACATCATGGCACACGGGTAGTAACCCATAAGTGCTCCGTTCTTCTTCTAACTCAAGTCTGAGTCCGAAAAAGCTCAGCACAGTGCACAGGTTCTGTAGCACCGGGGAGATTCCTGAAATACTTTAGGTATATTTTTAACTCCAAATTTTGCCCGGGCAGCGCCGTTAGGTTGCGCTTTTCGATTTCCAACTATCAAGGGATTTTTTTGCGTGCGCAACAATGCACACGGACGTCCGATCTCACTACCCAGACACCAGGGGGAATTACTAGAAATTCAAGTCCAGGTGAAAAAGTTTCCAGCTTTTACGGGGGATTGAAACCAGAACCTCTAGAATTCGAGGCGGACACCATGTCTCGGGACCACGCAGCCCCTAAACATAAAAATATGATTAAAAAGAGGAGGACAGAGAGAATAACCTTAACCAATAAGAAAGAGAAAAACATGCACATAATACTATGAGTCAAATATAGAAAGAAGAAAATCAGCAACAAGTGTTAATCAAGAGTCCAAATATCAATATCAAATATCAAAAGAAAAAAATCAGCAACAAGTGTTAATCAAGAGTCCAAATATCAATATCAAATATCAAAAGAAAAAAAATCAGCAATAAGTGATAATCAAGAGTCCAAATATCAATATCAAATATCAAAAGAAAAAAATCAGCAACAAGTGTTAATCAAGAGTCCAAATATCAATATCAAATATCAAAAGAAAAAAATCAGCAACAAGTGTTAATCAAGAGTCCAAATATCAATATCAAATATCAAAAGAAAAAAAATCAGCAATAAGTGATAATCAAGAGTCCAAATATCAATATCAAATATCAAAAGAAAAAAATCAGCAACAAGTGTTAATCAAGAGTTCAAATATCAATGTGATGGTTGACACTGTTTTGTCTTGATGATATCTTGGGTAGGGGGGGGGGTGTGGGGGGGGGGGTGTGGGGGGGGGGGGGTCTGGGAGTCAAGGTCATTTTTTTTATATTTGCCACGACGACTCCCATACATATTTATAAAGAATTTGTTTTCAAAAACAAACAATTTTTTATTCTGTTATCATTCGAAAGGCTCTAAGCTGTAACTAATAAACTTGTTTCTTGATTTTACAAATACAAAATTATTGACTATGTACTCTAAGAGATGTTGGGCAACATGTCGCTTTCTATTCAAATGAGGCTAAGTGCAAAAACTTTTTCTTTAGACATAGTCGCTATCACTTCATTTATTTTAATTCTCCTTAGTTTGAAAAAAAAAGTAGCAGTTTTAAAAGGCCCCTCGAGATGTGAGGCCCCAAACTATTAACTCTGTGGCTAAATCCAGCACTGCACTGGGGTCAGTTGGTTGCAGGTTGTACTTCTTCTTCTTCTTCGCGTACGCCAGCTGTAAACTCTGGCGGACATTTCTGGTTGTTTATTCAATTTGGGACTGCAGTCCTGTTCAAGAACCTGAGTGTTGCGTTTGCATCCGTTTTACAGATCTGACTCATTTGTATGTTCCTTGACTCTCAGGCAGATGCACTCCGACTTCGAAGGAAGCTCCCAATTAGTCGACTCTTACGACATGCTTTTGGGTAGGCAGTGTGTCTACTCTTCCCCCCCCCCCCCCCCTATAAGAGGGTCCCGGAACCCACACGGGGAAGGTTGTATTTAAAATCGTTCCTTGTAGAAAAAAGATTCCATTTTGCACCATCAAATTTCGTCTAGTATATATAAGCTAGGTTAAAATGGTTGGATGGAGCAAAAGAAAGATTACAGAAACTCAGTATGACATTTACACAAGCCAAGCAACTAGCAGAAGACAGGAAACTATACCTGACTCCTCTCTGAGACACTTTACGGCATGAGCAGTAGGACAAAAGACAGGAAACTATACCTGACTCCTCTCTGAGACACTTTACGGCATGAGCAGTAGGTCAAAAGAAAAAGAATATCACAAACGACAATTATGCAAAGAACTTAGCAACGAGAAGCCTTCATTAGATGACAAGGGAAAGAACACAACACAGCAACACAAACAGAATAATGAAACTGTAGAAACTGCTTAATGCAACAAAGTATTCAAATTCGCCACACAAAACTTAGCAAACCGAATGAGAGGATCAGAATATTGGGTACTATTTAGGTTTTTCACCCCAACTCGTCGAGTACAAGATTTCGTAGGACATTCCTGGACAGTCTTATAGTCTAATGGTGTTAGGCATGTCTTTCGTTCGCCGTGTACACACAATGTGCCCACACACAATAATAATAATAATAATAATAATAATAATAATAATAATAATAATAATAATAAAAAGCGTCTTGGCTTCATTCGACCGGGACGACACATTGTCTCTCAAGCGAAAGTGCGCAGCTTTTTTTATTTTCTCCCAAACGAAAGTGAGCAACTGTCTTTTCTGTGAACGACTGTTCAAGGGTTAGGGTTAGATGCAGGAATACTGACAGGACAAGGACTTTCATGGTGAAGGCTAAGTCACGAAGTAAGAACAGGGCTTCCAAACAGGGCAGAGTGAGGGCGAGGAAAGATCAAAACTCACGTCACTGTGGATGACGACACAATCAACGATAAAGAACTGTAAAAAAAACAAACAACAACAACATAGCAAGCCAAAAATACAGGGGTGTTAGTGTTAGTGTTAGTGTTAAATGAACAGCGACTAACCCTAACTCTCCTATACTAATGAACTGTCCAGGGGAATTCCCTACGAAATCTCGCTCCCTTAAAAAGCTGAAGAGTGCCGAATTTTGAAAGGATGCAAATCAGACAGTGGTAACTTTGGACGGCGAGGGAGAGATTGTTTTATTAAACATTTGTTTATTATATCTCCGAGTTGAACTGAGTTTTGAACCGTCACCATAGCACTCGGGACAATCCTACAAGGATTCTGGGTCCAGTTTACGTTTCCTGGCCCAGGATGAAAGTGACTTCCCTTGGCATTCATGACTCGTTGCAGGTGTGTCATTATATAGCTTGGTTTTGCGTTCGCTGGGCGTATATAATGTTTGTGGGACTTTGTGTTGTCGTGAGCCTATTTCAGGCGCCGCAGGTGCCTGTGTACAAGTAAGAAGTACTGCAGGAGGACGATTTATAGGTATCGAATCTGGTATTTTTTTTGCATTTATACGTTCGTTGGCGGTCCCCCCCCCCCCCCCCACCCTCTCCCCGGGAAGAAAAAAAAAGTACTTACAAGGAACGTAGGAATAGAAAAATATTCCTGTTTCCTTAGTCCATAACCGTCGCGCAGGTAGCAGAACGTGAAAATAATCCCGACAGCGAGCGCCGAGAAGACGAGAGAAGAGGAAACGGTTAAAGCGTTGACAATAAGAAAAACATGCCACCCTCGTAACATAGGAGAGGTCCTGCGACTTAAAGAGTCATGCATGGTAAGGGAAGTCACTCTCATCCTGGGCCAGGTAACGTAAAATGGACCGGATTCGGTTGCCTTTCCTCAGCAGCCAGCACACAGTTCTAATACCAGCAGATACCAGCAGTAGTATGGTTGTGTGTTGGTCTTGCCATTCTTCTTAGTGTTGAGAGCCGACCAGATTCCCCTGGGCACTTCCCGCTGCACTACCATCTTAAGACAGGCTGACTCTGCACTACTTGGGGGTGAATTGATGCATAACAAGTTAGACATTGTGAGGGCCCTTTGGGAGCGAGTAAAAAATGGGGGAGGCGCAGATAGATCATTACAGTCTGAGGAGAATGGCGCTGCGAGGAGTTAACAGGGGATCTAGCCGATGTTCAACACTCAAGGGAAGGATGAGACGGATATACAGTCAGACGGTTACTGGTACCATCGGAATTGGAACACTCTGTTTGCTGCTTAAGATGGGGACTGAGGACTTATGGGAGCGTCCCGAGTGCTGTGATGTCGATTCCTAATTCAAATTTTTGAGTTGACCTTGTTGTCATTCTTTATTGGTCACTCGCTTCCAGAAGGTCTCGATTACATCTAGCTTGTCATGCGACAGTTTACCATCAGCTGGTGCAGCTGCTTCTCAAGCCACGGATAGGCTGCAGCGACTGCCTCCATCTCCATTCTGAAATTAGACGTTGTCAGGCTTTGTAGTACTTAGGGTCACCCATTAGCTTTTGTTATGAATCTCCGCGCACTTCTGCCTCTCGACAGAGCCATCTGGGTGGGAATAACTATAAATCAGTCTCTGAATTTGATTCTGCA
Organism: Candidula unifasciata; assembly: GCA_905116865.2. Lineage (NCBI taxonomy): Eukaryota > Metazoa > Mollusca > Gastropoda > Stylommatophora > Geomitridae > Candidula > Candidula unifasciata. The sequence continues at coordinate 8,483 of CAJHNH020006047.1, forward strand.
TTGACCGCTGGTCAAAGGGTCTTGCACTTACGGCCTAACGTTTATTGGAACCGTAAACATGTCAGATTTACGCTCGGATACTCCACGTCTTATCTCTCACGTGCGGACTGGCCTTCGGCTTGTGTCGTCCAAGACTTCTTCTTCTTCTTCTTCTTCTTCTTCTTCTTCTTCTTCTTCTTCTTCTTCTTCTTCTTCTTCTTCTTCTTCTTTTTCGTCTTCTTCTTCTTCTTCTTCTTCTTCTTCTTCTTCTTCTTCTTCTTCTTCTTCTTCTTCTTCTTCTTCTTCTTCTTCTTCTACTTATTATTATTATTATTATTATTATTATTATTATTGTTATTATTGTTATTATTGTTATTATTGTTATTATTATTATTGTTGTTATTATTAATACCACCGAGGTTTTGAAGATCATTACTGTTGACTTCACCAATCTTCATTCATTTCTGTGACTGACCTGACGTTTTCAGTCTGTGACTGTAATTGTTAGTAGGTTGACTGTACATTATTTGTCCATCTAAGAGGGTAAACGCCCGACTCTCTAGCGTGTAATGTTGTGAATTCCCGGGGAAACCCCAGAGAGTTCCCGATGGGGAGAAAAAGGTCGGAGGACCCGTGAGAGAAGAGAAAAACGGGAGAAGTGAGTCTCGTGTGTCTCATGGTAAACGAAGTGAGAGACACAAGAAAAGCATGAGACGTGAACGGAAGACGTGAACCGAGAGACTGAAGTAAGACAGTTGAAGTTCGGCCCTGACTGAGAGAGGACGCATGAATGGACGCCTGAGAAGAATAAATGATTTGTGAAGTGAACGTTATATTTCAACAGGAGGACTGAATGTTTTTCCATACGTCGTAATGTCAGATATCAGAGTTCGTGAAGTATAGATGGATGGTTCGAGAGACGCTGATAAATTCCTGTAGTGTGTGGGAAGTCCGACCAGGTCGCTAGATTCAGCCAAGCAAGTCGAGCACGAGGAAGCATGAATGTATGTTTGCGATAACTGGCGATTCAACGAATAAAAGCAAAGAACTCAATATTCGTTCATGCTGTGTCGTTTCAACTCACTGTTCGTCTGAAAGCAATGTAAACAACACATACCCCTAGATGAGCACATTACAAGTGGGCGCTCACCCTGACATCTACGTGCTATCAAGTCCTGATTTGATAGAAGTGGGAGCAGCAGCCTATGCAAAACCATACCAACAGAAATTTCAGAACAAAAACTTTAGGTATGGCAAAAAAGAGGTAAAGACCATCAATTGCAACCACTGTAACAAAACACATGGTGACGACGCACCTTGTGATAAAAGCCCACAATTTAATGAAAGAATTGAACAGGTGATTGCTCATAGAGAAAACAAGTTAAAGAGGTATGAAAATGCAGTAAAATGTTATATTTGTGGATGTTATTTGCACACCAGACGTAACTGTCCTGCTATAAAACGATTCAAGGAGGCACATGTAGTATGTGTAACATCAGATGATGAGTCAGAAAACGATTCAGTTGAAGCCAATTCAGCTACCATGTACGAAACAGAAGAAGAATGTAAAATATGTTCTAAATTCCATAAGGAAGGCAACCTACCGTGTGGACACCTGATACCCATTCAGAACGCTAATCTGGCAACACACGGCCACGGTACTCTGAAATTTCAAAAATGTCAGATCCATGGGCAAACCATATCACTCCTTAGGGACACTGGTGCATCTATTTGCGGAGTGCATCAAAGACTGATTAGACCAGAAGATTTAACAGACAAATACATCAATTGTCGTACCTTTGGTGGTAGCATCGAAAGATATCGACTTGCTAACGTGTTTGTTAAAACACCATACTTAGAAAAGTTCATAACTGTTGCAGTATTACCATCCCCTTGTGCTGATTTGATTTTGGGAAACAGGGAAGATTTAAGAACAGTAACCGACAGAGACATTGTAGCTTGGGAACAAAAAAATATTCCAAAGTATTGTCAGAATGAAAGTACGGAAGACAACTCCCCATATCCCAAAGAATGCTGTAATGTGAGTGAGAGTAAGGTTACGAAAGACAACCCTCCAAATCCCAGTGAGAGTGTCAACCCAAGTGAGAATGAAGATGCAAAAGGTAACACTCCATACCCCAAAGAAGAACGTGTCAGAGAAAGCAAGAAGAATAGCAGTCCTAACAAAGCCCAGCACAGAAAGAGAAAAAGTGAAATGAATGAAAGCGAAGGATGCAAGAATGAACAGCCTTCAAAGACAGAAGCTAAGCTTGGCAGAAAAAAGTGTGTGGTAACAAAAACAACAGTAACTGAAAACACTAACAACACAGAAACAAAACACAGTGTAGATATACATCAAATGAAACATTCTATTCTCTGTGATTGTTGTAAAAAATATTGCAAATCGCTGAGTCCTGAAACAAAGAAACGATACGATAGGTTAACAAAAAAGTATCATGACAGTTCACAAAAGAAACACCATGTACAGAAACGGCAGAATGGTCCATCAAATTACACACATGGTTGGACGTGGATACTAAACTTCATTTTAATTGTATTGCAGATTGTTTTGACGACATTCCAGAGAAAGAACTTAGAGTTATTCTATACTATCTATGCTATTCAAATAGGGCAACTTTTGTTTACTGGATATCCTATTCGGACAAACTCCAATTCACAAGTCTTGGTGATTATCAAAAGCTGTCAAATTCTCAAAAGTGTTACACTACTTGCATTGCTACTACTAAAACTATTGCTTCTACACATGGTTTATTCTAAACACTTTCCTCATTCTGTGATTACACATATAACTTGTCTATAAAGCAGTCACATACAGTAAGCAGATTATTTTAATATATGGTGATATTAGGTAAACCAGTCCACTTTAATCAAACAGTTTTAATTGTGTCTGTATACATTAGCACATAATTAATTATTATGTATCTGGTATAACAATATTTAGAACCCACCCATTATAGTGTTTCATAAAGATGTATTAGTTATAATCAAAAATAATAGTAACATGCCAAGCAAAAAAGGCATGTGCCCACGCAACAAAAGCAGCGAATGTTTGCAAATAGAAGTACCAAACTGATGACCTTCGAACCCGGTCAAGAAGTGTGCTGCTACCAAAAGTCAGATGAACTATGTATCGAATGGCGTGGCCCATATACGATTATTTCTATAAAGGGAAATTGAAAATGTTTAATGTAACATGATGAAAAGGTATTTTAGAAGAAATGTTAGTAATGATTTTATATAAAAGGTCAATGCAGATGATGATGTCAATATTTGCATACACACAAAAACTTTGCCGGAACACATTCAAAAAGCAAATCTGACTGTTAATCCAGTGAAATCAGAGTTTTGTTTCACACATATCCATTTTTTAGGACATACAGTGTTCCAGGGTAGTATTCAGACTGACGAGACAATTATTTCTAAAATTTTAAAAATTGAAAGACCAAAGACCAAGAAACAACTGCAGGCACTATTAGGACTTGTAAATTATTACGGCAAATTCATCCCTAAGTTGGCAGAACTAACAGCCCCTCTATCGGAACTTTTGAAAAAAGACCAGTTTAGAAAAAAGGATTGGACAGAAACTCATGACAAAATCATACAAAAAATCAAGTCTTCATTTGCTACTCCACCAATACTGAGACAACCGGACCCATCTAAAACTTTCTACCTACAAACTGACGCTAGTGGTCATACCATAGCCGCGATGTTGGCTCAAAGGCATTCCGGTACTCTTCTTCCGGTTCTATATCTTTCACAGAAACTTAATTCCACCCAACAGAATTACAGTACTTTCGAAAAAGAGGCTCTCGCTCTTGTTATCAGCCTTAAAAAATTCCAAAAATACTTAATAGGAAAGGAATTCATTATTCTGACTGACAACTTAGGCCTGACAAAATTGTTAACAATGGATGCAACAAATAACGCAAGAGTATACAGATGGGCGTTATTATTATCCCAATTTCAGTTCAAGATAGAACACATTAAGGGCATTGAAAACCATCTACCCGACGTGATGTCCAGATTATAAGCATAGATTCAATTTTGTATTGTATGTATTACCTGGGGAAATCCTGAATTACAGGAAAGAGTATGGTTGAATGAATGAAATATGTAAACATAGCTTAACTGATGATTTTTATGTATGTTACACTTGTAAGTAACAATATACGTGTGATAATGGTGACTAAAATGAGGAGAATGATGATGACTATGAGAAGATGATGACAATAATGTTGATGACGACAACAACAATGATGACAATAATGATGATGATAACGATGATGATAATGACAATGATAATGATGATGATTATAACAATGATGATGAAACAGCATGTTGAAATAAGGTTAAATAATGATTGTATATGTTGTTATGTAGACTATTTGGTGAAAATATGGATTGTAAAACATGTAATAGGGTAATTACTATGATATAGAAAGGGAATAATAATACTTTTTCGAAAAAATGATAGGTAATTTACACCACATAATCCAAGGGATTGAGTTCGAAATCCTAAATAGGGAAACATATATCTCTAATTGAAACGTAAACCAGTGACAGTAGCCATAAGTCCAACGGTTAGGGTGGGACTTTGCGGGTTTGCTACATTTCTGTTCCATAGCCGTTATGGACTTCAGTACTTGAAAGAGAGTACCAGAATTGTTGTTCTGTTTTATACAGACTGTGGGATGGGATGGGGTTAATACGCAGAGCCTATATGGACTACCGCACTTGGAAGAGAGTGCCTGAATGGTTGATTCCCATTAAGCCACTTGGTACTTATTGGATACAATAACTGGTAATGTGACAAAGGGAAATAATGTAAAACCTATCAAAAGGGAAGTAACCACCAAAACCCAAAATGATTATTAGGTAATCCACATCATTACATTAAAGTATTCCCAAACCTTTAAAATTATAACCTAAAGATAAAGTAATAGAAAAAAAAATTTTTAAGGTTAAATTTTTTTTTTACTAGAAGGGAGGGGGAGATTGTAATGTTGTGAATTCCCGGGGAAACCCCAGAGAGTTCCCGATGGGGAGAAAAAGGTCGGAGGACCCGTGAGAGAAGAGAAAAACGGGAGAAGTGAGTCTCGTGTGTCTCATGGTAAACGAAGTGAGAGACACAAGAAAAGCATGAGACGTGAACGGAAGACGTGAACCGAGAGACTGAAGTAAGACAGTTGAAGTTCGGCCCTGACTGAGAGAGGACGCATGAATGGACGCCTGAGAAGAATAAATGATTTGTGAAGTGAACGTTATATTTCAATAGGAGGACTGAATGTTTTTCCATACGTCGTAATGTCAGATATCAGAGTTCGTGAAGTATAGATGGATGGTTCGAGAGACGCTGATAAATTCCTGTAGTGTGTGGGAAGTCCGACCAGGTCGCTAGATTCAGCCAAGCAAGTCGAGCACGAGGAAGCATGAATGTATGTTTGCGATAACTGGCGATTCAACGAATAAAAGCAAAGAACTCAATATTCGTTCATGCTGTGTCGTTTCAACTCACTGTTCGTCTGAAAGCAATGTAAACAACACATACCCCTAGATGAGCACATTACAAGTGGGCGCTCACCCTGACATCTACGTGCTATCAAGTCCTGATTTGATAGAAGTGGGAGCAGCAGCCTATGCAAAACCATACCAACAGAAATTTCAGAACAAAAACTTTAGGTATGGCAAAAAAGAGGTAAAGACCATCAATTGCAACCACTGTAACAAAACACATGGTGACGACGCACCTTGTGATAAAAGCCCACAATTTAATGAAAGAATTGAACAGGTGATTGCTCATAGAAAAAACAAGTTAAAGAGGTATGAAAATGCAGTAAAATGTTATATTTGTGGATGTTATTTGCACACCAGACGTAACTGTCCTGCTATAAAACGATTCAAGGAGGCACATGTAGTATGTGTAACATCAGATGATGAGTCAGAAAACGATTCAGCTGAAGCCAATTCAGCTACCATGTACGAAACAGAAGAAGAATGTAAAATATGTTCTAAATTCCATAAGGAAGGCAACCTACCGTGTGGACACCTGATACCCATTCAGAACGCTAATTTGGCAACACACGGCCACGGTACTCTGAAATTTCAAAAAGGTCAGATCCATGGGCAAACCATATCACTCCTTAGGGACACTGGTGCATCTATTTCCGGAGTGCATCAAAGACTGATTAGACCAGAAGATTTAACAGACAAATACATCAATTGTCGTACCTTTGGTGGTAGCATCGAAAGATATCGACTTGCTAACGTGTTTGTTAAAACACCATACTTAGAAAAGTTCATAACTGTTGCAGTATTACCATCCCCTTGTGCTGATTTGATTTTGGGAAACAGGGAAGATTTAAGAACAGTAACCGACAGAGACATTGTAGCTTGGGAACAAAAAAAATATTCCAAAGTATTGTCAGAATGAAAGTACGGAAGACAACTCCCCATATCCCAAAGAATGCTGTAATGTGAGTGAGAGTAAGGTTACGAAAGACAACCCTCCAAATCCCAGTGAGAGTGTCAACCCAAGTGAGAATGAAGATGCAAAAGGTAACACTCCATACCCCAAAGAAGAACGTGTCAGAGAAAGCAAGAAGAATAGCAGTCCTAACAAAGCCCAGCACAGAAAGAGAAAAAGTGAAATGAATGAAAGCGAAGGATGCAAGAATGAACAGCCTTCAAAGACAGAAGCTAAGCTTGGCAGAAAAAAGTGTGTGGTAACAAAAACAACAGTAACTGAAAACACTAACAACACAGAAACAAAACACAGTGTAGATATACATCAAATGAAACATTCTATTCTCTGTGATTGTTGTAAAAAATATTGCAAATCGCTGAGTCCTGAAACAAAGAAACGATACGATAGGTTAAAAAAAAAGTATCATGACAGTTCCACAAAAGAAACACCATGTACAGAAACGGCAGAATGGTCCATCAAATTACACACATGGTTGGACGTGGATACTAAACTTCA
>CAJHNH020006048.1:0-15457 GCA_905116865.2 Candidula unifasciata
AGAAGAGAGGAAGAGAGAGAGAGGGAGAGAGGGGGAGAGGGAGAGAGAAGGAGAAGAAGAGAGAGAGAGAGAGAACATTCGCGGGGGTAACTTTTTGCTCTCTTTACGCGTTTTATTTAAAAAGGTTTTTTTCAGTTAACCCAATGGGTTCACATCCCCAAAAAGGGAAAATTAGGGTAAATTTTCAGGGGTGTGGAACTCGTAACATTGAGTTATCTTTGAAAATAAATAAAAAAAAAAAAAAAAAAAATCCCCGTCAACATAACTGGGTGCTGAGATAGTGTATAACAAAGTCGAAAAATGACAAGGGGGCGTCCTTTATTAAAAAATTTTTTTTCCCTTTTAACTTTAGTTTAACTTTACTAAATACTTTCGATATATTTAAAAAATTTGATTTAAAAAGTGGAAAGGGGAAATATATTTTTAAAATTTCTCCCGTAATCATGGTACTAAAAATTTCTTGTTGATTTTAGGAATTATATAATACCAAAATAATTAAAAAACATGGACCATACACATTCCTTCTTCTTTTCCGATAATGTAAGTCTAATAAATTTAGCCACCACATGGCTTAAACTAGTCTCAGAATTATTTGGACTAAATCTAAATTAAAGCAAGACAGTGAGGTATAAAACTAAAATCACCATTAGGTGAAATAAGCCTAGTAAGGTTTAGGTATAGTGAATATACACCTGATTCCTTCGATAATGAAGTCTCACCATGCTAAAGAATTCAGACTGGACGAGACTTCATATGAGGACATAAATTATCAATTATTAAATATAATTATAAAAATCAAATACACCAATTCACGTTTAAAGTATAAAAAAAATTATACCAACACACACACACACACACAGACATATATATATATATATATATATATATATATATATATATATATATATATCATCATCATCAGGTGCCTTGCCGACTGGCGTGGGCGATCATGCCTCTCCATAATCCGCGATCTCCTGCAGTATGTATCAGTTCGTGTGCGACAACACCTCCATGCCATGCAACAAGACTGTAAAGCATCTTTCTCTCGTTTTGTCCTTTCCTCTATCCCTCCTTCTACAGATCTTTCCAGTGGTCACAACATGTTCTATTTTCCCTCTTCTCATAACATGGCCGAAAAATGATGACTGTCTCCTTCTGATGTCAGTGATAAGTTGTCTTCGGGCTCCCGCCTCTTTTAAAAGACCTCTTGGTTGCTCTCTTTTTGGCTGGTCCAATGTATTCTAAGCATTCTTCTTTAAAAACCAATCTCTGAGGCCTCTAAAAATTGTTTGGCTGCCTACCGACTGTCCAGGATTGTGACAGTACTGGCAATGACCACTGACGCTCCCCTAGTTACCTGTATAGTTATACTATGTATATATATAGTTATATATATATATATATATATATATATATATATATATATATATATATACTATATACATTCGTTAGAGGACCCGATTTTCCCTATTACTTTCCGCTAGAAACCATATTGGACTAGTTACATTCAACTCATGGATTACTAGCTTTGCAACCAATCAAATGCCCTGTCCCGACCAATCAATAGAAGGTAACAGATTGCGCTAACTCTTTTTGGCGCATGCCGCATGGTTGGGGTCACGTGGGTCGTCCATTTTGAGCGAAAGACGCCATCTTCCGGGCTTTGCAGTTCCAAACGTGGTCGAGTGATGATCGGTATTTTTTCAAGTTCAGTATTCAGATTAGGCGAGTGTAGTTTCTATATTAATTCGTTCTGGATTAACGGTAGTGATTTCTGACCGATCTGAGGGCCCTGCGGCAGTTTTTTCATACACCAAGGACTCAACGATTAGTACACAATTGTACCCATTGTCATGTCGCCATAGAATCGGCACAGACAAAGAGACAGTTTAAGGGATTTAATCCCAGTATTCATAACCGACTACTAGTCGTATTTGTAACCGACCACGTGTCGAATTTTCTAAACGACCACGTGTCGTATCTGAACTTTAAGAACATCAGCGGTGGATTATCTACAAGAGGATATCACAAGAAATAAGATCTACAAGAAGCCAAGTGTTCCGGTTTCCCCATCAAGTCGAGCCTTTGGGAGTATCCACGGGTGAGCTGTACGGGGAAGGAACTGGACCCAGTAGACATTTCTCTGACCTGATGATGAGAACCATTTGGTTTAAAAACAAACACCAAACCACTGTCAATTTTTAGCTAGTCAGTTGTAGAAAAATTAAAGCGACATCATTCTTCATTCACTACTATTCTCGTCTGTCTGTGTTGCTGTGCGTGAGTAATAGTTGAGTGAGCGAGAAGGGGGCATTCTTCGCTTTCTTTCTCTAGGGGCTCTTTCTTTAAAAGTGGCAGAGGAGTTGCCACCAGGATAATTAGTCGGCCTAGCACCACCCATCGGAGTAGGGTAGACTTATCTTCCTGTCCTCTGTCCCAGGAGTAATATCTCGGTCTTTCTACCCTAGTAGACAATGAAGTACCATACTTCTAGTGAGCCACACTTATAGACTGAAGATACCTCCTATATAGGAACCCTACCCTTCCTAGGGCTCTCCTATAGTTGTGACAACTGGTACGCTCGTCCGGGATTTTACCAGAGACTATTTCCTAGTAGTCTATAGCTTTATAGGTACTGCACAACTGTTTAATAAGACTGAGCTAAAAATTGATGGTTTAAAATGTTTGTGTAAAATGATTCAAAATTTTTAAGTAGTTCAGTTCCAGACCTGGTGTTTTTGTTACATACTGTTGTTGTTACGTTACGTATCGTGTTGTGACGTGTATAATACACACACAGTACTATTTGGTGTTCTACTATAACTGTCAATCATAACTGCTAAGTGATTCTGTTTGCGTTGATCTGGTTTTTCTGTCTACTCTGCCTACTAAACAACTTACCCTTCAGGTCATTGATAGAAGCCACTACCTATAGTCATGCCTTTCAAAAGACCAACTATGGCTGAGATAAGGGAAATAGGAATAGAGCTGGGGCAACGAGGGTGAAGAGTTAAAAAAGGTACATGCAAGATGTAGATAGAGAATACCGGGTGGATGAAAGAGAGTATGGTAAGGCTGAAGCAGAGGCTAAGGAAAGAGCCTTAATTCGAGAAGAAGAAAAGGCAGAGAAAGAAAGGGAAAGGGTAGAGAGAGATAAAGAAGGCAACATGAAATTAGACTCGTGAACAGGCCCCAATACCCTCCTCACCGATTCCCAACTATTCTTTACCTAGCCCTGAGGGTTCATCTCAGAATAATCTTGTGGGGCCTGAACTTCCCCTTAATGCACTTCGATGAAAAAGCAGATAAATAGACACCTACTTAGAGAAATTCCAAAAGATGGCTGAGAACTACGGGCTGGAAAAAGAGAAATGGAACTTTAAGGTTTCTCAGGGGCTTCGAGGAGTAGCTTATGATGTTTACAATCAGTTACCTCGGGGTCAGGAAAATGACTTTGAGGCATTAAAGCAGGCACTTCTCAAAAGATATGAGAGCTTACCTCCGGAGCATTATAGAGCATAAGTTTTCGAACAGCCCAACGGCAAGCGGGTGAATCGTTTAGCCAACTGCTGAGTAGGACTCCAAGCTATCTTTCAAAATGGATGACTTTAGGGGGTCATGATCACTCATACGATGGGTTGGAAGAAATGGTGCTGGCTGAGCAACTGAGGGAGTGTATGTCGAAACCTATGCAGACTTTCTTAACAGAGAATGGGGCTGAACGCTTAGACGACATGATTACTCTTGCAGAACGCTATCATGCAGCCCATGGGGAAGTATCTTTTAAGCCCAAACCCCAACCTACCTTTGAAAAACCTCCAGTAAAAACACCAGTACAACCTTATAAAAATGCCGCAAAGGGGCCCAAACCCCAACATCCGAATCAAAACCCCCAGCCGCAACTAGCGTCGGGGTGGAGAAATCCATACTGCAAATATTGCAAGGTTAATACCCACTACACGGCCGAATGCCCGAAAAAACCTGCCCCTCAGTACGCGGCATGTGTGGCAGCTGAAAAGCCTCCTAGTGTACTCTTCCCTACTACGAGGAGACCACCCGTGGTGGAAGTGATCTCAGTCAACCGACAGAGAGTTGATTGTCTCTATGATACCGGCCTCCAGTATGACAGTTTAATTGCATCATATCTGGTAGAACCTAGCAAGCTAACTGGAGACACTATTAAAGTCCGCGGGGCTACCAAGAGTTCCCCCCACTATGAACTTTTGCCTATAGCTTTAGTTGAAGTGGAGTCCAAGTATGTTACGTGGGACTGTATCCGCTGCTGTGGTAGATGATCCGATTTATCCTTTTATCCTAGGGTGTCGGTATGTTTATTTAAGTGAACCATCTACTCCCATAGCTCTAGCGGCTGTACAGACCAGGACTCAGGCTAAAGATAGCCTAGAGCCTGTTCAACCTTTAAACCCCCTTCCGGGTGAAATAAGGGCTGCCCAAAAACAGGACCACACTCTTCAACCTTGCTACGGAAAGTTGCCCAAAGCCCAAACCCCTCCTACTAAGGGAAACTTTTATGTCAAAAGTAATTTGCTGTACCGTAGGGCAGGAAAAGATGGAGACGAGTTTGGTCAACTTGTTGTACCTTCCCCCTACCGGACGCAAATTTTGCACATGGGACATACTATCCCATTCTCTGGACATATGGGGATCGGGGCTACACAGCAACGTATCGCCTGCCATTATTACTGGCCGGGGATGAATGGGGACATTAAGCGGTATGTAAAGTCATGTCCAGAATGCCAAAGGGTAGCTCCCAGGCATTGGACAGTTCCAGTAACTTTAGGTGACATGCCATTGATGAACACTCCATTTGAGAGGGTGGCAGTCGACATAGTCGGTCCACTCCCTCGCACCAAGAAAAGAAATTCCTTTATTTTAACTTTGGTGGATACCTGTTCGATGTGGGGAGAGGCAATTGCCCTACCTGCTATCGATTCAAAGCGAGTAGCGGAAGCACTCGTGACCATTTTCACAAGATTGGGATTTCCCAAGCAAATTTTGACAGACAACGGCTCACAGTTCCGAGGGAAACTGATGGGAGAAGTCTTCCAGATTCTACAAACCCAGCATATCCACACTAGTCCATATCACCCACAGTCAAACGGCCAGGTGGAAAGATTTAACGGAACCTTAATGACGATCCTGAGGAAGTTAGCTCAGGAAAAACCAGAGGTTTGGGATGAGTATCTACCAGCGGCTTTATTTGCCTACAGAGAGGTACCCCATGGATCTACGGGAATCCCACCTGCTACTCTTCTATTTGGACGACCTATTAAGGGGCCTTTGGAAGCCCTAATGAGGACGTGGACCGAAGAGAAGGCGGAAGAGACTGTAGTGACAGCCTCCAAGTATGTGGAGGAACTGAAAGGAAAGTTGGAAATGGGTTGGAAACTGGCAACGTCAAATGTGAAAGCCGCCCGCAAGAAACATGCTGCCCTTTATAATAGGAAAGCCAAAGACCGTTCCCTAGAACCAGGAGACAAGGTCATGTTACTTTTGCCAAGTGGCAGCAATAAACTGGAGATTGGTTGGCAAGGGCCCTACTTGGTTGTGGAGAAGGTGTCCCGCACCAATTATAAGATCTCCAAAAGAGGAAAACTGAAAGTCTTCCACATAAACCTGCTTCGAAAGTATTTCGAAAGAACAGACACTACCCCGGTGCACTTGATGACACTTGCGGTAGCTACGGAGGTCGAATGTGGAGAGGCTGCAGGGGTCGAGTACTCGTTACAACCTCGAGAAACAGCTCAGGACGTGGAAAAAAACCCCCATCCTGTTGGATTCGCAACAACAAAGAATAAGAGAGGTCTTAACTGCACACTCAGCAGTGCTCACAGACAAACCGGGTCGCACAAGTCTGGTCGAGTTTGACATGAAACTGACCAGTACGGAACCGGTCAGACAGAGGTGTTATCCTATACCTTATGCTAAGGAGGAAGCCCTCCAGGCTGAGATCGCTCACCTTTTGCAAGAAGGAATTATCTCCCCTTCTGAATCACCTTATAGTGCTAGTGTTGTGCTCCTAAGGAAACCTAGTGGGGAGCATCGGCTTTGCATTGACTACAGGCAACTAAATGGGGTAACGGAATTCCAAGCTGAACCCCTACCGGACCAAGGACAGCTATTTTCTAGACTTAGTAAAGCTAGGTACTTTTCCAAGATAGACCTCAGTAAGGGGTACTATCAGATCCCAGTTAAGAAAGAAGTTCGCCCTTATTTAGCATTCAGCACCCCTGAGGGGCACTATGAGTTCAACGTCTTACCATTCGGCCTTAGCAGTGCACCTAGTGTGTTTACCCGCATGATGAGAATGCTGTTAGGCCCATTAAAACGGCCAACGCTGCAACATTTTATGGATGACATCCTCATCGCGTCAGAGCATTTTGAAGAACACCTCAACACTCTCGACACTTTGCTAGGAAGGCTTGCAGAAGTGGGGTTAACAGCCAGGCCTTTTAAATATAAACTGGCTTTTGGACAACTAGAATTTCTGGGACACACCATATCACAGGGATATATGTGCCCTGAACAAAAGAACGTGGATAAGTTGCACAAGGCACCTAGACCAAAAACTAAGAAGGATGTGCGGTCCTTTGTATCTCTGTGTGGGTTCTATCAAAAGTACATACAAGACTTTAACACGATAGCCTCCCCACTTACAGATGCTACAAAAAATGGAGCCCCAGAAATGGTGCGTTGGTCAGCTGACTGTGAGACAGCATACGCTATGCTCAAGGGAAAGCTAACCTCCAAACCTATTCTTCAGCTCCCGGACCTCACTAAAACCTTTACGTTGAGGACTGATGCCAGTAATATAGGAATAGGAGCGACCCTACTCCAGGAAGGTAGAGAAGAACCATCCATGTTGTTTCCGATAGCATATGCCAGCCGGAAGCTTAACGGTGCTGAAAGAAATCTTTCAACCATTGAGAAAGAGTGTTTATCCCTAGTATGGGCAGTGCAGAAATTCCAGCCATTCTTGTACGGAACGAAATTTAAAGTACAGAGTTACCACCAGCCTCTGATGTTTCTAGCGGCATCTAAGAAGCTCAACACTAGGCTGATGAGATGGTCACTGTTACTCCAACCCTACACTTTTACAGTAGAGTACATTCCGGGGAAAGAGAATGTAGGAGCAGATTTCCTGAGTCGTCACCCTCCAGAAGAGGAGAATGATCAAGCTAACCTAGATGAAGGAGATACGCCAGATGGTCATCTTAGTCTCTAAAAAGTTTGGATCCCAGAACTTTTTTTTTACGGGGGGCCTATGTGACAGTACTGGCAATGACCACTGACGCTCCCCTAGTTACCTGTATAGTTATATATATATATATATATATATATATATATATATATATATATATATATATATATATATATAACATTAGTTAGAGGACCCGATTTTCCCTATTACTTTCCGCTAGAAACCAGATTGGACTAGTTACATTCAACTCATGGATTACTAGCTTTGCAACCAATCAAAGTGCCCGGTCCGACCAATCAATAGAAGGTAACAGATGGCGCTAACTCTTTTTGGCGCATGCGCATGGTTGGGGTCACGTGGGTCGTCCATTTTGAGCGAAAGCCGCCATCTTCCGGGCTTTGCAGTTCCAAACGTGGTCGAGTGATGATCGGTAGTTTTTCAAGTTTAGTATTCAGATTAGCGAGTGTGATTCTATATTAATTCGTTCTGGATTACGGTAGTGATTTCTGACCGATCTGAGGGCCCTGCGGCATTTTTCATAACACCAAGGACTCAACGATTAGTACACAATTGTACCCATTGTCATGTCGCCATAGAATCGACACAGACAAAGAGACAGTTTAAGGGATTTAATCCCAGTATTCATAACCGACTACTAGTCGTATTTGTAACCGACCACGTGTCGAATTTTCTAAACGACCACGTGTCGTATCTGAACTTTAAGAACATCAGCGGTGGATTATCTACAAGAGGATATCACAAGAAATAAGATCTACAAGAAGCCAAGTGTTCCGGTTTCCCCATCAAGTCGAGCCTTTGGGAGTATCCACGGGTGAGCTGTACTCGTGCGGGGAAGGAACTGGACCCAGTAGACATTTCTCTGACCTGATGATGAGAACCATTTGGTTTAAAAACAAACACCAAACCACTGTCAATTTTTAGCCAGTCAGTTGTAGAAAAATTAAAGCGACATCATTCTTCATTCACTACTATTCTCGTCTGTCTGTGTTGCTGTGCGTGAGTAATAGTTGAGTGAGCGAGAAGGGGGCATTCTTCGCTTTCTTTCTCTAGGGGCTCTTTCTTTAAAAGTGGCAGAGGAGTTGCCACCAGGATAATTAGTCGGCCTAGCACCACCCATCGGAGCAGGGTAGACTTATCTTCCTGTCCTCTGTCACAGGAGTAATATCTCGGTCTTTCTACCCTAGTAGACAATGAAGTACCATACTTCTAGTGAGCCACACTTATAGACTGAAGATACCTCCTGTATAGGAACCCTACCCTTCCTAGGGCTCTCCTATAGTTGTGACAAGGATTCACATCCATATGTTAAAACTGGATGTATGTAGCAAGCAAGAATTCTTTTTCTAACTCTCAATGACAAGGATATATTGCACAAGATGTTTTTCATTTTATGAAATGCAGTTTTTGCCTGTCCAATTCTGTTTCTTATTTCAGTTATGCATCTTCCATCTGATGTTATCCATGTGCCCAGATGGAAAATGCATAATTGAAATAAGAAACAGAATTGGACAGGCAAAATCTAAACCCATTTAATATATATATATATATATATATATATATATATATATATATATATATAATATATATATATATATATATATATATATACGCATATAATCGAGGCCTCTGAGGCCCTTGATAAATGTGTAGAGAAATCAGGCATTTCAACCCCCTTGTCATCTTTCTATCTAGAAAATGTGTAAGGGTTACCCTGGCTTTGCAACCCCCCCTGCCCCACCCCTCCCCAGCAAACCCGCCGCCTTTAAAGCTTTCTTTGCTTCAAAGCCCCTGATAATATCTTGACTATGTTGAAAGGAAACTTTATAAATTAACCTCACCCTGAGAGATTCGCGGCTCGCGTGCCTCGAACTTCACCTGACAATTCTCGGTGATAAGGGGTTGTCCTCTGGACGGTTCCCATTTAGCAGATTCCCACAATCGCATCTGTCTATGTAATCGGGAACACGCGCGCACAGATACACAAACACACACACATTCACACACATACACACACACATACATTCGCATTAAAACATTCCGTTGAGATTTGAAGTAATGATGACACCAGATATTGTTGTACAATTTACTGAGTTGGTATATTTCACTGTAGTAGTAGCAGCAGAAGTAGTAGCAGCAGCAGCAGTAGTAACAGAAGCATGAGAACACATGATATTACTGTCTAATTTAAGCCAGGGTTTGGCTTCAAAATTATATCCCAGAATATGGTAATTAAAAAAATGTTGTACATATAACATATATATATATATATATATATATATATATATATATATATATATATATATATATATATATATATATATATGACTTGACTTTCTACCCCACTAGGACATCACACAAGCGATAAACACCCGATGACACAAAGTGCCACCATGTGGATGAGGATCACCGTGGAGAGGTCCCAGAAACCGCGTTCAGACAATTGGCCATATTTATAGCCTGCCTATATTGCGGCCTCTGGCAAAAGCCAGAACAGGGCTTCATATAACTAAAAATTTCGTCCGTAAATGAACATATATATGCATATATATATGTAAGTATGTTAATACTTTTTAATATATATATATATATATATATATATATATATTATATATATATATATATAATATATATATATATATATATATATATATATACGTGTGTGTGTGTTTGTGTGCGAGCACACACACACACACATATATATAATATATATATATATATGTGTGCTCGCACACAAAACACACACACACGTATATTATATATATATATATATATATATTATATATATATATATATATATATATTTAAAAAGTCATACAATTCAGTAATGAGAGTATTTCCATAAAATTGAAATAATCAACAGTTAAAGCTATAACCTGTATTTTATTCAAAGTAAGCCCCTTATGCATTGATACAGCAAGTGGTTCGATCTAACAAACACTGGAACGACATCTGTAGTGCTACGTTGTTATGGCCCTTACAGTCGCTATTACGGCCCTTTGCATGTCATGAATATCGTCAAAAAAAAGCATCCTTTCAATAGTAAACTTTAATTTTGGGGAATATAAAATATTCACAGGGCGACAAATTTAGGGAGTAGGGTGGATGGTTGAGAACACGCACTTGTTTTTGGGCCAAAAATTCCTCTACAACTACCGCTCTTTAAGCCGGTGTATTGTCACGAAGAAAAACAAATTCACAGGTGTGGAATACAAAACGGGCAAGCAACTTACCCCCCCCCCCCCCCCCCCCCCGCACCAAAAAAAAAAAAAAAAAAATCTTGCACTAAAATTGACGAATAGTCTCTGTATTAACACCAAATTTATCAACCATCATCCTCACAGTCAAACAACAATCTTCTTGTATCCGTTCTCGGAATTTTGCAATTAGTTCATCATTACGAACAAAACATTGGGCATCCAGGGCTAGCTGCATTAGTAATCATTTCCACACCGCATTTGAATCATGAATACCATCTGAAAATATGTTGTCGCATCTGTTTTATTGTCGCAATGCGCGCTTTTTCTGAGTTTTAAAACATAATTTAATGTTAGCTTTTTTGGCTCCATGCTGAATACGTAACAATGCACCACTGACTAGGTTGACAAAATAGCGGCTTGTTTGTTGTCTGCTTATCATGCGGCGATGAAAAGTTGCCATATCATAAACGAAAGTTGCCTCTTTGGATTCCATGCTCTGATTCATGAATTGCATTTTTGTCTTAGCCATAATAAAATCAGTTTCATTACCTAACTGTTGGACCTTGTATATAAAATCAATGCGTATGTCCTTTACAGAACGCGTTGCTCTCTTCACGGCACGCCTGAAAGTATCCCTCTCCCTAGCCAGCTCTCCAGCTCCACATGTGCTTTCAGTGATAATGCATCTTCATTGTCCTGTATCCATCTTCAAACACTGTTTACGAGCCAGTTGTCATTGATGTTCAACGCGTGCAGTTTGCCTGTGTTTTCCCTTTTCTTCATCCATGGTATTCTGAGAATATTTCTGTAACATTTTAGTTCAAAATCTTAAACCTTTTTGTTTAATGACTGAGTGAGAGTCCAGGACTCACAGCCCTAAGTTACCTCAGGAAAAATGCATGATCTCAAGATTTTTACTTTAACTAATTTACTGGTACTTTGCCATATGTTCTTCGTGCTGTTTAATCTCTGCATTTCTAATGCAAGTCTTCTTGTGACTTCTTTCGAGCAGTCCCCATGTATTTTGAATCTGTGACGTTTTCTATTTCTTCTTTTTTGATTGTGATATGTGGTTGGTGTGCTGTATTTACCGAAGAAATGATTTTTGGCTTTTTAAAATTCAGACAAATATTCACCTCTTTGCTGTTTTTTTTTTTTTTGTTTGACGGCCATAATTAATTTGTTTAAATCTTGTACACTACTGTAAAGGAGACCTGTGTCATCTGCATATCTAAGTTCTGAGATAGGATTACCTGCAATTTTTAGGGGATCAAAGCTCTCACAAGCCTCATCGCTAATATTGTCAGCATATATGCTTAAAAGGGAGGAGAGAGAATACAGCCCTGTCTCACTCCTTTCAGCAGTTCAAATCACTCTGATGTTTCACCAGCTACTCTGACTGCTGGTTTTTGTTCATAGTAAAAAGATTCCATTAAGTGTTCTAAATATTTTATAAATGCCACAGTTTATGGTGTTGCACATAGTTAAATGTCTTGCTGTAGTCTATGGAACAAGTTTAAAAATCTATATTGTATTCTCTACACTTCTCTAGTAAGATTCTCACACTGAACACACCCACCCACACACAATAAACTAAGAACAGACATGCAATTACTAGAATGGTAGACTGAGAGAAACAACGCGCACTAATGCTACTGAACGTTTAGACCAGAATCTTTATCAACAGACAAAACAACACGCTAATTAAACAAACGACAAGACCAGCATGGAACAGAAATTACATAATAGAAAAAAACATGACTTCTTGTCCATAATTGTCCCTAGCCGAATAATAATCTTAGCATCCATTAAGGGGGACTGTGTAAAAAACATATTTACAAAGAAACATATCAACACAGCATGACAGTGTCCATTGAAACTAGTTAAAGAGGATTAAAGGTAAAACCCACAATTCTCGTTTACCAGCTGATTTTTGTATTCATTCCTACGGGCTGTCATATCTCTGAGGGGTGTCAGATGTTGATGCTTTAAACGTTTTGAGCCCATATGCGCCTGAGCTACTCACAACAACAACACATTCCATAAACAACAGTCAGTTAACAAAAAAAAAAAAAAAAAGGCGGTTGCCTCAAGAAAGCTACCCAATTTCGCCTGGGACACAGTGCGTCAACCGCGTCGAACTAATCCGAGACAGTTTTCGACACAATGTATATAGACGTCGAAGGAAGACATCTCATAACATCTCCAGAAAATAACGAAAACCCATGTAAAAAAATACAAAATCACGCAGGCAAACGAGACTAACCAGCTAGTCGTGCTACCAAATACCCACTGAAGCAGATTTTTTTTTAAATGGAAAAAAAGGTTAAAAAAGGTAAAGTCGGGAGATGTGAACCAGTGTCATTCTTCTTCTTCTTCTGTCTTTCTATCCCCCAACTGAGCATAGGCCCTCAACCAACTCACGCCAAGTCGTTCTATCCTTCGCCATTGCATGGAGCTCTCCCCATGTCCTCCCAATCTTTCTAACCTCATTCTCCAGCTCTCTTCTCCATGTGTTTTTTTGGCCTTCCTTTATTCCTATGCTCCTGTGGGTTCCAATGCAAAGACATTCTTGTTATGCTGTTCTCCTGTTTTCTCAGTGTGTGCCCTATCCAACGCCAGCGTCTTTTCCTCACCTCCTGATCCACTGGAGCCTGTTTAGTTCTCTCCCAAAGTTCTTTTTATTTTTTTTAATCGATTACTGGCTGTGAATTCCAGTGGAAGGTCCCGGTTAATCGTCCGCTTGGACTTTTGGCTTTCACCTGGACCTGATTTTTGCGTGTACAACCGTTTTTCATTTCCCTGCCTCATGGGCAGCTGTACTCCGACTTCGAAGGAAGACGTTAGGCCTATTTCTAGGTTGACTGTGGCCATTGTTTTGTGTGGGTCGAGACGTTGCCTGATTTGTATGGTGTCCACTTTGTCTCCTCCGCAGGTATTGCTCTCGGAGTATCCCTTTGGGGCAGCCCCCTGTGGAACAGTTAGCCCTCAAGGGAAGGTAGGGGCAGATCATGGGCATTCCCCGCCATCCAAGGAGGCTTCCATGCATGCAGAGCCGGCACATGGCGCTCTGGTTCTGGGCTCACCCAAGGAATCGTCACGTCCTGCACATGCCCTGCTTAACCTCACAACCGTATCAGGCCTCCCGCTCGACAGGGGCTGCGCCCTCTGGAAGTCAGCGGGGAGCAGCCCGTGGGTTTTGGACTTTTGTGACCACACAGATAGGTACATTCTTTTTTTTCTTCGCACGTTAGATTTCTTTGACGAGCCGTTAGCCCGACAGAATTTTACATCCTGCATCAGGCATATCGTTATCAGTTTTGTCCCAACAATCGGGCGAGTGGGGTCTTTGGGTGTGGACATTCGATCTTTTTCAGTTCAATACAAATTTTGATGGTCAGATTTTGATCCGTATGATCTAGTTTTGTCGGACAATTAGGATGGTTGCTGTTGTGGTGTACCTCAGCGCGGTGTCGACGACACTGAGGGTTAACCGAGGATGTACATGAATGGCCAGCCTATGGATGGTTGTGTTGTGGGTGTACCTCAGCGCGGTTGACGACGGACACTGGGGGTTAATCCGAGGATGTTACAAGGTATGGCCAGCCTATGATGGTTGCTGTTGTGGTGTACCTCAGCGCGGTGACGACGACAACTGGGGTTAAACCGAGGATGTACAAGGATGGCCAGCCTATGGATGGTTGCTGTTGTGGTGTACCTCAGCGCGGTGACGACGACACTGAGGGTTAACAGAGGATGTGCAGTGAACAATGTTCTCTTTACTCCGCAGTCTTTTAACCAAGGGTTGTAATTTTGGCTGTACGTTTGACAAACCTACTCATGTTCCTAATGAGTTTTGATAACATTTTTCACCCAAGCGTTTGGGGGGCGGGCTGATGAGAGCCACAAGGAACATCACCTCTGGGGGCCGCCGCCGAACTCCGAGATTTCCCCTGACAGCTCTGTTAATGATCATTTGAGACATATCCGTGGCGCACGACGAGGACGTGCTGTAGGGGTCTTGCGTGAGGTTCCGTACAACCAGGATAGTTAAGGACATGGCGCCCGAGTGACGTACGGAGTATCTCCTTATACACATCATGTGGGACTTAACCTCCCTCACGCCTGTGACATAAATCACCGCGCGCCACTCCCCAAAGTTCTACATTAGTTATTCTATAATACCACTTTATTCCCTCTATTCTGCGCAGGCACAGTTAATGAATGTCTGTAATTTATTAGTAATTGCCTTGGTTGTTCTCCATGTTTCCGGCCCCATAACAATAGTACTGATTTGAACATTAGAATTAAAATTTTTAGTTTAGTATTTTCTTTTAATTTCTTTTGACCTCCACAAATTCCATAGTGCTATGAAAGCCCCTCTTGCCTTTTGTATTCTTATTTTTCAATATCTCTATCAGTTCCTCCATATTTATCTACATTACTGCCTAAATAGGTGTACGACTCCACGTGTCTTGGAGTGGGGTGCCATTAAGAGATAACCACATTACTATTTGCCTGATTTATTCTCATTATCTTTGTCTTTCCTTTATGGATTTCAGACCAAGCTGCGTGGATCTCGCATTAAGTATATTTAATTTATCTTGTATCTGATTCCGTGAATGGGACAGAAGAGCAGCAATATCATCAGCGAGTCCCGATTCATCAGCCTGTTTTGTAGGGTCCACTGAATTTCCATTCTGGTGTTTGTCAGTTACTGTTTTCAGTAGTCCAGTCTATAGCCAGTAAAACTAAGAGAGGCGCAAAGACATCCCTGTATCACGACGCTGTTTTTATTTCAAATGCATCTGTTGGCTTTCCCATGAAAGAACCTCGACATTTCCATTTCTTTATGTTGCCTTTACTAAGTTGATAATTTTCTGTGGGATTCCATAGTGCCCCATCAATTTCCAGGAGATTCCCTAATCAATGCGTGTCAAATGCTTTTTTAATATCTATAAATCCAATGTAAAGTGGTGAGTTTCATTCAATGCTTTGCTCCCTATAATACGTAATG
>CAJHNH020006049.1:0-15457 GCA_905116865.2 Candidula unifasciata
GATGACTTTAAATAGTGGACAATGAAAGGGAAAAGGGTCATTTATTTGAACTTGTTCCCAGTGGCAACATAATTATTGATATGGACATTTTGTGTGAGAATATTTCATTACAATTAGTGTGTGCAAGTTGTCATGAAAGTGTCAGATTAGTTGAAATTCAGATGCAAGGTTTAGGAAGTAAACTTTCATTTCACTGCAACAATGAAAAATGTTCTGGACAAAAGGCTTTCACTACATGCGAACAAATCATTGTAGGTAATAGGACAGTCAGTAGTAAGTATTGCGTTATCGTATCTTCGTCCTTCTTAGGACGAAATTTTTTGTCATTTGAAGCCCTACTCTGGCTTTTGCCGGGGGTCGCAATATAGGCAGGCCATATATGGCCAAATGTCTGAACGCGGTTTCTGGGACCTCTCCACGGCGATCCTCATCCACATGGTGGCATTTTGTGTCATCGGGTGTTTATCGCTTGTGTGATGTCCTGGTGGGGTAGAAATTCAGTTCAGTTCAGTTCACTTACTTAGTGTCCACAGATATGCCGTGAGAGGCAATCTCTTCCCAGATAGTTTCAGGCGCGTTATAAACACCGCCTTTAAACCAATCTATTGAAAGACCCCCATTACAGGTTTTCTCGTGTCTTCGCATAGCCTGGAAAATGTTCCATCATTTGCCACATTTAGGACATGCAAAAGCGTGAGCTGCTTTATTTACATCTTTAATGAACATGAAGTGATCTTTATAAAATAAAAGGTGCAAAGTGTCCGGATACGTTCCAATACCTCGGAGTTTGGGGCTAAGGGCCTCTTTATCGTTAAATTCAAAAACATCTACATTAATTTTGAAAAAAATCTTCCAAGGCGGGAAGCTCTGCCAAAGTTACCCGTGGAAAATTTACCTCCGATTTCAAACCCTGGTAGGCAACCCACTGATTATGGAGCTCCTTGGTAATTGTCCTACAGTTCTTAGAAGGAGCTCCTCGAAAAACAGCCAAACAACGAAAAAAGCAAAGATTATCATTGTACGGGTGATTTTTTGAATCGTGTTGCAGTATATGTATGACCTGGTTGGATGTAATATGTGTTGGGATGACTCCTATGCAGCCACCTATAGGAAATTCGTGTATGTGGTAAATGTAGAAAGATATAGCAGGTATAGACTCCACACAAAATTTGGAGTTGAGGCGATTGTGTCTGGCGAAATCTACCATCTCAGTTTCAGAAACGCGTGAAACAAATTTATCAAAATCCTTTTTATTGTTAATAAGTGTTGGAACTTCTAATACGCAGGAATTGTTGGCAGAGGCGTGAAAAAAAACGGAGATCACCCGTCTCACGATGTTTCAAAACAAAATGATGGGAAAAGTTTATCTTTACTAGTGTGTATTGATCAAGGCTGCTGTGTTACATGATTTCTAGGGCATGGGGATGGTGGTAAGTATATTGTTTTCATGTGCATACATTTTATGTATCAGCTACTCTCCTGTTCAATCTAAATCTATAGCATTGCTGAGCAGTGAGTTATATGCGATAGACCGTGTATGAACGAAGGAAGTAAAAGGATTGTGTTTTTAAGAGATAGGCCTTGTGCGTGTCTGTCAAAGAGGCTAATATGTGGCTCTTCTGTAGTATTCGGTGCTGTATCGAGCACAATTTCTCTGTGAATGCTATTTGTGTGTTTGTGTTTACGTGTGTGTGCTAAATTATGTTTTATTCAAATTATTGAGCGCATTTTATGCGCCTACCACCTATTTAAAATCAGACATTTGGTCTCCAGGCTGCATATTTCCAATTAAATGAATGAATGAAATTCTACCCCACCAGGACATCACACAAGCGATAAACACCCGATGACACAAAGTGCCACCATGTGGGTAAGGATCACCGTGGAGAGGTCCCAGAAACCGCGTTCAGACAATTGGCCATATTATTAGCCTGCCTATATTGCGGCCCCTGGCAAAAGCCAGCGTGGGGCTTCAAAAAACAAAAAAGGACGCAAGTATGCTGCATATAATAGCTATTCAGCTGGTTCATGTCGCAAGCATGCTATGGTAACACAATCACCATCGCAACGTAATGGCATGTTGATTGAACAAAAAAGAAAACCGTTACGACAGTAAACAGATGCTGCGTCTTCATAACGGTTTGTGTTTTATTCTTGAAGTGATTGGTAATACATGTTTATAATGGAGTTGAAGTAAACCGCATTCACGCTTTAATGAATTTTGGTAAGTGCTGTTGCTTCCATTGTTGATATAAAAGTTGGTTATTGATGTACGTTTTGGTTACCTCCCATACCTTTGACAGGGTGAGAGTGTGGTTGTGTGTTTAGTTGAAACAGGTAATCTACTGCCCCACTACTCTTATTCCCAGATTGACAATAACACATCCCGTATATACAGTTGGGTTGGCAATATCAGGAAATTTTAAATGTAAACTTACCTGCAATCCCCCCATTCTACATTGTATGTATGTGTACATTTATAAACCACTAGGCATGCATTAGGGCGTGTGTGCTCGTGCTAGCCGATGATAAAATTGAATGAACCGATGAGTGCAGTGACGCCAACCGGGATTAGATAAGTAACCAGACTCTTTGGTGTGATGTCTTATGCTCTATTTACAGGTCCACTCTGAGTCACTATGATAATCACAGACTGTCTCGAAGGGTCTCTGGTGGATCCAGCAGTATTGCTTTGGTTTTGATCTCATTATTCCAGTTGCTCTTGAATATCTTTGCTTGAGTCTTAATGATATATATATATATGTGTTGCATTTATTACATGTCTTTGGAAGTTTTTATTATTGACTTGAGTGTCCATCATTTACTGTTCAAACTGTCTAGAATATTTGTATGTTTAACCATTAATCCTAATATGTTTTAACATGGCTGAGGTTTTACAATATCATGGCCTGAAGGCTATCGTCTTATAGTAGTGGGAAGTTGCGCCTAGGAATATTATATATTCTGTAGTGCCATAGCTTGAGTTGCCCTACTCCTGAAATAGGTTGGGTGTATATTGGCCACAGGATACCCTTTAAACCAATATGAGCCGACACCTCAACATTATTCTATTTCAGAGTGCTGTTGGTTCTTAAAGGAGAAATCCTTAAAACAGGCACGTGGTACGAGATGTATGTGACATTTAACAAACATCAAAAATACACCAGGTGGTGCTCAACCAGTGGATCTTCCTAGCTGTCTGTTCGTTTTCCAACATAATGGCATCACCTAGAAATACGCGCCTTCATTTAATAAGCAATGCTAAACTAGATAACTTTATTTTGCCTAGTAAAATCACAAACAGTCAAAATGCTAGAGCTGGTTCTGTAATCTAGTGTATAAGACACGCAATTAATTCGCAGAGGCTGAATACAAGCGACCAGCAAGGGAATGGTTTAACAATAAATGGCATTTGCATAGTCCCCATTTGTGTGGGATTCAGAGCTCTACTTTAGGAGCAAAAATGTGATACACTAGCCTCTTCGCCCCTTTACATCAAGAATGTGGTTTAAGGCGAGTCCTTCTAGGAATTTTCTTTGAAGTTGCAGTGAATTTGCCGTGAAAGACAATAACATGTATACAAACAAGCTGGACCTATGGTACACAATAAACCCATGAAACAAAGCGCAGTTTACACTTACACAGGTAGCCACCAATTTCCCCTGGGGTTGTAGTGGGTGAACGCGAATAAAAGAAGCACATTTTTCCCTGAAGGAATTGTTTCATGGATCTTTACTGCTTTAACATGTAATAGGAACACATGTGTATACCTGCCCCCTCCCCCCAAAAAAAATTTATACAGTACTAATAAATTCCGATTAATATTTAGGAAAAAAAAAAAAAAAATTTGAATTCGACTACTTTCAGACTGCTACTAATAAAAGTTGTTAATAACAGAAGTGGAAACGTATTACATTCTAGAAATGTTGACATTCAGTTTTAAAAAAAAAATGACTGTCCATTTTTTATTATTAACAACGACTGCTTGTTACACGTTGAAGATAAAAGTGATTTTTAGCTCACTTCATCCGTCTTCGTCTTTATGTTTATCTTTTAAATAATGCCGCAAACTCAACACGGCAATAAATGATTGACTGAAACAACCTTTATATCGTATATGTTTTTTTTCTGGTCCACTGAGTATAAAAGAGTTTTTCCCAATTTCATATAAGCTAAAGACAACATGACGTTGGCTACAACATATATCCAGTGCTGGTCTACCAACATTTAGGCTCGTGCCATAAACTTTGCCGATACCAAGGCAGTTAGTGGGTAAGAACACGCATTTGCTGGCTTTGTGATCATAGGTTGCAATGTCCACCCAGGTTGCTTTAGGATCAAATGATTTGTTTCCATAAATCCCAGTCTAAACAGGTTCCATGAAATGTTACACTGCTACGTGCAATATTCATTTGTAGTGTATGGTCATTTCTGATCAGAACAGCTTAGTTTAAGAATGTCATCGGACGAAACCACTGGCTGCCAGATGTATAGCCCTGAATGTATTGCCTTGTCTGAGTCTTTGTTCTTGGAAGCTTGGATTAGGCGGCGGGTGAGTCTGCACAATACGTCTCTTGTGGATTGTATGATCTTGTTTCAATTCTGGTATGTCGTTGTCGTGTGTATCTCCTAAGCGTTGTTTCTGGTTTATTGTCTTCATCACTCTATGAGTTTCTTATTTCTTGGCTTTATCTTTATATCCTTCTCCGGTTTGATAATGACGTTTTTGGAATCCTTTTATCTCTGTTGTGTTAGATTGTATGTAGGGCTGTACCGAATAGTGATTTTTACTATTTGGCCGAATACGAATACGAATAGTGAATAGTGTATAAAGTGTAACTAAAAAAACACATACACACACACATCCATAATATCAAATGTACACTGAACTTTTACTTCACATAAAGTAGCACCGAATAGTCATCTTCTTCTTTAGCATTCTGAGCTCTTGGGATTTACTGTTTCAGATATCACTCGTCTCCATTCATCTCTCTCACTGGCCTTATCTTCACAATGTGTGACACCAGTTGTTTGTAGGTCTGGCTGGATATTATCTCTTGAACTTCTTTCTTGTTTGCCTCGTGGTCGACGCCAGTTCCTCTCTCAGGTGCATACAGTTTTTACTCCTCTGTCATCTGACATTCTTTCAAGATGCCCCAACCATCTTAGTCTGTTAGCTCTTATGATGTCAGTGACCAATGGTGATTAAAACGTATTATGTGTTACGTTGTTGCTTTTCACTCTCCATTCCCCGCTGTTAGCATTTTTGAAGAGTCCAAAGATTTGTCGTAAAACTGTTTTCAAAGACCTGTATTAAGGCCTTATCTTTTTTATTTCTGCTTCAAGTTTAAGAGCCATAAAAAACGACTGGTCTTATTAACGTTTAATATATTTTGATCTTGGTGTTGCGAGACAGACGCTTTGACTTTAGAAGATGTTGAAGGGCATAGTATACTTTATTTATAGATTGTATTTCTTCTCTCAGCATCGTGTTCCCGTAATGTTTGTTCCAGTAATGTTTGTTCCAGTAATGTTTGTTCCAGCAATGTTTGTTCCAGCAATGTCATACTCACTCTCCGTTCCATCAATATACTGTTCAGAGTTTGTTTCAAAAATGCCGTGTTCACTCTCTATTTGATCAATGTCCTCTTCACTGTCCATTCCAGCAATGTCTGTTTACTGTATGTTCCTTCAATGTCATGTTAATTATCTGTTTCATAGATGTCATACATCGGTCACGTACTCAGAATGGACATACAGAGACTTCCCCACCAAGCCTTCATATGGTCACCAGAGGGTAAAAGAAAACAGGGAAGACCAAAAGAAACTCTCCGTAGAACCATCACAAGGGAGAGCTCAACCATAGGTCTCAAGACCTACATCAAGTGGCAACGAACCGACAGACGTGGAAAGCTATGACCTCTGCCCTATGCGCCATCTTTGGCACAAGAGGAATAACTAACTAACTATAGATGTCATGTTCCCTGTCTGTTCCATTTATATCCGGTTTACAATTTGTTCCGTCAATGTCCTGTTCACTGTTTATTCCAGCAAGGGCAGGGTCCTTGTTTTTGTTAATAAAAACATACATACTCACAATTTTGACAATTACAGCCTTTAATATATTTGGAGTGTGTGTTGGTGTGTGTGTGTGTTTTGGTTAGGGGGAAGGCGGAAAGGGGCTGGGGGAGTACTGATCTGTAACTCTCGTGGTGTCAGCATTGGTCATCTCAGCAGGTAGAAGACCTACTTTGTACCAACAGTGCGGCAAAATAATGACATTAAGATCTACTGGGAACGTTATATATGGAGTACTACAGTAAACCGTGATTGCGGTAAAAGGCACATATTTTATGTGCCTGTGAGGAATAGAGATAGAGGGGGGGGGGCGAGCAGAAGGAATCATGAGCAGGTTTTCAAACAGTTGTTATAAACAAGTCATTATTGTGAAGGATACTGTAAATTTTCAGTACATAATAACGCTTTTATATTTTAGTAACTCTTGATATTAATTTATGCATTTACAATTATCGTTTTTTATGCACTTAATTACATAACAGTATAGAACGGCAGAAGATCGTGAGCTGTACACTTTTTTTAAAAATACTGTTGAAATATAACCGAAAAAAAAAAACAACTGAACAACTAACTAGATAATGAGATGACAAAGACAGTGGGCTGACTGGAGTCGATCTTACTGCATGCAGTACTAAAAACAACATACAATTCGACTAGAAAATTCAGCATGTGGAATAGAAAAGACGAACACCGATTCTCTCAAATAGTTTCACTAATGTATTTATCGGCAGATTACTCAATACAACAACAGTACCTGGAAAAATCAACCAACAAGACAGAGCTATTAAATAAAGTCAACCACGTATGTAGTATTAGACATGTCACATTAAAAAAAAAATGCATTACATAATTATACAAATTAAAGGTGTTGATTTCAGACAAGATCATGAATTTAAGTATTACGGCACATGGATAGTATTCGACGGAACACATTTATCCCAGAAAAAGAAAACATAACAGGACAGGCTAAAACTACATTTTATAACATGAAGAATACTGTATGCAATAAATTCATATAAATTTAGATTAGAAAAAGAATTATAGTATGCTCAATAGATCCCCTTGTAACATATAGCTATGAATCATGGGCAATTAATAATCCAGCTAATTGATTTCTTGAGGCCTGAGAAATAAGTTATTACAGAAGAACCGTTGGAATTATCTGCACAGTTAAACCGAGCAACCTGTGTGTTCTGAAAGAAGCAAGGGCGTCTAGACAAATTAACAGAAACATCAGAAAAAGAGAACAAAAGAGAGAGAGAGAGAGAGAGAGAGAGAGAGAGAGAGAGAGAGAGAGAGAGAGAGAGAGAGAGAGAGAGAGAGAGAGAGAGGTAATAAAGAACCATTTCAGGTCTAAAGAAGTGTAAAGCATATACAACTAGACCTTATTTCATCGAACAGTGGGCATTCGGCGAATGCTGTGGCCACCTTTCACTTCCCAGAAATATACCCTTCGAACTGGGAGCTAAGGTCGCTTGGTGAGGGGGAATAGGGGGCTATAAAAAAAAGTACGACATCTTCCAGACCCACGACCTTCTGATCCGCATCTAATATTAGCTGCTCCACCACTGAAGTTGACCTCTAAGGTTTTGAGAAGTACCCCCAAACCTAACCGCACTACTGGCTTAAGACCAGACAGGGTTTTGCACTCTGCGGCTAAACGTGCCAAACGAGTCGCTGATCCAAGAAAACCTCATGAACAGTCTTGAGAAATACAGCGAACTGGTGGCCAGTGCAAGAACAAACATGGAATGCTGAGAAACTAGATTTATTTTTGGGCAATTCAAGAAGGCCACGCTCAGATGTCATTAGCAAATGAACTATTAGCAATAAATAAAATATCGTCTGCTCAGAGAAAGTTGGTGAGAATATATATATCTACCAATACTGTTTCTCGTCTTGGTTGTGCACACTCTTAGACTCAATTGACTTCATCCTTTGTCATCATCCTCCCATTTTTTTTCGATGTCTACATATTGCCCACTTGCATCTTGTTTTTTTTCCACTGCATTATGGATGTTATACTTTTTGCTAAAGGAACATAACGTTCTTGGTAGTTAAATCTAGAAAGAGGATGTGCAGAAGTGAATCATGGACACTCAGCCGAGCAATGAAACATTGTTGTGGGAGCTGCAGATATGGGTTGTGAGAGATAGATGATGAGAACACTAGCAACAGGTACAAATTTATTGAAGAAACTCTCTTGAAAATATTACCTTACAAAGAGAACGATTTCAAGAATGCAATTATCGTTTTTTTGTTGTTGTTGTTGTTGTTGTCACATAGTGATAGAAAGATAACTAGAGCACACAGTGGCAACACGAAAACTGGAGGACATGAGAGGTTCAGGGAGACCAAAAGAAAGGACGCTTGACTAGTTTGTCATTGTAGCATACAAGAGCTTATCTATTAGCTATGACTGATAGAACACCAGACAGAAGGCTGTCAGTAGCCCGACTACAAACGCCACATGACAAGGGGCATAAAAGGAAACACAATGTGGTGGTGAAAAAAAAAAAAATTGACTGCAGAAGCCACAAGGACATTTATCCTAAAAAACTTCTTGTCCAAAGAGTGGCCCCATGGGGGGCGGGGGGGGGAGGGGGGGGGAGGGGGAGTCTTACGCACAGTTCATCGTGTTTTATTATTTTCAAAAACAGTTTAGGCTTTTTTTGTTTTTTTCAATTAAGATTTCTCTCCTGTATTCGTTTGCAAACTCTGAGCAAATATCTTGAACTCTTCTCAACACAATAAACATGACACTTGTGAGAATTCACTTACGTTTAATGAGATCGCTACTTGCAGCACCTTAAACAACTCATGTGTTGGGTTTCTCCCTTGCATGTGTATTTATATATGTCGCCTGCGACTACCTGCATGATTAAATTCTGCACCACAAACATCACACGTATGATTTCTCTTCTGTATGAATTCTTCTATGCTGTCTCAGCGTACTTTTAATGATAAAGTCAGCGCCACAAGTCAAGATAACAAACATCACACTTGTAAAGTGTCTCTACTGTATGAATTCTTTTGTACTATGTGAGATTACTTCTATCAGAATAAATTGAACCGCAAACATCACATCTGTAAGGGTTTTCTCCTCTCTCTATTTGTGTGTGTGTGTGTGTGTGTGTTTCTTAAGATTACCGTTATCTATGAAATTAATCTCACAAACATGGCACTTGTAAGGTTTCACTCCTGTAAATGGTCTTACAAAAAGTGATCTTATGTGACACTCCCTATTGTAAGTTAGTGGTATCTTAAATTCCGGTCCTAGGGGAGGTAATCCATTTTTTTGTGAAAGCTGACATAAGGATATTCTTTAGATTAAATATTTTTTAAATATTTTTTCACCAACATTTCAAAATGTGATTCCACACAGGCCAAGACCCATAACCCCACCATATATCAACGTCTGGCCATGGAGTTACAGATATTTTTTTGCACGGGATGCATCTGAAATAAATCGTGTTTCATCAGTTTCCGTCGATCCTATCGTGGAAATGACAGAATATTTTCATGTCATCTGTCATTTACTGGATATCGATTAATACAGCATTTCTAAGCTAGATGCCTTCTAAATTACCAATTACAATTGTTAGGTACATTTGCTTGCACCTGCCAAAAGTTTGTAACTATAAATCTGGATCAGTCCGTGCATGTTTTTACCATACGAACGATAGCACACTGGATTAGACGGTGCACTAAATGTGCTATTTAGATGGTACCTATCAAGTTGAAAAATATAAAGATGAATTGGAGTTTATTTAAATTGTATGTATATGTCCCAAAAGAATACTGTATGTTTGATGTCAAAGAATCCTTGCATACATAATGTCGGCCACATGTGTCACAAACATGGTCTTCATAGTTGGTCTAAATCAGGATATGGATTGCGTTGTTTCCCTTGATAGCTCCTAGATTATGTCTTGTGATTGAATTTGCATCCCCTGATTACCATAATGCGCCTGCCACACATTTCTTCACTAGTTTTTGCGTAGATATTTTTAACGCAGATTATACTCACTGGATAGTACCTCATAGCCAGTGGTACAGTTGCTGACAAAGCCGGCTGTGTCTGTCAAAAAACTAGATTATCGTATCACACACACAAATAGTGAACCACGATTACCTCCAAAATAGACACATAAACAATGTATGTCGTCACAATTAATGGGTTGGCAAAGTTGTCACAAGTTTTCTAGTCTGAGAATTTGCTGTTAACATTCATAATGTTCCACCATCTCCACATTACCTGAGTGCAATCTGCTGTTTCTTGACGGACTGCGAACTGTAGAGCAGCAATGTCGTGCTTCCTGAAAAAAGCAAGAGCCAGGGCTTGTGTGCACTGGAAGGGTAAGGAGCTTTATACGTTAAATTTAGTGCAAACTTCACAATAATAAGACGCTTATTCTCAGACTCAACAATGTTGATAATCTGAAGCAAATTTGCACTGAGATCGGTTGATAACCTGCACACATGTGCCAACTCTACAACTTCATGGTTTTCAAAGTAAGGAGAAAATAATAAAAGGTTG
Organism: Candidula unifasciata; assembly: GCA_905116865.2. Lineage (NCBI taxonomy): Eukaryota > Metazoa > Mollusca > Gastropoda > Stylommatophora > Geomitridae > Candidula > Candidula unifasciata. The sequence goes on from CAJHNH020006049.1 coordinate 10,619, forward strand.
TATCATTCTTGCTAACTGACACTAGCCTGTGCGACACTGATTTTAAAATAGAACAATAAGTCGCATTGAATAACAGTATATCTACATCATTAGTTTTTCGGTCTTCATAATCTTCTTGTTGTACATGTTCAAGGAATAAACATGTTAGCCCCACTTTGCGACGGTCCTAGCAAGCCAGAAGTGGTGTAATTTATTGCTGCTAAAACAGAGACATGAGCAACTAAAGGGCACACTTATGTGTTATTTAATGTGACAGGACATCTGTGTATACGACGTATACATTGACCAAACAAAGATAATAAGGCGCATTCCAAATATGTGTCGATTGTAAATACATGTGTCTTTCTTCTCTATGGCTACAGAGTTTAGAGATTGAAGCAATACGGTGAGAGTTGTATTGTATATGGAATGTTTATTGTCGCCAGAGGAGTGCTTTACATTGTGTACATTTGTTTCGAACAGGCAATGCGCCCTATGCAATACTGTTGCTTGTGCGTGACTGACTACTTCCATCAACAACACACTCAAGTTGTAGTGGCTAACTATTTGTTAAAACACCTGCTGTCTTTTGCATTTAACGCTTCAGCATTTTAATGAATTTTGCAGGACAAAATGTTCCATAGACTTCAAGTTTGATTGTGACATCAATTGTACCCGATGTGTGCCCTATCTTTGTCCGAATCAGAATTTACAGAAACTACTTTTTTTTTTCTTTAAAATGTATGATTAAATATAGGATCCGAAATGGAATTTCCGTTTAGCTAATATTATTATTTTTATTATGCATTTGTTGACATTTAATGGTGGGTTCAATCATTTGTTAGACAGTCGGTCTATGTTAGGATGGACTATCATTGCCTTGTTTTATATTATTTTGGGTGTGTTTTGTTTGTTTGCAATTATTGTTTTCTCATAGAATAGATTCTCCAGCAGAAGAGTGTATAACGGGAATGATGCCCTATGGCTATTTATGACCAAACGAGAAAAAAGAAAAAAAAAAGAATGAAAACAGAATGGAAGAGATATAAAAAAAAGTAAGATGGCCCTAGTGAAATGGCCAAGCTGACTAATAGAAAGATCACATATTTAAAATTGTTCATCATCATTATCATGTGACTACTAGGGCCATATATTCGTTCTCACCATTTATCATCACAGCCAACAGACACAACAACAGCTGCGTTTAAAAAAAATAATAATTTCTACACACGTGTGTAATAATGCGAGAAGACACTGTCGGGATAACAAACAAGAAATGGTAATATTAAAATGTTTTAATGCTACTGTCCTTGTGGCGAGTATGCTGATTTAAAATAGAACAGATAAAGGCAGTACATTTGTATTTACAATGCGTCAACTGTTGCAGTACAGACATCAACAAGTGAAGCAGTACAATCTATGTCACGATAAAGATCAGCATGCGACAAATAAGTCTGGCTTTATGTATGCATCGATTCTCTGAAGACTAACCGCTAGTGCTGGGTTAAAACATCCACTTAGAATTCAATTAGGGTTTTCTGTCTGATGTATGAATACTGAAGCTTACTAGGTAATATCACAAATCATACTCTCGAACAAACATGTTTGACTATAAACCACGGGGGGAATGCAGTATATGGGCTGGATGTGTCTAAATTACATTTTAGCACGTACACACTTATGTATTTAATATTTGTAATTGCTATATTAGACATCAGACGCATGTGTTTCAGACGTACATGATGTTCAACCAGTTCCTGTCTGACTACTTATTGATAACTTCTTCTTGTAATAACAGTTTAAATTTATAAGGCACACTGTGTATACCTGTCAAAAACATTTCGAAACCAATATCCTAGCAAATCCGTGTAAGTACTTGACATAAATCCCTCCGCTGTGTGGGGGCAGTTGGAAACATTATTTGTGGGAAATTTATTGTTGGGCAAAAAACGTCCATTGTTCAAACAAAGGCAAAACTCGATTTAACTATAACTGTTAACACTGTAAATGTTTGTGAAGTAAGGCTTAGTAAATACAAGTTTATTAAAAGAGTCGCATTTGCTTTCTAACTGTCATATATTAATGCACAGTTAATATTGTGTCCCTTAATGGCCTGTCTCCTAATTATATTTATATCCCTTGATTAGTCTGACACTGATACATAATGTTCATATTTTCCACAGCCTAAAACATAACACAGTTTACTTTAGTATGAGTGAAAGTTATACTGTATAATACACATTCCAATAGAAACCACACAGTGTAGGCACCAGGCAAATGTAGGTATAGATATGGTTTATACAGTTACGTACACTGGATGAAATTAGTCAAACTGGTCAGTAGAATTGTAAGACGACAGTTAGCAATATGTAGACTTGCATGTTAATAAACTCATTATGTGACATGCTCAAACAACTCTTGACAATGTGACAATCAAGATTCCATTACATCTTTACCTTGGTGTTAAACAACGCTGTACCGTGTGGTCTTTAGGCATACTGGGAAAACATGGTATCTGTGACGTGGAAGGACACAGTGTTGCAAACGGACTTCCTCTGAACAATTTCCTCCATAGCATATGTGCCCACACAGGCACCAAAGAATGTACAGAATACAACTCTAATGGCACAATGTAGCCCTAAATGTCACACAGACAACGTGCACCACCAAGCGTCACTTTAACGGTCAGTGTTGAGATCTGTTTCACCAAGAGCCATTCGTATAGAAGTCAGTCATTCATGTACTCATGATTACGTGTATCTTTATACATGACATCCAATAATCAAAATCAGTAGCCAATGATGTTTGCTAATACGGGCTGTAATCTCACACATAAGGTTCATCTTCCACAAGATACAACTGATGCAGATATGAATGTAGCCGTGCATACAAGGAGACTCGCACACACGCACGCGCATTTATAAATTTAAAATCAGTCAGTGTTTCGTGTTAGTCTGTGTGCGTTTTAAAAGTGCACCTAATCAACTATGTATCTTAGTAAATGCAGTAAAACAAAGGTGCGACTAAAAAAGTACAGCAAATCAATGCTGTATTCAAATAATTGCAACTAATTGCTGCTGTCTAAATATGTGCAACTTATAAATATTATGTCTATATTTATGCAACTAACCAATCACGAGTCTATAAATGTGCAACTAATCAATGCTGTGTCCTGATAGTTGCAAATAATTAATGATGCTTCTCAATAAGTGCAGCTGAACACTGTAGTGTATGAAAAAGTACAACAAATAATTGTACTGTACAGAATGGGCTTTTATAACGAATGAGAAAGACTGATTTGCTATTTGAAATGCATAGTTCAAACGGCGTGACGCAAAAACAAGTCATGTATGGAATTACTAAATAACACATGAAAAGTTGTTTGCTACTGGCCGGATTTGTTCTTCTTCTTGTCATTAATCTCATATTATTTGCTTTAGATTCTTCATTCATCTGTATAAAATGTTGCAGTTTATAAGTTTCTGCTATCAAGGCCTGGTCATCGGGAATATAACGTTCGTTGAAGATTATATGTAGTCTCTGTGTACTTTAATAACACCATGTACTAGCCCCATTAATGAGATTATCCTTCTGTCTATTATTACACTACGTAAATGAAATTTCTAGTGATGCATTACGGCCAGGAAAGTACAACAAATAATTGTACTGTACAGAATGGGCTTTTATAACGAATGAGAAAGACTGATTTGCTATTTGAAATGCATAGTTCAAACGGCGTGACGCAAAAACAAGTCATGTATGGAATTACTAAATAACACATGAAAAGTTGTTTGCTACTGGCCGGATTTGTTCTTCTTCTTGTCATTAATCTCATATTATTTGCTTTAGATTCTTCATTCATCTGTATAAAATGTTGCAGTTTATAAGTTTCTGCTATCAAGGCCTGGTCATCGGGAATATAACGTTCGTTGAAGATAATATGTAGTCTCTGTGTACTTTAATAACACCATGTACTAGCCCCATTAATGAGATTATCCTTCTGTCTATTATTACACTACGTAAATGAAATTTCTAGTGATGCATTACGGCCAGGTTTTCAAAATCGTTGTTATATTATACAGGAATCAATCTGTAGTAACTCCAACGCTTTGTGTTGACTTTTGTCTTTTGTAACATTTTTCTTTAAAAAAAAAAAAAATTTAAAAAACTGCTTTCGTGAGGGATATCTGTGTGTAACTGTCAACATTAAAATTATATTTATATATATATATATATTTATATATATATATATATATCTTTAATGAAGGATATCTGTGTGTACCTGTCAACGATAATTTTTTTTTATGCTTTAACGAGGTGCATCTGTGTGTCCCTGTCAAATAATTTTTTTTTTTAAAAAGCTGTTTTAATTATGTACATCTATTTGTACCTGTCACAGATTTTTAGAAACTGCTTTAATGAGGTACATCCATGTGTACCTGTCAAAGATTGTAAACCACTAACAAAGTGAACGTCATGTTAGTACAATATAAAAGTCTACCAGGTGTGCTCAAAAGTTGCAACGGTTTGGTTATAGGGTGTAATTTATCACGTTAAAATAAATGTGGTTCATACAATTAACTGTTATAGGCATGCCATGCAGATTTACACGTTGATATAACCCGATTGAGGTTGAGTAATCCATGCATGCCGAATGTCCGTTTCATTGCCCTCTTATCTTGACCTCACAGCTGATAAATATCAAGAAATATGTTGTATTGTTTCCCTTGTTTTTGATTTCTTCTATCTATGTGGCGTATTTATATCCCATGATTTTTCAGTTTGTAATAAAACTGTGTCACCTAATTGTTTTCCATCGTTTCGTGTGTAGGCATTTTGTTGCAGTTTTAAAGAATGAGA
>CAJHNH020006050.1:0-15438 GCA_905116865.2 Candidula unifasciata
TATTTGTCGGTCACCAACGAGCTCCAAAGTGTCCAATTTATCATCTAGAGTATCTCGTCAAGTGTGAAATGATAGACTGAGACTAAATTGGCAACTTTTTGCAAATATTATTTTGGCCAAACGCGTAAGGCATAAATTCTGCAAAATTGTCACTTGTGGTCATTTTTATGTTATCTCAATTGTTGCCCCCAGATTGTACAAAAATGCCAAATCAGACATCCAGTTTAACTACTCTGCATCTAGCGTGTCTATTCATGTGTAAAAATAATTGTCTGGGACTCACTGTTTAGTGGTAGGACACAAAACAAGTTGTTAGGGAACATTTCTTCGTAAAATTTTGTTTTTCACTTTTATCTTATCTATTTTTCTGTCACCTATGAGCTCCAAAGTGTCCAATTTATCATCTAGAGTATCTCGTCAGTGTGAAATGATAGACTGAGACTAAAATTGGCAACTTTTTTGCAAATATTATTTTGGCCAAACGCGTAAGGCATAAATTCTGCAAAATTGTCACTTGTGGTCATTTTTATGTTATCTCAATTGTTGCCCCCAGATTGTACAAAAATGCCAAATCAGACATCCAGTTTAACTACTCTGCATCTAGCGTGTCTATTCATGTGTAAAATAATTGTCTGGGACTCACTGTTTAGTGGTAGTACACAAACAAGTTGTTAGGAACATTTCTTCGTAAAATTTGTTTTTCACTTTTATCTTATCTATTTTTCTGTCACCTATGAGCTCCAAAGTGTCCAATTTCTCATCTAGAGTATCTCGTCAAGTGTGAAATGATAGACTGAGACTAAATTGGCAACTTTTTTGCAAATATTATTTTGGCCAAACGCGAAAGGCATAAATTCTGGAAAAATGTCACTTGTGGTCATTTTTATGTTATCTCAATTGTTGCCCCCAGATTGTACAAAAATGCCAAATCAGACATCCAGTTTAACTACTCTGCATCTAGCGTGTCTATTCATGTGTAAAATAATTGTCTGGGACTCACTGTTTAGTGGTAGGACACAAACAAGTTGTTAGGAACATTTCTTCGTAAAATTTGTTTTTCACTTTTATCTTATCTATTTTTCTGTCACCAACGAGCTCCAAAGTGTCCAATTTATCATCTAGAGTATCTCGTCAAGTGTGAAATGATAGACTGAGACTAAATTGGCAACTTTTTTGCAAATATGATTTTGGCCAAACGCGTAAGGCATAAATTCTGCAAAATTGTCACTTGTGGTCATTTTTATGTTATCTCAATTGTTGCCCCCAGATTGTACAAAAATGCCAAATCAGACATCCAGTTTAACTACTCTGCATCTAGCGTGTCTATTCATGTGTAAAATAATTGTCTGGGACTCACTGTTTAGTGGTAGGACACAAACAAGTTGTTAGGAACATTTCTTCGTAAAATTTGTTTTTTCACTTTTATCTTATCTATTTTTCTGTCACCTATGAGCTCCAAAGTGTCCAATTTCTCATCTAGAGTATCTCGTCAAGTGTGAAATGATAGACTGAGACTAAATTGGCAACTTTTTGAAAATATTATTTTGGCCAAACGCGAAAGGCATAAATTCTGAAAAATGTCACTTGTGGTCAATTTTTATGTTATCTCAATTGTTGCCCCCAGATTGTACCAAAATGCCAAATCAGACATTCAGTTTACTACTCTGCATCTAGCGTGTCTATTCATGTGTAAAATAATTGTCTGGGACTCAATGTTTAGTGGTAGGACACAAACAAGTTGTTAGGAACAATTCTTCGTAAAATTTGTTTTTTTCACTTTTATCTTATCTATTTTTCTGTCACCAACGAGCTCCAAAGTGTCCAATTTATCATCTAGAGTATCTCGTCAAGTGTGAAATGATAGACTGAGACTAAATTGGCAACTTTTTTGCAAATATTATTTTGGCCAAACGCGTAAGGCATAAATTCTGCAAAATTGTCACTTGTGGTCATTTTTATGTTATCTCAATTGTTTGCCCCCAGATTGTACAAAAATGCCAAATCAGACATCAGTTTAACTACTCTGCATCTAGCGTGTCTATTCATGTGTAAAATAATTGTCTGGGACTCACTGTTTAGTGGTAGGACACAAACAAGTTGTTAGGAACAATTCTTCGTAAAATTTGTTTTTCACTTTTATCTTATCTATTTTTCTGTCACCAACGAGCTCCAAAGTGTCCAATTTATCATCTAGAGTATCTCGTCAAGTGTGAAATGATAGACTGAGACTAAATTGGCAACTTTTTTGCAAATATGATTTTGGCCAAACGCGTAAGGCATAAATTCTGCAAATTGTCACTTGTGGTCATTTTTATGTTATCTCAATTTTTGCCCCCAGATTGTACAAAAATGCCAAATCAGACATTCAGTTTAACTACTCTGCATCTAGCGTGTCTATTCATGTGTAAAATAATTGTCTGGGACTCACTGTTTAGTGGTAGGACACAAACAAGTTGTTAGGAACATTTCTTCGTAAAATTTGTTTTTCACTTTTATCTTATCTATTTTTCTGTCACCTATGAGCTCCAAAGTGTCCAATTTATCATCTAGAGTATCTCGTCAAGTGTGAAATGATAGACTGAGACTAAATTGGCAACTTTTTTGAAAATATTATTTTGGCCAAACGCGAAAGGCATAAATTCTGCAAAATTGTCACTTGTGGTCATTTTTATGTTATCTCAATTGTTGCCCCCAGATTGTACCAAAATGCCAAATCAGACATTCAGTTTACCTACTCTGCATCTAGCGTGTCTATTCATGTGTAAAATAATTGTCTGGGACTCAATGTTTAGTGGTAGGACACAAACAAGTTGTTAGGAACAATTTTTCGTAAAATTTGTTTTTTCACTTTTATCCTATCTATTTTTCTGTCACCAACGAGCTCCAAAGTGTCCAATTTATCATCTAGAGTATCTCGTCAAGTGTGAAATGATAGACTGAGACTAAATTGGCAACTTTTTTGCAAATATTATTTTGGCCAAACGCGTAAGGCATAATTCTGCAAAATTGTCACTTGTGGTCATTTTTATGTTATCTCAATTGTTGCCCCCAGATTGTACAAAAATGCCAAATCAGACATCCAGTTTAACTACTCTGCATCTAGCGTGTCTATTCATGTGTGTAAAATAATTGTCTGGGACTCACTGTTTAGTGGTAGGACACAAACAAGTTGTTAGGAACATTTCTTCGTAAAATTTGTTTTTCACTTTTATCTTATCTATTTTTCTGTCACCACCTATGAGCTCCAAAGTGTCAAATTTCTCATCTAGAGTATCTCGTCAAGTGTGAAATGATAGACTGAGACTAAATTGGCAACTTTTTTGCAAAATATTATTTTGGCCAAACGCGAAAGGCATAAATTCTGCAAAATGTCACTTGTGGTCATTTTTATGTTATCTCAATTGTTGCCCCCAGATTGTACAAAAATGCCAAATCAGACATCCAGTTTAACTACTCTGCATCTAGCGTGTCTATTCATGTGTAAAATAATTGTCTGGGACTCACTGTTTAGTGGTAGGACACAAACAAGTTGTTAGGAACATTTCTTCGTAAAATTTGTTTTTCACTTTTATCTTATCTATTTTTCTGTCACCAACGAGCTCCAAAGTGTCCAATTTATCATCTAGAGTATCTCGTCAAGTGTGAAATGATAGACTGAGACTAAATTGGCAACTTTTTTTGCAAATATTATTTTGGCCAAACGCGTAAGGCATAAATTCTGCAAAATTGTCACTTGTGGTCATTTTTATGTTATCTCAATTTTTGCCCCCAGATTGTACAAAAATGCCAAATCAGACATCCAGTTTAACTACTCTGCATCTAGCGTGTCTATTCATGTGTAAAATAATTGTCTGGGACTCAATGTTTAGTGGTAGGACACAAACAAGTTGTTAGGAACATTTTTCGTAAAATTTGTTTTTCACTTTTATCTTATCTATTTTTCTGTCACCAACGAGCTCCAAAGTGTCCAATTTATCATCTAGAGTATCTCGTCAAGTGTGAAATGATAGACTGAGACTAAATTGGCAACTTTTTGGAAAATATGATTTTGGCCAAACGCGAAAGGCATAAATTCTGAAAAATGTCACTTGTGGTCATTTTTATGTTATCTCAATTGTTGCCCCCCAGATTGTACAAAAATGCAAATCAGGCATTCGTTTACCTACTCTGGCATCTAGCGTGTCTATTCATGTGTAAACTAATTGGTCTGGGACTCAATGTTTTAGTGGTATGACCAATAATAGTTGTTTAGGAACAATTCTTCGTTAAATTTGTTTTTCACTTTTATCTTATCTATTTTTCGGTCACCAACGAGCATCCAAAGTGTCCAATTTCTCATCTAGAGTATCTCGTCAGTGTGAATGATAGACTGAGACTAAATTGGCAACTTTTTTGCAAATATGATTTTGGCCAAACGCGTAAAGCTAAATTCTGCAAAATTGTCACTTGTGGTCATTTTTATATTATCTCAATTGTTGCCCCCAGATTGTACAAAAAATGCCTAAATCAGACATCCAGTTTAACTACTCTGCATCTAGCGTGTTCTATTCCTGTGTAAAATAATTGTCCTGGGACTCAATGTTTAGTGGTAGGAGGGGGACACACCAAGTTGTTAGGAACAATTTCTTCATAAAATGTTGTTTTTCACTTTAATCTTATCATATTTTTCTGTCCCCAACGAGCTCCAAAGTGTCCAATTTATCATCTATGAGTATCTCGTCAAGTGTGAAATGATAGACTGAGACTAAATTGGCAACTTTTTTGCAAATATTAGTTTGGCCAAACGCGTAAGGCATAAATTCTGAGAAAATGTCACTTGTGGTCATTTTTATGTTATCTCCATTGTTGAAACCAGATTGTACCAAAATACCAAATCAGACATTCAGTTTACCTTACTCTGCATCTAGCGTGTCTATTCATGTGTAAAAAAATTGTCTGGGACTCATGTTTAGTGGTAGGACACAACAAGTTGTTAGGAACTAATTCTTCGTAAAATTTGTGTTTTTCACTTTTATCTTATCTATTTTTCTGTCACCAACGAGCTCCAAAGTGTCCTATTTCTCATCTAGAGTATCTCGTCAAGTGTGAAATGATAGACTGAGACTAAATTCCAAGCAACTTTTTTGCAATATTATTTTTGGCCAAACGCGTAAGACATATGTTATCTCAATTGTTGCCCCAGATTGTACCAAAATGCCAAATCAGACATCCAGTTTTAACTACTCTGCATCTAGCGTGTCTATTCATGTGTAAAATATTGTCTGGGACGCTCACTGTTTAGTGGTAGGACACAAACAAGTTGTTAGGGAACAATTCTTCGTAAAATTTGTTTTTCACTTTTATCTTATCTATTTTTCTGTCACCTACGAGCTCCAAAGTGTCCAATTTCTCATCTAGAGTATCTCGTCAAGTGTGAAATGATAGACTGAGACTAAATTGGCAACTTTTTTGGAAAAATATGATTTTGGCCAAACGCGAAAGGCATAAATTCTGAAAAATGTCCACTTGTGGTCATTTTTTATGTTATCTCAATTGTTGCCCCCAGATTGTACCAAAATGCCAAATCAGACATTCAGTTTACCTACTCTGCATCTAGCGTGTCTATTCATGTGTAAAATAATTGTCTGGGACTCAATGTTTAGTGGTAGGACACAAACAAGTTGTTAGGAACAATTTTTCGTAAATTTGTTTTTTTCACTTTTATCTTATCTATTTTTCGGTCACCAACGAGCTCCAAAGTGTCCAATTTATCATCTAGAGTATCTCGTCAAGTGTGAAATGATAGACTGAGACTAAATTGGCAACTTTTTTGCAAATATTATTTTGGCCAAAACGCGTAAGGCATAAATTCTGCAAAATTGTCACTTGTGGTCATTTTTATGTTATCTCAATTGTTGCCCCCAGATTGTACAAAAATGCCAAATCAGACATCCAGTTTAACTACTCTGCATCTAGCGTGTCTATTCATGTGTAAAATAATTGTCTGGGACTCACTGTTTAGTGGTAGGACACAAACAAGTTGTTAGGAACATTTCTTCGTCAAATTTGTTTTTTACTTTTATCTTATCTATTTTTCTGTCACCAACGAGCTCCAAAGTGTCCAATTTCTCATCTAGAGTATCTCGTCAAGTGTGAAATGATAGACTGAGACTAAATTGGCAACTTTTTAGAAAATATGATTTTGGCCAAACGCGAAAGGCATAAATTCTGCAAAATTGTCACTTGTGGTCATTTTTATGTTATCTCAATTGTTTGCCCCAGATTGTACAAAAATGCCAAATCAGACATTCAGTTTAACTACTCTGCATCTAGCGTGTCTATTCATGTGTAAAATAATTGTCTGGGACTCACTGTTTAGTGGTAGGACACAAACAAGTTGTTAGGAACATTTCTTCGTAAAATTTGTTTTTCACTTTTATCTTATCTATTTTTCTGTCACCAACGAGCTCCAAAGTGTCCAATTTCTCATCTAGAGTATCTCGTCAAGTGTGAAATGATAGACTGAGACTAAATTGGCACTTTTTTTGCAAATATTATTTTGGCCAAACGCGTAAGGCATAAATTCTGCAAAATTGTCACTTGTGGTCATTTTTATGTTATCTCAATTGTTGCCCCCAGATTGTACAAAAATGCCAAATCAGACATTCAGTTTTAACTACTCTGCATCTAGCGTGTCTATTCATGTGTAAAATAATTGTCTGGGACTCACTGTTTAGTGGTAGGACACAAACAAGTTGTTAGGAACATTTCTTCGTAAATTTGTTTTTTCACTTTTATCTTATCTTTTTTTCTGTCACCAACGAGCTCCAAAGTGTCCAATTTCTCATCTAGAGTATCTCGTCAAGTGTGAAATGATAGACTGAGACTAAATTGGCAACTTTTTTGGAAATATGATTTTGGCCAAAACGCGAAAGGCATAAATTCTGGAAAAATGTCACTTGTGGTCATTTTTATGTTATCTCAATTGTTGCCCCCAGATTGTACAAAAATGCCAAATCAGACATCCAGTTTAACTACTCTGCATCTAGCGTGTCTATTCATGTGTAAAATAATTGTCTGGGACTCACTGTTTAGTGGTAGGACACAAACAAGTTGTTAGGAACATTTTTTCGTAAAAATTTGTTTTTCACTTTTATCTTATCTATTTTTCTGTCACCTATGAGCTCCAAAGTGTCCAATTTTCTCATCTAGAGTATCTCGTCAAGTGTGAAATGATAGACTGAGACTAAATTGGCAACTTTTTTGCAAAATATTATTTTTGGCCAAACGCGTAAGGCATAAATTCTGCAAAATTGTCACTTGTGGTCATTTTTATGTTATCTCAATTGTTGCCCCCAGATTGTACCAAAATGCCAAATCAGACATCCAGTTTAACTACTCTGCATCTAGCGTGTCTATTCATGTGTAAAATAATTGTCTGGGACTCACTGTTTAGTGGTAGGACACAAACAAGTTGTTAGGAACATTTCTTCGTAAAATTTGTTTTTTCACTTTTTATCTTATCTATTTTTCTGTCACCAACGAGCTCCAAAGTGTCCAATTTCTCATCTAGAGTATCTCGTCAAGTGTGAAATGATAGACTGAGACTAAATTGGCACTTTTTTTGCAAATATTATTTTTGGCCAAACGCGTAAAGGCATAAATTCTGCAAAATTGTCACTTGTGGTCATTTTTATGTTATCTCAATTGTTGCCCCCAGATTGTACAAAAATGCCAAATCAGACATCCAGTTTAACTACTCTGCATCTAGCGTGTCTATTCATGTGTAAAATAATTGTCTGGGACTCACTGTTTAGTGGTAGGACACAAACAAGTTGTTAGGAACATTTCTTCGTAAAATTTGTTTTTTCACTTTTATCTTATCTATTTTTCTGTCACCTATGAGCTCCAAAGTGTCCAATTTCTCATCTAGAGTATCTCGTCAAGTGTGAAATGATAGACTGAGACTAAATTGGCAACTTTTTTGCAAATATTTTATTTGGCCAAACGCGTAAGGCATAAATTCTGCAAAAATGTCACTTGTGGTCATTTTTATGTTATCTCAATTGTTGCCCCCAGATTGTACCAAAATGCCAAATCAGACATCCAGTTTAACTACTCTGCATCTAGCGTGTCTATTCATGTGTTAAAATAATTGTCTGGGACTCAATGTTTTAGTGGTAGGAGGACACAAACAAGTTGTTAGGAACATTTTTTTCGTAAAATTTGTTTTTCACTTTTATCTTATCTATTTTTCTGTCACCAATGAGCTCCAAAGTGTCCAATTTATCATCTAGAGTATCTCGTCAAGTGTGAAATGATAGACTGAGACTAAATTGGCAACTTTTTGGAAGCAAAATTATTGATTTGGCCAAACGCGTAAGGCATAAATTCTGGAAAAATTGTCACTTGTGGTCATTTTTATGTGTTATCTCAATTGTTTGCCCACCAGATTGTAACAAAAATGCAAATCAGACATCCAGTTTTTAACTACTCTGCACTCTAGCGTGTCTATTCATGTGTAAAAATAATTGTCTGGGACTCACTGTTTAGTGGTAGGTAACACAAAACAAGTTGTTAGGAACATTTCTTCTTCACGTACAATTTTGTTTTTTCAACAATTTAGACTTAACTCTTAAAATGACCTACAAGCTCCAAAGTTTTCGCAGTTATATAAGATAAGAGTGAAAAAACAAATTTTACGAAGAAATGTTCCTAACAACTTGTTTGTGTACTACCACTAAACAGTGAGTCCCAGACAATTATTTTACACATGAATAGACACGCTAGATGCAGAGTAGTTAAACTGGATGTCTGATTTGGCATTTTTGTTCAATCTGGGGACAAAAATTGAGATAACATAAAAATGACCACAAGTGACAATTTTGCAGAATTTATGCCTTACGCGTTTGGCCAAAATCATATTTGCAAAAAAGTTGCCAATTTAGTCTCAGTCTATCATTTCACACTTGACGAGATACTCTAGATGATAAATTGGACACTTTGGAGCTCGTTGGTGATAGAAAAATAGATAAGATAAAAGTGAAAAACAAATTTTACAAAGAATTGTTCCTAACAACTTGTTTGTGTCCTACCACTAAACATTGAGTCCCAGACAATTATTTTACACATGAATAGACACGCTAGATGCAGAGTAGGTAAACTGAATGTCTGATTTGGCATTTTGGTACAATCTGGGGGGCAACAATTGAGATAACATAAAAATTATCACTAGTGACATTTTTCCAGAATTTATGCCTTTCGCGTTTGGCCAAAAAAATATTTTCAAAAAAAGTTGCCAATTTAGTCTCAGTCTATCATTTCACACTTGACGAGATACTCTAGATGAGAAATTTGACACTTTGGAGCTCATTGGTGACAGAAAAATAGATAAGATAAAAGTGAAAAACAAATTTTACGAAGAAATGTTCCTAACAACTTGTTTGTGTCCTACCACTAAACAGTGAGTCCCAGACAATTATTTTACACATGAATAGACACGCTAGATGCAGAGTAGTTAAACTGGATGTCTGATTTGGCATTTTTGTACAATCTGGGGGGGCAAAATTGAGATAACATAAAAATGACCACAAGTGACAATTTTGCAGAATTTATGCCTTACGCGTTTGGCCAAAATAATATTTTGCAAAAAAGTTGCCAATTTAGTCTCAGTCTATCATTTCACACTTGACGAGATACTCTAGATGATAAATTTGACACTTTGGAGCTCGTTGGTGACAGAAAAATAGATAAGATAAAAGTGAAAAACAAATTTTACGAAGAATTGTTCCTAACAACTTGTTTGTGTCCTACCACTAAACATTGAGTCCCAGACAATTATTTTACACATGAATAGACACGCTAGATGCAGAGTAGTTAAACTGGATGTCTGATTTGGCATTTTTGTACAATCTGGGGGCAAAAATTGAGATAATATAAAAATGACCACATGTGACAATTTTGCAGAATTTATGCCTTACGCGTTTGGCCAAAATAATATTTGCAAAAAAGTTGCCAATTTAGTCTCATTCTATCATTTCACACTTGACGAGATACTCTAGATGATAAATTGGACACTTTGGAGCTCGTTGGTGATAGAAAAATGGATAAGATAAAAGAGAAAAAACAAATTTTACAAAGAAATGATCCTAACAACTTGTTTGTGTCCTACCACTAAACAGTGAGTCCCAGACAATTATTTTACACATGAATAGACACGCTAGATGCAGAGTAATTAAACTGGATGTCTGATTTGGCATTTTTGTACAATCTGTTGGCAACAATTGAGATAACATAAAAATGACCACAAGTGACATTTTAAAAGAATTTATGCCTTTCGCGTTTGGCCAAAATCATATTTTGGAAAAAGTTGCCAATTTAGTCTCAGTCTATCATTTCACACTTGACGAGATACTCTAGATGAGAAATTAGACACTTTGGAGCTCATAGGTGACAGAAAAATAGATAAGATAAAAGTGAAAAACAAATTTTACTAAGAAATGTTCCTAACAACTTGTTTGTGTCCTACCACTAAACAGTGAGTCCCAGACAATTATTTTACACATGAATAGACACGCTAGATGCAGAGTAGTTAAACTGGATGTCTGGTTTGGCATTTTTGTACAATACGGGGGCAACAATTGAGATAACATAAAAATGGCCACAAGTGACAATTTTGCAGAATTTATGCCTTACGCGTTTGGCCAAAATAATATTTGCAAAAACGTTGCCAATTTAGTCTCAGTCTATCATTTCACACTTGAGGAGATACTCTAGATGATAAATTTGACACTTTGGAGCTCATAGGTGACAGAAAAATAGATAAGATAAAAGTGAAAAAACAAATTTAACGAAGAAATGTTCCTAACAACTTGTTTGTGTCCTACCACTAAACAGTGAGTCCCAGACAATTATTTTACACATGAATAGACACGCTAGATGCAGAGTAGTTAAACTGGATGTCTGATTTGGTATTTTTGTACAATCTGGGGGCAACAATTGAGATGACATAAAAATGGCCACAAGTGACAATTTTGCAGAATTTATGCCTTACGCGTTTGGCCAAAATAATATTTGCAAAAAAGTTGCCAATTTAGTCTCAGTCTATCATTTCACACTAGACGAGATACTCTAGATGATAAATTGGACACTTTGGAGCTCGTTGGTGACCGACAAATAGATAGGATTAAAGTGAAAAACAAATTTTACGAAAAATTGTTCCTAACAACTTGTTTGTGTCCTACCACTAAACATTGAGTCCCAGACAATTATTTTACACATGAATAGACACGCTAGATGCAGAGTAGGTAAACTGAATGTCTGATTTGGCATTTTGGTACAATCTGGGGGGCAACAATTGAGATAACATAAAAATGACCACAAGTGACATTTTTCCAGAATTTATGCCTTTCGCGTTTGGCCAAAATAATATTTTCCAAAAAGTTGCCAATTTAGTCTCAGTCTATCATTTCACACTTGACGAGATACTCTAGATGAGAAATTGAACACTTTGGAGCTCATAGATGACAGAAAAAGAGATAAGATAAGAGTGAAAAACAAATTTTACGAAGAAATGTTCCTAACAACTTGTTTGTGTACTACCACTAAACAGTGAGTCCCAGACAATTATTTTACACATGAATAGACACGCTAGATGCAGAGTAGTTAAACTGGATGTCTGATTTGGCATTTTTGTTCAATCTGGGGACAAAAATTGAGATAACATAAAAATGACCACAAGTGACAATTTTTGCAGAATTTATGCCTTACGCGTTTGGCCAAAATCATATTTGCAAAAAAGTTGCCAATTTAGTCTCAGTCTATCATTTCACACTTGACGAGATACTCTAGATGATAAATTGGACACTTTGGAGCTCGTTGGTGACAGAAAAATAGATAAGATAAAAGTGAAAAACAAATTTTACGAAGAATTGTTCCTAACAACTTGTTTGTGTCCTACCACTAAACATTGAGTCCCAGACAATTATTTTACACATGAATAGACACGCTAGATGCAGAGTAGTTAAACTGGATGTCTGATTTGGCATTTTTGTACAATCTGGGGGCAACAATTGAGATAACATAAAAATGACCACAAGTGACAATTTTGCAGAATTTATGCCTTACGCGTTTGGCCAAAATAATATTTGCAAAAAAGTTGCCAATTTAGTCTCAGTCTATCATTTCACACTTGACGAGATACTCTAGATGATAAATTGGACACTTTGGAGCTCGTTGGTGACAGAAAAATAGATAAGATAAAAGTGAAAAACAAATTTTACGAAGAAATGTTCCTAACAACTTGTTTGTGTCCTACCACTAAACAGTGAGTCCCAGACAATTATTTTACACATGAATAGACACGCTAGATGCAGAGTAATTAAACTGGATGTCTGATTTGGCATTTTTGTACAATCTGGGGGCAACAATTGAGATAACATAAAAATGACCACAAGTGACAATTTTGCAGAATTTATGCCTTACGCGTTTGGCCAAAATCATATTTGCAAAAAAGTTGCCAATTTAGTCTCAGTCTATCATTTCACACTTGACGAGATACTCTAGATGATAAATTGGACACTTTGGAGCTCGTTGGTGACAGAAAAATAGATAAGATAAAAGTGAAAAACAAATTTTACGAAGAATTGTTCCTAACAACTTGTTTGTGTCCTACCACTAAACATTGAGTCCCAGACAATTATTTTACACATGAATAGACACGCTAGATGCAGAGTAGTTAAACTGGATGTCTGATTTGGCATTTTTGTACAATCTGGGGGGCAACAATTGAGATAACATAAAAATGACCACAAGTGACATTTTTCCAGAATTTATGCCTTTCGCGTTTGGCCAAAATCATATTTTCCAAAAAGTTGCCAATTTAGTCTCAGTCTATCATTTCACACTTGACGAGATACTCTAGATGATAAATTTGACACTTTGGAGCTCATAGGTGACAGAAAAATAGATAAGATAAAAGTGAAAAACAAATTTTACGAAGAAATGTTCCTAACAACTTGTTTGTGTCCTACCACTAAACAGTGAGTCCCAGACAATTATTTTACACATGAATAGACACGCTAGATGCAGAGTAGTTAAACTGGATGTCTGATTTGGCATTTTTGTACAATCTGGGGGCAACAATTGAGATAACATAAAAATGACCACAAGTGACAATTTTGCAGAATTTATGCCTTACGCGTTTGGCCAAAATAATATTTGCAAAAAAGTTGCCAATTTAGTCTCAGTCTATCATTTCACACTTGACGAGATACTCTAGATGATAAATTGGACACTTTGGAGCTCGTTGGTGACAGAAAAATAGATAAGATTAAAGTGAAAAACAAATTTTACGAAGAATTGTTCCTAACAACTTGTTTGTGTCCTACCACTAAACATTGAGTCCCAGACAATTATTTTACACATGAATAGACACGCTAGATGCAGAGTAGGTAAACTGAATGTCTGATTTGGCATTTTTGTACAATCTGGGGGGCAACAATTGAGATAACATAAAAATGACCACAAGTGACATTTTTTCCAGAATTTATGCCTTTCGCGTTTGGCCAAAATCATATTTGCAAAAAAGTTGCCAATTTAGTCTCAGTCTATCATTTCACACTTGACGAGATACTCTAGATGAGAAATTGGACACTTTGGAGCTCATAGGTGACAGAAAAATAGATAAGATAAAAGTGAAAAACAAATTTTACGAAGAAATGTTCCTAACAACTTGTTTGTGTCCTACCACTAAACAGTGAGTCCCAGACAATTATTTTACACATGAATAGACACGCTAGATGCAGAGTAGTTAAACTGGATGTCTGATTTGGCATTTTTGTACAATCTGGGGGCAACAATTGAGATAACATAAAAATGACCACAAGTGACAATTTTGCAGAATTTATGCCTTACGCGTTTGGCCAAAATCATATTTGCAAAAAAGTTGCCAATTTAGTCTCAGTCTATCATTTCACACTTGACGAGATACTCTAGATGATAAATTGGACACTTTGGAGCTCGTTGGTGACAGAAAAATAGATAAGATAAAAGTGAAAAACAAATTTTACGAAGAATTGTTCCTAACAACTTGTTTGTGTCCTACCACTAAACATTGAGTCCCAGACAATTATTTTACACATGAATAGACACGCTAGATGCAGAGTAGGTAAACTGAATGTCTGATTTGGCATTTTGGTACAATCTGGGGGGGGGGGGGCAACAATTGAGATAACATAAAAATGACCACAAGTGACATTTTTCCAGAATTTATGCCTTTCGCGTTTGGCCAAAATAATATTTTCCAAAAAGTTGCCAATTTAGTCTCAGTCTATCATTTCACACTTGACGAGATACTCTAGATGAGAAATTGAACACTTTGGAGCTCATAGATGACAGAAAAAGAGATAAGATAAGAGTGAAAAACAAATTTTACGAAGAAATGTTCCTAACAACTTGTTTGTGTACTACCACTAAACAGTGAGTCCCAGACAATTATTTTACACATGAATAGACACGCTAGATGCAGAGTAGTTAAACTGGATGTCTGATTTGGCATTTTTGTTCAATCTGGGGACAAAAATTGAGATAACATAAAAATGACCACAAGTGACAATTTTGCAGAATTTATGCCTTACGCGTTTGGCCAAAATCATATTTGCAAAAAAGTTGCCAATTTAGTCTCAGTCTATCATTTCACACTTGACGAGATACTCTAGATGATAAATTGGACACTTTGGAGCTCGTTGGTGACAGAAAAATAGATAAGATAAAAGTGAAAAAACAAATTTTACGAAGAATTGTTCCTAACAACTTGTTTGTGTCCTACCACTAAACATTGAGTCCCAGACAATTATTTTACACATGAATAGACACGCTAGATGCAGAGTAGGTAAACTGAATGTCTGATTTGGCATTTTTGTACAATCTGGGGGGCAACAATTGAGATAACATAAAAATGACCACAAGTGACAATTTTTCCAGAATTTATGCCTTTCGCGTTTGGCCAAAATCATATTTTCCAAAAAGTTGCCAATTTAGTCTCAGTCTATCATTTCACACTTGACGAGATACTCTAGATGAGAAAATTGGACACTTTGGAGCTCATTGGTGACAGAAAATAGATAAGATAAAAGTGAAAAACAAATTTTACGAAGAATTGTTCCTAACAACTTGTTTGTGTCCTACCACTAAACAGTGAGTCCCAGACAATTATTTTACACATGAATAGACACGCTAGATGCAGAGTAGTTAAACTGGATGTCTGATTTGGCATTTTTGTACAATCTGGGGACAACAATTGAGATAACATAAAAATGACCACAAGTGACAATTTTGCAGAATTTATGCCTTACGCGTTTGGCCCAAAATAATATTTGCAAAAAAAGTTGCCAATTTAGTCTCAGTCTATCATTTCACACTTGACGAGATACTCTAGATTATAAAGTGGACACTTTGGAG
>CAJHNH020006051.1:0-15427 GCA_905116865.2 Candidula unifasciata
TCTCTCTCTATCCCCCTCTGGATGTGTATGTAAGCGTGTGTATGTGTGTTTGTAATGCAAAGAACAGTTCCGTGTAAAGAAAATGATGTGTTCCAGATGGGTGCTGGACGCACTAATGATACGTCCCTGAAATTATTGCTTTCTGGTGTTTATTGATAGTGTATGTAGAGAAAGGTGGGGGGATGGGTGAGGTGAGATAATATATTCTGCTTTATATGAATATGGCGGGGCCCGTGGCTTAGGCGTTGCGAGTCCGACTCGTAATTCCAACGTCCCGTGATCGAAACCCACTGCAGGCTGCGTGGATTTTTATCATGGTATGGTGCGTCGCAGGTCGACCCAACCTTAAATGGGTACCATGATGGCTGTCCTGGGGAAGTAAAGACGGCCGGTGTAATGCTGACCACATTACCCACCTAGTGCCGATTGGTCTGTAAAAATATGGGTGCTCTTTCTAAGGCGTAAAAATGGATCTTTACTTTTTTTTTAAAACTATTATCTGAATACGATGTAAGAAAGTCGTCTGTTTTAAACTCGCAGTTTGTATGGGGGGGGGGGGGGGGGGGGGGGGGGGGGGGGGGGTTGCGTGGTCTCGAGGCATGTTGTCTTCCTGGAGTGTTAGAGGTTCCGGGTTCAATTCCGGGTAAGGGCTGGGTTTTTTTTCCAAGTGAACGGGGATTTCTAGTAACTCCCCCCTTGTCTCTGGGTAGTGGGATCGGACGCCCGTGTGCATTGTTGCGCGGGTAAAAATTCCCATAGCATTGGAAATCGAAAAGGGTAGTCTAACGGCGCTACCCGGGCAAAATCTGGAGTTAAAAACCTACCCAAAGTATTTCAGGATCCTCGCTGGTGCTACAGAGCCCGTGCACTTCGGACTCAGACTTGAGTTAGAAGAAGAAAGGAACTCTTAATGGTTACTACCCGTGTGCCATGATGTTGATCCGTTGTTCAAACCCCAAACCTGACACTCCTGGGCAAAACCTGACCACACGTGGCGCGTTGGTTACAATTAAAAGAGTCGAAACAAACTGGTAGTCTGGTAGTCTTAATTTCAGCTTCATAGCAAACGGGTCACCCCATCTTTGCTCCGCTCCTGTGCCACCGAAAAACACACAAAATGTTTATCACAGTTCCTTGGGGAAAGATTGACAGGCATACGGTAGCCATCCGAAGTGCTAACACAAATGGTCCGACATTAGAAATGCAGTTCATCATTGATGGTAGCAGAAGTCACCAACAGATCAGCAGTTGCCCACACGATCAATTTGAATCACATACGGGCACTACCAACATTGTGACGACAAGCATCGCGCCATGTTCTGAAAAAACAATTCACACCATCACGTTGGTCACAGTAAAAAAACACAATCAAAATGAAATCCGCAGCTGACAGTATCACGCCATGCATTCAACTCGGAAGCTGTGGGACGAAACTATATCCAGTCTACAAATGGAGCAAAAATGCATCGCCACTGTCCGGCAGAAGCAAATAAAATTGCCTCGGCTTCGAACAGTGCTCATGCCTAGCGTCCATTTTGACCAACTATTTCCGGTGCCGTTTTCACAAAGAAGATTGTCTACAGTTCACCTACACAGTGCTGTCCTTTGGGACATTACGTGACAAGGTCTTAATGTCAGTTTTCTTTTTAGTTCACCCTATCTTGGGGAATCCGAGAGTGCGTGGGAAGTTCCCGAAAAAATCCAATAGTATAGGGGTGTTGGGTGTGAAATAAACACGAATTAAGACTAACCCTAACCCCCTATAATATTGGACTTTCCCGGGAACTCGCTATGAAATCTCGAAGTCCTCGAGATGGGGGTGAACTAAAAGAAAATTACCCCAATGTCTTCCCTGGCGCGTCTCTCGTGCAACACTCGAAAACAGGACATCACGTTTAAACACTCAAAAATTAAACTCAGAACATATCACCTAAAGACATGGAACATACAACATAATATTAAACACCACGTGTCAACATACAAATCTGATGAAACATACAACACGCCACGTTATGTAACATGCAACACAAGTCACATTCAAACATGCAACCTAAGTCACATTCAAACATGCAATTTGGAACAGGGAAAGGGGGGGGGGGGTAATACAACTCAACAAAGACACAAGCGGCGGAAAACAATGACAACCCAAACACAAATGTCAAAGCCAACGACCTAACAAAGAATGGAGACCGCGCTTGACTTTATTGATCCGACCACACTTCATAAGCCAACTGAATAATCGAAGGCCACATTACCACATCCAGGTGAGGCTACATGAAACTCGGCCCAGCCCTCGACAGCTGCCTCGTCTGTTTGGTAAGTAAGTGTTTGGAAACAGCGGAGATTTGCCTCGCTCCACCGGATGGTGGTGGTGATGGACGGGTAGGGTAATAACATAGGTGGGGAGATCAAAGAGGGGAGAGACGGGGGGGGGGGGGTAGACAAACGGGCTGGATAAACAAGCGGCCGTAGTGAGATGTGTGTGATGTTTAGACAGATATAAAAACAGACAGCGGTAGGTAGGCCATTAGACAGATATATGTAGGCGCCGTCGGCTCTGTGGCTAAGTCGATGCGAATGCCTCGCAATGCCGGGATGCCGGGTTCGATCCCAGCTGCGGGTCACGCGCCTTGCGTTGGTTTCGACAGTGTTATCAAGAAAGCCGACCGTCCAGTGGCAATGGCAAACTACTGGACGTAAATTTGCCTAGAGAAACCACACAACAGCCAGGGGCTGTTAGGGTTGGTTCTGCAACGTCCTGTAAAGGATACGCAACTTACTTAAATGTAGGAGTCGCGGTGTAGGCTAGGATTTTTTTTTCACGTGAGCTTCAAGTAATTTCCCCTGGCCTAACGGCGCTGCACGGGCAAAATTTGTAGTTGACAATCTACCTAAAGTATTTCAGGATCCCCGCCGGTGCAACGGAGTTCGTGCACTGCGCTAGGGTTTTCAGATCTAGGCTTGAGTTAGCTGTAGAACGGAGCTCTTATGGATGACAAACGTGTGTCATGATGTTGATCCGTCGAATAAACTATAAACAGATGGACAGTAAAAGAGCGGAGGTGGATTAAAAAAAAGGACTTTCCCCCTTTGTTAGTGTTTTATATATATATATATATTTATATATATATATATATATATACAGATCATGTGGAGAAAGGCCCCCTGGCCGAAACGTCGATTTGACTGTTGTGTGTACGGTGTTCCCCCTCATCATTTTGTAAAGCTTTTTAGTCACAATTCATTTGATTAATTTTCGAGAGACAGGAAAAGCAATAAATAAATAAATAAATAAATAAACAGAAAGATAGATAGAGAAAAAAGACAGAGAGAGAGAGAGAGAGAAAATAAACAGGTAGAAAGTGTGTTTGTGTGAAAACGAAAAAGATATAAAGAATTAGAGAGAAATGCAGACAGATCCAAAGAGAAAGAAACAGACAGAGAAGATTAACAATGAGAGAGACATTGATATATGTTTATCTCTTAATTAAACAGTTTAAAATTCATGTTATTACTCTTTGGATTAAATCGTTTCTTCAAACTGCTAATACACCTATCTTTCGTATGTCTTATGACCTCTTTACTTCAATTTCTCTCTCTCTCTCTCTCTCTCTCTCTCTCTCTCTCTCTCTCTCTCTCTCTCTCTCTCTCTCTCTCTCTCTCATTCTCACTTTGTTTCACATTACAAAATGCAATGGATTGTCAGATATTCGTAAGTGCTGAAGAAATTTAAAGATTTCGGACCTGTTCACGTTCCCAGACCCAGGATTAAAGTAAATTCACTCGCCATTCATGCCTCCTTAGGTCGCTAGACCTCTCCTATGTTGCGGTGCTGTTCTGCTATAGCTTGGCTCGGCGTAGGAAATGTTTACGGGAGGAAGTAAGACGTACTGCAGGAGAATAGCGCCGTAGGCGGGATGATTCTTGGCTATCGAAACTGGGATGTTTTTGTATTTCTTCATTCGTTGGCTGTGGCTTTCCCCCGGGAAAAAGGAAGCTGGGCTATCCTCTAAATAACGGGCACATAAGATAGCGACCAATGGCGGCCAAAAACAGGGCCTCAGTCACGTGTCAATATTGCGCACTTCTGGCGACCTAATTTGCGTTTTCCGGCGACTACTGTTACCGCCGGGAGTATTCCCTCCCAAATCTGCAACGAATAAACCGTTCACAATAAGGAAAAGATGACTCCCTCGTAACACAGGAGAGGTCCAGCGACCTGAGAAGGCATGTATGGCAAAGGAAGATACTCCAATCCTGGGCCTTGAGGCGTGAACAGCACCAAGATTTCTTGATTATACTATCTCAACACAATTTAACTACTTTTCCATTATTTACTTATTTAGGCAAACAGGTCGACCACTTCGCACGGAGACCCCCCTGCCACTATCTCACCACTGAGAAATTCCAGAACAAGTGTCTGCCTCGTTGGAACAGACAAAAAAACAGACATTCTGCATGACAGAACATGGAGACTCACGGTTTGGGGTCAGATCTGCTAAATCCTACCGGCGACCGGCCATCAGATTACTATAGCAACCATGGGGAGGTCGGATTAGAAAAACAAACACGGGCATAATTTCCAAGGGTGGGGAACAACGCAACTTGACGGCGCTGATAACGGCGATTTGTGTGCGACAATTTGGCAGGAGATGTCTGGGACTGTGTCTGCTGTCATGGCGCTGGCACCTAGGGGGTTTGGGCCCAAGAGGCCCCCCCCCCCAAGATATTTTAAAGAGGGGCTAAGAGTGCCCATTATAAACATCTTTTAACGGCTTTAAGCGGTTTTTTTTAACATATATACAAGTTCTCCGTTCAAGAATCTGATTACACATTTCATGATATCTAAAATATATTATTTCCTTTATTTCTCATTCGGCACAGTTTTATTATTTTTATTATTAGTATTACTTTTATTATTATGCCCTTAAACGACGATTAGGCCCCCTGAGGCGATTTCTTCACACCAGTGGCGTAGCAAAGTGATACGCTACCCGGTGCGGAAAACTTCCTGTCAACCCCACCTCTGAATTTTTTTTTTTAAAAACGTAGGCCTATTCGTTGCCATTGTGTCTCTCTCCCCCCCCCCCCCACCCCACCGTCAGTAACAGCACCCAAGGCCGACGGCCCCCCTTCCTACACCACTGCCCTCACCCCTTCCTTTTGCTTGCCGGTTTGTAAGGCAAAGGCTCTCCCCCCTTCTCCCCCCCCCCCTCATGTTTTCTATGTGTCAACGCCCTGTCTACCGTTAATCACTGAGGAAGGCTGGCGACTCTGGGCTGCAGGTCTGCTAGTTGTCGGCCTTGGGTGCGGTGACACGATAAGCAGGTCCGGTACACGTGGTTACTGTGTGCTGAGTGCGAGTGTGCGTACGTGTGTGAGGGGTTGTGTGAGTGTGTGTGTGTGTGTATATATATATATATATATATATATATATATATATATATGAAAGTACATGTGTGTGCGCGTTTAGGTGTGTGCACGTTTACGCGTGTGTGTATGTGTGTGTGTATGTATGTGTGTATTGACGTAAGAAATAGCGGAATGAACGATGACGATGATGAGGATGATGAGGATGATGAGGATGATGAGGATGACTATGGGTACCTGTGCAGACCACTCTGAGAGTGCATGGCTGGACTGGTGCCAACTAACAACTGCAATTACCACAACCCAACACCCCTCAAACAAGTGTATAAAGTCCAAAAGTCCTACAATAAACATAGATGACTGCGTATACACATGCTATGCTGCCGACAATGGAGAGGGGGGGGCAGGGGCGAGGGAAAGGGGGAGGGGCGGGGGTAGTACAAATTTTTTTTTTTTTTTTTTTTTTTAAAGTTAAGAATAACACCACAATTTTAATTAAAAACCGTTAAAACCAAACTATTCTTGCTTTACGTTTGCTAATTATTAAAAAAAAATTTAACCATTACATCATTGCTGTAACTTTTTCTTCTTCTTCGTCGCGTCAACCAGCTGTAAACTCTTTCGGAAAGTTCTGGCTGTTCATCCACTTGTGGACTGCAGTCCTGTTCCAGAACCTAAGTGTTGTGTGTGCATCCGTTTTACAGATCTGACTTATTTGTATGCAGGCTGCTGGTTCCTTGCCTCTCAGGCACTCCGACTTTGAAGGAAGCTAAAAAAAAAGTCGACTCTTACGACATGCTTTTGGGTAGGCAGTGGGTAGGCCTTGCTCAGCAAGGATGAAATAGTACCAAATTTGATGCTTCCGTACCTAACCCTAGCCAAGAATGGAGAAAGTGACTTGTATATATATATATATACACGATCTGCGTGTGGCCTGACGTGTTGGAGCAACAGGGCGGGCAACCCCCACACAGTCACCACAAGTGAGCAACAATCTGTCGAGTTAACCCTTCTCCTTGCTCGTCTGTGAGCGGAAACCAGAGACCAAAGCTGTAAACACCCCGACAGTTGATGTATACCCGTGCTGACATACTCCTGCAGCGTTGATGACAACAGTTTAGACAACGGGACTCCCGGTAAATCGGTGTGCAGCCTGACTTGTCAGTGCCTGAGGGATTACTCTGTCAACTGTCGCGGCCAATCAGAGTCATGAGAAACGCATACAGCTCACTGCACAGTTCAAACCGCTTTGAGTCGTCGGGTCGTTTATTCATTTGTAGTCTTTTCTTGTCTACCTTTTATTGACGGACATGTTGCTCTCTTGCCTCTTTTTTTTCCATTAATAATTAACCCTTTATAATGAATGTTCCTTTTTAATTATGTTCCTATAATGACTGTTCCTTTACTACGCCGAGTGTTCAGAAATGTGATTCTCACTTGGGTACACCGAGTCTTTGGCGCTATATCCGGTTCTCACTTGGATACAACACATCTTGGTCGCCATTTCCGGTTCTCGTTTGGATACACCAAACCTTGGTCGCCATATCCGGTTCTCACTTGGTTACACCGCATTTCGCCATATCCGGTTCTCACTTGGTTACACCGCATTTCGCCATATCCGGTTCTCACTTGGTTACACCGCATCTTGGATGCCATATCCGGTTATCACTTGGATACAGCGCATCTTGGATGCCATATCCGGTTCTTACTTGAATACACCGCATCTTTGTAGCCTTATCCTGGTCTTACTTGGATACGCCGTATCTTGGTCGCCATTTCCGGTTTTCAATTGGATACACCGCATCTTGGTCGCCATATCCGGTTCTCACTTGGATACACCGCGTCTTGAGCGCCATGGTCAGTCCTCATTTGGATACACGAGTCTTGGGCACCACACCTGGTTCTCACTTAGATATAAGGAAAAGTTCTGGTTGTTCGTCCATTTCTTGACTTTGATCTCGCTCCAGAACTTGAGTTTTACCTGCAAATCAATTTTACAGGTCTACTTCATTTGAATGCAGACTGTTAGTTCGTCGCCTATCGAGAAGATGCACTCCGACTTATAAGAAAACACCTCTTTTTATCGCCTCCTATGACATGCTTGTTAGGGGTCAGTAAGTCTCTTCCCCCCCCCCCCCCCCCTTTCCACCACCCCAAAATAGAACACTGAAACCTACACGGGGACACGTAAGCCAGTATGTTGTATTTTATTCAATATTTAATCTATAATAAATCGGAAACATTCAACATCAACTCCCGCACAATATTTCGGCCTCCCGTTAATCCAGACACTTGCGTGGGATGTTTATCTCATCTGACAACATCTTCTAAGCCACACACACACAACACAACACTGAGTGCATTAATAGCTCTTGCATCTAAGAGCAAACACGAAAGGAGTTCCAGACCACTTTAACCACGGTTATAGACTCGGGTTTCTGGCATATACGAAAGCTAAAATCCACATTTACGATGGCGGCCAAAAGTGGAGTTTCAGCATGACCGCCTTCAACAGGACGTTAATTAACAGACGCTTATTGCCAGCTTGTCGTGCGGTTAAGCAAAGCTGCAAAGGACCTGGTTGGACCCTTCTGTCGGCACGTTTGACTGGGAAATTCGTGCTCTCTGTACAGTTAGGGGTTGTCTGTCATGCATGAGGTGAGGCCGGGTTCAGCTGTGCATGATAGGTTGTTAACAATACAGCTAGGTATTGGACTGAGTGTAGGTACGTCTTTGTTGATCCTTTTTTGTATGTGTCTGCGTATGCTTTTGTTAATGAGGAGATTAAATGTGTGTAGTATCTCTCTCTCTCTCTCTCTCTCTCTCTCTCTCTCTCTCTCTCTCTCTCTCTCTCTCTCTCTCTCTCTCTCTCTCTCTCTCGTCCTCTGACGCTCTCTTTCTGTTTCTGTGTATTTATCTGACACTGTTTCTCTCTTACAAAACTCACACACACGGACCACAAGCACATTCTCATTCACACACACACACACACACTCTCCCTCTCACACACACTTTCTCTTATACCTGCGCGCGCACACACACACACACACACACACACACTCAGAGACACACCCAGATACACTCTCTCTCCCTCTCACACACACACTTTCTCTTATACATGCGCGCACACACACACACTTAGGCACATCCAGATACACTCTCTCATTCACACACATTTCGTCTTCTCCTGTATTCACTCTTAAAAATCGTTGGTACGCTGTATTGTGGTTTACAGCAAGATGCGATATTGGGGCTTTTCTAACACATCCGATTTTAGTAAACCCTTATTACTGGCCTTGTACGACATGGTCAAGGGGCTGTTGGTCTACCCCCCCCCCCTAATAGAAAAAAAGGCGTTGGGGGGGGGGGGCTGAGACGGGATCCAATGAAGTACACATCTCAGTCTCACACCTTCTCACCTCCAACCTGGTTCTTCCTTCATTCTTCTCAAGGGCGACTTACGAAATGTGTCAGTTCAGTGGTTCCCAGCCTTACTGGAGTCGCGGTCTTTTTTTTTTTTTTTTTGTAATGACAAAGTCAGTGATTGTGACCCCACGCATGACAAAGTCAGTGACTGACAACACGCATGATAAATATACGTGTTAATAAAGTCAATGAAGACACATCGAAAATACTGAATAAATGTTTTGTGCGCCAGATACGAAAAAGTGATTTTTTTTCCCCTTCTGTTTTTAAAAACTTCATATTTCACAAATTCCCAGCGAACACCCCCCCCCCCCCCCCCCCCCCCATCCCACCCCTAGAAAACCCTACGCGACCCTACTTTGGGTGGCCAGCCTTGGCATGAGAACTTCTGTGTTAGCTGAAGACTGTTGTTACTCTTCGGCTTTGAGAACACCTGACACTGAACCTCTGCAGAGATCCATCTGTTTCTCTGTACGTTTTATTGTCAACAATCATTGGTGCAGTGATCAAAGCCTCGGCCTTAAGTCTGGGGTAACCTGGGATCTCTCCCCCCCCCCCCTCCTCAAATATACCTGACTGTTTTATTTATCATTTTTTTTTGGAGGGGGGGGGGGGGGTTGGTGGGAGGGGGTGTGGGCGTAGGATCAAAGCCCCTTCACATTCAGACTGTCCATGTCTTCAATTCTGTTAATTTTTGTGTGTGTGGAATTTATCTTCTTCTTCTTCTTCTTGCCCCGTCCTGTTGTGCCTTTGAGCCCCCCCCCCCCCCCGGTGACGTCCAGACCCCCCCCCCCCCAGGTGACGTCCAGACAACCCCCAACCCCCAGGTGACGTCCAGACAACCCCCCCCCCCCCCCCCCCCCAGGTGACGCCCGGACACTACCCCCCCCCCCCAGGTGACGTCCAGACACTACCCCCCCCCCCCCGAAAGACGTCCAGCCACCCCCACGTACTAGCGGAAAAAGCACTGATCTAGATAATCCGCTGTTCTCGTCTAGTCCCCGGCTCAAGTCTAATCCGCGAGAAATCACGAGCCACCGGAAATGGCTTCTGGCCAATAAATCAAGATGGTACCATCACTGAGCCGTGCTGGTTGTAACACGACCTCCCACTTGCCATGATCCCCCCTCGTCGAGAGTTTCCCCGCCGGCCCCCGGCTCCAGATGAGTGTTCCATGTACCGCTGGAGGACTCACAGTTTCTAGGATTGGGATTTTATCCCAGGACATCCTAGAATGAATAATACAAGGGCTATGGCAAGTCTCTTGAGATCTCCACAATATGACGGATGCGGCGAAATATTCACCCATTACTGCTCTAGCATAGTATCATTAGCTGGTAAATCAAAAGACGAGATCGATGAGAGATGTAACAGAACAAACCAACTCTTTCAAATAAGGTGAAAATAAAAGAAAACTTATACTAAACTCAAAATTGTTAATTCTAGTGAAAAATCGATTCTTTATTAATATTTTACCCCAAACAGGAGAAATCCACAGGTCACGGGACAGTCTAATATTTCAGGGGGAGGAACCTAGGCTGCATGAAGTCGTGGGACCTAGGCTGTATACAGTCGTGGAACCTAGACTGCACTCTCTCGTGGGACGTAGTTTGGTTGGGGTTAGGGCCAGTTCTAGATGTTCTGGGGTCATTAAAAGCATCAGAAAGCCGGGAAACCCAGTCTTACCACCCTCTAAAATGTTGGACTGTCCTGTGACGTCATTTGGGGTAGGATATCACGAAAGAACCGTAAAATCAGTACGGCTGTATAGAAACATGGAGAACAACTAAAACAATTACTAATGAACTACAAACACTCATGAACTAATAAGAAAATACCCAGCGTTTTGTGCGGAAGGCGCCTACTTTCCTGCAACTGGCATAGGCTGAAAGTGGTTTTCCCTACAACCCGCCGGATTAGCCCTACCTGTGTGCAGGTAAACTTGTGGGAAATCCCTTGGCTGTTGAAATCAGTTTCCCCGGCCAAGGAAAACAGTCACAGGACAACTAATGGGCAACCACAATAATAAAAAAGGCTTGCTTTGTTGGCGGTACGCAACAGTAAGGAGTACTGACACCTTTTCTTCTTTCTTTCATTTCTTTTCAACTCAATTGAGTATTATTATTATAATTTATTCTATCTCGGGGAGTCCGAGACTTCCTAGGGAGAGTCCAATATCATGGAAGGGGGGGGGGGGGCAGAGAGGAGGTAGTCAGAGTTAGATGTAGCGGTGCTCATTACACACCGTAACATTCCAAGTATATTGGGCTTCCCCTTTGAACTCTCAGGTTCCCACGAGATGGGGTGAAGTAAAATGAAAGGACCATATTTTGTAAAAGACATCTTGTGGTGTGTACCGGCACCCTTTTTTTTTCTCCTAGGAATAAAGAGATACTGATAATGATACCAATAACAATAATAAACTGCAATAAATGCCTCATCCTGAAAAAAAAAAAAAAAGGATTTGAAAGGATTTGGAAAAGAAAAAATAGAAAGGGGTAAGAAAAACATATAGTATGTTTCAGCTTTACAAAACCACATACAATAAACAACAAGTGGACGTTGCGGAGATTAGCCTTCATCGGCAGAACAACAACAACTACAAGAAACAGCATATATCATGCATGTTGCGGCCCTTTTCAAGCAAAAAAATTTTTTTTTATTATTCAGTGACTTCGGTTAGTTGTCGTATGTGATCCTCATGATAACACACGTGTAACCAGATGGCCCTTTGGGACACTCTCAGTTTCACAATAGAAAACAACACAGTAAAGGTCCTTTCTCCACGCCTTTAGGCGTATAGGGCATATAGGGCATATAGGGCTAGATCTATATTTTATAGACCAATCGGCACAAGATGGGTAATCTGGTCAGCATCACGCTGGCCGCCTTTGCTTCTCGGCGACTGCACCCGGTACCCACTCAAGGCTGGATCGATCTGGGAGTCAAGGTCATTTTTGACAAAAGTTCGGCTTCGCCAGGGAGCGAACCCACGACCTTCCGATCCGCACGCGAGCGGCTGGCCGCTACGCCACGGCGACTCACTTGACATAAAAACGCACTCAAACAGACTGATTGAACTGACCGCATTGCTTATCCTGCATGGTTTTCTTACCATGTTATGTCTGCTCTATGCTTACTGTCTTAATATCTTTACTGAAGTCACTTCATTTTGCTGTATGCTTATCAATAAATCGGGTACCGTCTCCGCAATGAAGGTTGGCTCCAATGGATCTTTAACACGCCCTGCCTCTTGTCTTGGCTATACGTTCTCTCAGACTGCTCTTTGTCTTTCTCTAGATTGTGTCTTCCCACTTGTATTGTTGTCTACCTCTTGCTCTCTTGCCCTCGAGCTTTCCCTCCGGTGTGTTTTTAAAAGAGTGTTACGTCTTTCAATAGCGCCAAACTATTTCATTTGTGCTTTTTAAAAATAGATTTCAATAATTTTCTGTTCATTCGTAGTTTTTTTTTTTTTTTAGAACCTCTGCATTTGATTGTTGTCCACTCTCTCTCTCTCTCTCTCTCTCTCTCTCTCTCTCTCTCTCTCTCTCTCTCTCTCTCTCTCTTGTCTGTCTGTCTCTCTTTCTTTCTCTTGTCTGACGGTCTGTCTGTCTTTCTCTTTCTCTCTCTCTTTCTCTCTCTCTTTCTCTCTCTCTCTCTCTTTCTTTCTTTCTTTCTTTCTCTCTCTCTCTCTCTCTCTTTCTTTCTTTCTTTCTTTCTTTCTTTCTTTCTTTCTTTCTTTCTTTCTTTCTTTCTTTCTTTCTTTCTTTCTTTCTTTCTTTCTTTCTTTTCTTTCTTTCTTTCTTTTCTTTCCTTTCTTTCTTTTTCTTTCTTTCTTTCTTTCTTTTCTTTCTTTCTTTCTTTCTTTCTTTCTTTCTTTTTTTTCTTCTTTCTTTCTTTCTTTCTTTCTTTCTTTCTTTCTTTCTTTCTTTCTTTCTTTCTTTCTTTCTTTCTTTCTCTCTCTTTCTCTCTGTCTTTCTCTCTCTCTTTCCTTCTTTCTCTCTCTTTCTTTTTCTCTCTTTCTCTCTGTCTTTCTTTTTCTCTCTCTCTTTCTTTCTCTCTCTTTCTCTCTGTCTTTCTCTCTTTCTCTTTCTCTCTCTCTCTCTCTCCATAAAATACGACCTAATCGTCTGTATATCCACATTTCCAGAGACTCAGTTCGATTTTCAAGTGGCTTGTTCATTGTCCGTCGGTGTCTGTGGCTAGGGCGTTGCGAACGCGATTTGTAATGTCGAGTTGCTGGGACTCAAGCCTGAGTCCGAAGAAGCTCAACGCAGTGAACGAACTCTGTAGCACTGGCGAGGATCCTGAAATACTTTAGGTAGATTTTTAACTCCAAATTTTGCCCGGGCAACGCCGTTGGGCAACTTTTTTCGATTTCCAACTGCCAAGAGATTTTTTTTACTTGCGCAACAATACACACTGGCGTTCAATCTTACTACCCAGAGACCAGGTGAAGCTACTAGACGTCCATGTGAAAAAATACCAGCCTTCACCGGGACCTGAAATCGGGACAACGCAGCCCCAAAATATCTCTCGTTTTACTACAAAGGTCGGCTCTGTGGCTAAGTCGATGCGAACGCTTCGTAATGCCGGGATGCCGGGTTCGATCCCAGCTGCGGGCCATGCGCCTTGCGTTGGTTTCGACAGTGGTTTCAAGAAAGCCGACCGTCCAGAGAGAAATGGCAAACTACTGGACGTAAATTGCCTCGAAAAACCACGCAACAGCCAGGGGCTGTTGGGGTTGGTTCTGCAACGTCCTCTAAAGAATACGCACCAAATCTTTACTACAATGTCCACGTTTGGTTCGATATACGCCATCATATCTTGAAGTCCACCAAATCAGCCTTGCTAACCACGTTCGTTGTATCCCCCATTCAACGGACAGACCAGATGTGACTTTGCAATTCTAATAATAAACATGCTTTATTGAAACCTGCGTCCTGGGCTATTTTCTTTAGCAGAAAACTGAGGAGAATTTGGAACAGGTAAATTAATGCAACAGATCAGACATTGTAATTTATTCATCTGCCGTGCTTGTTCAATGTGGCCAGGTTTTTTTCGGACAATTATATTCTGCATGTACGATTGATATGAGATGAAAATTGGAGTGGTTGAGGGAGGAGAAAATGTGGAAGGAGGAGATGTGGAGGAGAAATGGTGGAAGGAAGAGAAATGGGGGGAAGGATGAGAAATGGTGGAGAGGGAGAAATGGTGGAGGGAGGAGAAATGGTGGAGGGAGGAGAAATGGTGGAGGGAGGAGAAATGGGGGAGGGAGGAGAAATGGGGGAAAGAAGGAGAAATGGTGGAGGGAGGATACATGGTGGAGGGAGGAGAAATGGTGGAAGGAGGAGAAATGGTGGAAGGAGGAAAAATGGTGGAGGGAGGAGGCAAATGGTGGAGAGGAGACAGGTGGAGGAAAAATGGTGGAGGGAGGAGATATGGTGGAAGGAGGAGAAATGGTTGATGGAGGAGAAATGGTGGAAGGAGGAGAAATGGTGGAAGGAGGAGAAATGGTGGAAGGAGGAGAAATGGTGGAGGGAGGAGAAATGGTGGAAGGAGGAGAAATTGTGGAGGGAGGAGAAATGGTGGAAGGAGGAGAAATGGGGAGGGAGGAGAAATGGTGGAAGGAGGAGAAATGGTGGAAGGAGGAGAAATAGTGGAAGGAGGAGAAATGGTGGGTGGAGGAGAAATGGTGGAAGGAGGAGAAATGGTGGAAGGAGGAGAAATGGTGGAAGGAGGAGAAATGGTGGAAGGAGGAGAAATGGTGGAAGGAGGAGAAATAGTGGAAGGATGAGAAATGGTGGAAGGAGGAGAAATGGTGGGTGGAGGAGAAATGGTGGAAGGAGGAGAAATGATGGAGGGGGGAGAAATGGTGGAAGGGGGGTGAAGGGGAATAGAAATGGTGGAAGGAGGAGAAATGAAGTGGAAGGGGGAGAAAGGTGGAAGGAGGAGAAATGTGGAACGGGAGGAGAAATAATGGAAAGGAGAGAGAGAATGGTGGAAGGAGGAGAAATGGTGAACTCCGGAGGGAAAATGGTGAAAGGGAGGAGAAATGGTGGAAGGAGGAGAAATGGTGGAAGGAGGAGAAATGGTGGAGGGAGGAGAAATGGTGGAAGGAGGAGAAATGGTGGAAGGGGGAGAAATGGTGGGAGTTTTAGGAGAGAAATGTGGAGGAGGAGAACCCTGGATGGGGAAGGAGGAAATGGTGGAAGGGGGAGAAATGGTGGAGGGAGGAGAAATGGTGGAAGGAGGAGAAATGGTGGAAGGAGGAGAAATGGTGGAAGGAGGAGAAATGGTGGAAGGAGGAGAAATGGTGGAAGGAGGAGAAATGGTGGAAGGAGGAGAACTGATACACGCCCAATAATTTACATGATAGAGAATGTGAAAGATTGGGGTCAGGGTTATGAGGTCAATCAGAATTGAAAGTGTGAGAGAGAGTGAGATTAAGAGAGAGTGAGGTGTGGGAGAGAGAGAGGTGTGGGAGAGAGTGAGGTGTGGGAGAGAGTGAGGTGTGGGAGAGAGTGAGGTGTGGGAGAGAGATAGGTGTTGGAGAGATTGAGGTGTGGGAGAGAGTAAGGTGTGGGAGAGGTTGAGTATGTGTGACAATAAATGTGTGTGTAAGAGAGAG
>CAJHNH020006052.1:0-15425 GCA_905116865.2 Candidula unifasciata
TAAGAAGTTTTGTATTCTTCTCCAGCGCTTGCTCAAACTGAATCAGAACTTGCAGAAACGGCTTAGCCAGACGCTGATCGGATGCTGGTTGGGCCTGGAAATGCTCCAAACGATTCAGATCTGACACTATAAGAAGTTTTGTATTCTTCTCCAGCTCTTGCTCAAACTGAATCAGAACTTGCAGAAACGGCTTAGCCAGACGCTGATCGGATGCTGGTTGGGCCTGGAAATGCTCCAAACGATTCAGATCTGACACTATAAGAAGTTTTGTATTCTTCTCCAGCTCTTGCTCAAACTGAATCAGAACTTGCAGAAACGGCTTAGCCAGACGCTGATCGGATGCTGGTTGGGCCTGGAAATGCTCCAAACGATTCAGATCTGACACTATAAGAAGTTTTGTATTCTTCTCCAGCTCTTGCTCAAACTGAATCAGAACTTGCAGAAACGGCTTAGCCAGACGCTGATCGGATGCTGGTTGGGCATGAAAATGCTCCAAACGAGTAAGATACTGTACTATAAGAAGTTTTGTATTTCTTCCAAACTCTTGCTCAAACTGATTCAGAAACTTGCCGAAACGACTTAGCTCAGACGTGAGTCGGATGTAGGTGGGCCGGAAATGCTCCAAACGATTCAGGATCTGTCAATATATGAAGCTGTGTATTTTTCTCCAGCTCTTGCTCAAAATGAATCAGAACTTGCCAGAAACGGCTTAGCCAGACGCTGATCGGATGCTGGTTCGGCCTGAAATGCCTCCAAACGATTCAGATTATGACGCTATAAGAGTTCTTTATTCTTCCAAACTCTTGCTCAAAACTAGAATCAGACTTGCAGAAACGGCTTGCCTACCGCTGATCGGATGTGGTTGGGCATGGAAATGCTCCAAACCATTCAGATCTGACGCTATAAGAAGCGCTTTGTATTATTCCAAACTCTGCTCAAAATGAATCCAGAACTGCAGAAAACGGCTTAGCCAGACGCTGATCGGATGCTGGCTTGGGGCATGAAAATGCTCCCAACGATTCAGATCTGTCAACTATAAGAAGTTTGGTATTCCTTCTCCAGCAGATTGCTCAAAAATGATGCTGAACTTGCAGGAAAACAGCTTAGCAAGACAATGATCGTATGATGGTTGGGCCCTGTAAATGCTCAAAAACGATTTCAGATCTGACACTATAAGAAGTTTTGTTTTCTTCCCAAACACACGCTCAAACTGAATCAGAACTTGCAGAAACGGCTTACCAACCTGTATCGATGTGTTTGGGCCTGAAAATGCTTCAAACGATTCATGAGCTGTCACCATAAAGAACAGTTTTTGTATTCTTCTCCAGCTCTTGCGCACACTGAATCAGAAGCTTGGAAACGCCTTAGCAGACGCTGATCGGATGCTGGTTGGGCCTGGAAATCTATCTCACGATCCGATTCTTACGCTTAAGAAGTTTGTATTCTTCTCCAGCTCTCTCTTGCTCAAAATGAATCAGAACTTGCAGAAACGGCTAGCCGACGCTGATCGGATGCTGGTTGGGCTGGAATCTCTAAACGATTCAGATCTACGCTATAAGATTTTGTATTCTTCCCAAACTCTGTTCAAACTGATCAGAACTTGCAGAAACGGCTTAGCCAGACCCTGATCGATTCATGGTTGGGCCTGAAAATCTTCAAACGATTCAGATCTGTCACCATAAGAAGTTTGTATTCTTCTCCAGCTCTTGCTCAAACTGATCAGAACTTGCAGAACGGCTAGCCAGACGCTGATCGGATGCTGGTTGGGGCCTGGAAATCCTCTAAACGAGTCGGATCTTACGCTTTAAGAGTTTTGTATTCTTCTCCACTCTTGCTCAAACTGAATCAGAACTTGCAGAAACGGCTTAGCCATGACTCTGATCGGATGGTGGTTGGGGTTGAGAGAATTCCTCCACCGATTTAAAATCTATAACGAAAAAAAGAATTTTGGTATTCTTCTCCAGCTCTTGCTCAAACTTGAATCAGAACTTGCGAAAACGGCTTAGCCAGACTCTGATCGGAGGCTGGTTGGGCCTGGACATGCCTCTCAGAACGATTCAGATCTTACGCCATTAGAAGTTTTATTACTCTTCCCAAACTCTTGCTCAAACTGAATCAGAAGTTGCAGAAACCGGCTTATCCAGACGCTGATCGGATGCTGGTTAGGCCTGGAACTAGCTTCAAACGATTTCCAGATCCTGTCACCATAGGAGTGTTTGTATTCTTCTCCAGTCTTGCTCAAACTGAATCAGCACTTTGCAGAAGAAACGGCTTTTTCGCCAGAAAGCTGATCTGATGCTGGGTTGGGGCCTGGAAATGCTCCTAACGGTTCAGATCTGTACGCTTTACGAATTTTTTGTATTTTTTCTTCCAGCAATTGCTCAAACTGATCAGAATTTTCAGAAACGGCTTAGCCAGACGGCTGAATCGGGTGCTGGTTGGGTCTGGAAATGCTATAGAACGATTCAGATCTGACAGACTATGAGAAAGTTTTGTTTTCTCCAAAAACGACCTGTGCTCAAAGTCAATCAGAACTTGCAGAAACGGCTTTCCAAGACGCTGATTCAGATGCTGGTTTGGTCTGGAATGCTTCTAACAATTCAAATCTGTCCCCATAAGAAGTTTTGTATTCTTCTCCCAGCTCCTTGCTTGAACTGAATCAGAACTTGCCGAAACGGCTTATCGATTACGCTTATCGGATGCTGGTTCATGCATGAAAATGCTCCAAACGATTCAAATCTATGCACGAAAAGAGTTTTGGTAGTCTCTTCCAGATCTTGCTTCAAACTAAATCAGATTTGGCAGAAACTGGCTTAGCCCGACTCGTGCTCGGATGCTGGTTTGGCATGGAAATGCGCTAAACGTATGCAAATCTATCACGAAAAGAAATTATTGGTAATTCTTCCCAAGCCTCTGGCTTCAAAAACTGAATCAAGAATTTGCAAAAACGGCTTAGCCAGACCCTAATCGGATGCTGGTTGGGCCTGAAAATGCACTCAACGATTCAGATCTGATGACACTATAGAAGTTTTGTATTTTTCTACAGCTTCTTGCTCGAACTGAAATTTCAGAATTTGCAGAAACGGCTTTAGCCAGCACGCTGATCGGGTGGTAGTTGGGGTTGAAAATGCTATAGAAGATTTAGAAACCTGTCACTTATAAAGGAAGTTTTGTATTCTTCTCACAGCGCTTGCTACATGTCAATCAGAACTTGCAGAAACGGCATTAGGCAGAACGCTTGATTCGATGCTGGTTGGGGTCTGAGAAATGATCTAAACGATTCAGATCTGGGCGCCATAAGAAAACGAGTTTTTTTGTTGTATCTTAACAGCTCGTGCTCAAACTGAATCAGAACTTGCGGAAACGGCTTAGCTAGACGCTGAATCGTATTGCTGGTTGTGGCCTGGACATGCTCTAAACGATTTCAGATCTATCACTAAAAGAGTTTTTGGTATTCTTCCCAAACTCTTGCTTCAACTGAAAATCAGAATTTGCAAAAAAACGGCTTAGCCAGGACCCTGATCTGATGCTAGGTTGGGGCTGAAAATGCTTCAAACGATTTCATATCTGATCACCATAAAAAGTTTTGTATTCTTCTCAAACTCTTGCTTCAACACTGAATCAGAACTTGCAGAAACGGCTTATTAGCCAGACGCTGTATCGGCTAGCTGGGTTGGGCCTGGAAATTGCTCTCAACGATTCGGATCTAGTCAACTTTTTAGAAGTTTTGTATTCCTTCTCCAGCTCTTGCTCAAACTGAATCATTACCTTGCAGAAAAACGGCTTATCCCAGCAGCTGATCGGGGGGGCGATGCTGGGTTAGGCTTAAATGCTTCAAAAAACGATTCAAGATCTGTCTGTCCCATACAATTTTGGATTCTTCTTCAGCACTTGGCTCAAACTAAATCAGAATTTCTCGCAATGTGCTTAGACAGGACGCTGATACTGTTGCTGGTTTGGCCCCTGGTGAACTGCTATATAATAATTCAGATCTGACGTTTTGGAGAATTGTTGTATTCTTCTTCTTCTCAAGTCTCTTGCTTGAACCCTGAATCAGAACTTGGCTGAAACCGCTTAGCCAGACGCTTATCGGATGCGTGGGTCAGCCTGGAAACGCTCTAGCAAAAAACGCTTCAAATCTATCACGAAAAGGTAGTTTGGTATTATTCCCTCAACTCTTGCTCAAACCTGAATCAGCAAATTTGCAAAAACGGCTTTAGCCAGACCCTGATCGTATGCTGGTTGGCCCTGAAAATGCTCTCAAACGATTTCAGATCTGTCACCTAAGAAGTTTTGTATTCTTCCCCAAACTCTTGCTCAAACTGAATCAGAACTTGCAGAAACGGCTTAGCCAGAACGCTGATCGGATGCTAGTTGGGCCCTGGAAATGCTCTAAACGATTCAGATCTTACGCTTTTAGGAAGGTTTGTTTTTCTCTCCACTCTTGCTCCAACTGAATCAGAACTTGCAGAAAACGGCTTAGCCAGACGCTGATTCTATGCTGGTTGGGCCTTTAAAATGCTTCAAACGATTCAGGATCTGTCACCATACGAAGTTTGGTATTCCTTAACTCAGCCTCTTGCTTGAAACGGAATCAGAACTTTGCTGTAACGGCCCTGCCAGACGCTGATCGGAAATTCTGGTTCAGCCTGGAAATGCTCCAAACGATTCAGGATGTATCGCGAAAAGAGTTTTTGGTATTCTGCTCCAGGCTCTGCTCAACTAAATAAATCAGAATTTGCAAAAACGGCTTAGCCAGACGCTGAGCGGATTTGCTGGTTTGGGCCTAGAATTGCTCTCAACGATTCAGATGCTTACACCAAAAAGAAGTTTTGGTATTCTTCCCAAACTCTTGCTCAAATTGAATCAGAACTTGCAGAAACGGCTTAAGCGAGACGCTGATCGGATGCTAGTTTGGCCTGTAAATGCTCCATATGGATCCGATCCCTTCGTTTTATGAAGGTTTTTGTTTTCCTTCTCCAGTCCCCTTCTTTCTTCCTTCTCTTGCTCAAACCTGAGTCAGAACTTGCTAGAAACGGCTTAGCCAGACGCCTGATCGTGATCCTGGTTGGGCCTGGAGATGGCTCCGAAAAACGATTTAGATCTCACACTATTAGAAGTTTTGTTTGTATTTCTTCTACAACACATGCTCAAACTAAATCAGAACTTTGGCAGAAACGGCTTGCCCAGACTCTGATCGGTGGCTAGTTGGGCCTGCAAATGCTATAAACGATTTCAGAATCTGACGCTATTAGAATTTTTGTATTCTTTTCCCAAGTTTTTGGATTAAACTTAATCAGAACTTGCAGAAACTGCTTAAGCCAACGCTGGATCGGATGCTGGTTGGGCATGGCAAAGCTCCAAAGGATTCGGATCTGACACAGAAAGAGGTTTGTGTATTCCTTCTCCAGCTCTTGCTCAAACTGAATCAGAACTTGCAGAAAAAACGGTTTAAGCCGGACTCTTATCGAAATGCTGGATTGGGCCGGGAAATGCTTCAAAACGATTCAGATCCTCTCGCCATTAGAAGTTTTGTATTCTTCTCCAGCTCTTGTCTCAAAACTGAATCGACTTGCAGAAAACGGCTTAGCCATACGCTGATCGGATGCTGTTTTTGGTTCCTATCAAATGACTCTTAAACGAGTCAGATCTGTCGCTGTAAAACGGTTTGTATTTTTTCCTCCAGCACTTGCTCAAACTGAAATCAGAATCTTGCAGAAACGGCTTTAACCAGAAGCTGATCGATCGGTGCTGTTGGCCTGAAAATGCTTTAGAAGAATTCAGATTTTACGCTTTGAGAATTTTGTGAATTCTTTCCTCCAGCTCTTGCTCAAAGTGAATCATAACTTGCAGAAACTGCTTAGGCAGGCTCTGATCGGATGCTGGTTTTGGGTTCTGGAAATGCTCTAAAACTAAACGATTCAGATCTGACCCCATACGAAGTTTTTGTATTCTTCCAAACGCTTGCTTCAAGAACTGAATCAGAACTTGCAGAACTGCCTTAGCGAGACTCTGATCGGATGTCTGGTTGGTGCATGACAATGCCTCCAATAGGTTCAGTCTTACGTTGTAAGAGTTTTTTGTATTCTTCATCCGCTGTTTCTCAACTGATCAGACCTTGCCAGAAAATGCTAGCCAGACGCTGATCGGATGCTGGTTGGGCCTGGAAATGCTCTAGAATCGCTTCTCTCACGCTCTTCCGCTGTTAGAGGATCGCAAACGAAGTTTTGTATTCTTCTCCAGCTCTTGCTCAAACTGAATCAGAACTTGCGGAAACGGCTTAGCCAGAACGCTGATCGGATGCTGGTTGGCCTGGAAATGCTCCAAACGATTCCAGATCTACGCTAAAGCAAGTTTTTGTATTCTTCTCCAGCTCTTGCTCAAACGAATCAGATTTGCAGAAACGGCTTAGCCAGACGCTGATCGGATGCTGGTTTGGGGCATCTGGAAATGCTTCAAACGATTCAGATCTGACACCATAGAAGTTTTGTATTCTTCTGGAGCTCTTGCTCAAACTGAATCAGAACTTGCAGAAACGGCTTAGCCAGAGACGCTGTCGATGCTGGTTGGGCCTGGAAATGTTTGCCAAACGATTCAGATCTTACGCGTATTAGAAGTTTTTGTATCTTCTCCAGCCTTTTGATCAAACTTAATTCAGAACTTGCAGAAACGGCTTAGCCCGACGCTGATCGGATGCTGGTTTGGGCTGGAAATGCTTCCAAACGTTCAGATCTGACACTATAAGAAGTTTTGTATTTTTCTCCAGCCTCTTGCTCAAACTGAATCAGAACTTGCAGAAACGGCTTAGCCAGACGCTGAATCGGATGCTGGTTGGGCCTTAAAATGCTCTAAACGATTTCAGATCTTACACTATAAGAAGTTTAGTATTACTTCTCCAGCTCTTGCTCAAACTGAATCAGCACTTGCAGAAACGGTTTTAGCCAGACGCTGATCGTAATGCTGGTTGGGACTGGAAATGCTCTAAACGATTCAGACTCTTACGCCATAAAAAGTTTTGTATTTTTCTCAAACTCTTGCTCAAACCGAATCGGAACCTTGCAGAAACGCTTAGCCAGACGCTGATCGATTCTGGTTGGGCCTGGAAATGCTTCAAACGATTCAGATCTTACACCCTAAGAAGTTTTTGTATTTCTTCTCCAGCTCTTGCTTCTAAACTGAATCAGAACTTGCAGAAACGGCTTAGTGCCAGACGCTGATCGGATGTGGTTGGGCCTATGAAAAATGCTTCAAAAACGATTCAGATATGACGCTATAAGAAGTTTTTGTATTCTTCTACAGCTCTTGCTCAAACTGAATCAGAACTTGCAGAAACGGCTTAGCCAGACGGGCTGATCGGATGCTGGTTGGGCATGGAAATGCTCGTCAGAACGATTCAGATCTGACACTATAAGAAGTTTTGTATTCTTCTCGCGAGCTCTTGCTCAAACTGGAATCAGAACTTGCAGAAACGGCTTAGCCAGACGCTGATCGGATGCTGGTTTGGGCCTGGAAATGCTCTAAAACGATTCAGATCTGACACGATAATAAGTTTTGTATTCTTCCCAAAGCTGTTGCTCCAAACTGAATCAGAACTTGCAGAAACAGCTTAGCCAGACGCTGATCGGATGCTGGTTGGGCCTGGAAATGCTTCTAAAACGATTCAGATCTTACTGACCCTAAAAGAAGTTTTGTATTCTTCTCCAGCTCTTGCTCAAACTGAAATCAGAACTTGCAGAAACGGCTTAGCCAGACGCTGATCGGATGCTGGTTGGGCATGGAAATGCTCCAAAACGTTCAGATC
This sequence comes from Candidula unifasciata, assembly GCA_905116865.2. Lineage (NCBI taxonomy): Eukaryota > Metazoa > Mollusca > Gastropoda > Stylommatophora > Geomitridae > Candidula > Candidula unifasciata. The sequence continues at coordinate 7,802 of CAJHNH020006052.1, forward strand.
TGAACACTATAAGAAGTTTTGTATCTTTCTCCAGCTCTTGCTCAAAACTGAATCCAGAACTTGCAGAAACGGCTTAGCCAGACGCTGATCAGGATGCTGGTTTGGGCCTGGAAATGCTCTAAACGATTCAGATCTTACACCATTAGAAGTTTTAGTATTCTTCTCAGCTCTTGCTTCAAACTGAATCAGAACTTGCAGTAACGGCTTAGCCAGACGCTGATCGGATGCTGGTTGGGCCTGGTAAATGCTACTAAACGATTCAGATCTGGACGCTTTAAGAAGGTTTGTATTCTTCACCAGCTCTTGCTCAAACTGAATCGTAAACTTGCAGAAACGGCTTAGCCATACGCTGATCGATGGCTGGTTGGGCCTGGATAAATGCTCTAAACGATTCAGATCTGTCACACCATAAGAAGTTTTGTATTCTTCCCTCGATTCAGCTCTTGCTCACTCGGAAAACTGAATCAGAACTTGCAGAAACGGCTTAGCCAGACGCTGATCGGATGCTGGTTGGGCCTGGAAATGCTCTAAAACGATTCAGATCTATCACTATAAGAAAGTTTTGTATTCTTCTCCAACTTCTTGCTCAAACTGAATCAGAAACTTGCAGAAACGGCTTAGCCAGACGCTGATCGGATGCTGGTTGGCATGGAAATGCTCCAGAACGATTCAGATCTTACACTTTAAGAAGTTTTGTATTCTTCCCAAACTGTTGCTCAAAACTGAATCAGAACTTGCCGAAACAGATTGGCCGACCCTCGATCGATGGGGTGGTGGGGCCTGGAAATGCTTTAAAACGATTCATATCTGACCACTCATAAGAATTTTTGTTTTCTTCCCAAAACACACGCTCAAACTGAATCAGAACTTGCAGACAGGCTCTTTAGCCAGCCGCGGATCGGATGCTGGTTGGGCCTGGAATGGCTCTTAAACGAATTTTCAGATCTTTACGCTTTAAGGAAGGTTTGTATTCTTCTCCAGCTCTTGCGCAAACTGAATCATAACTTGCAGACAACGGCTTAGCCAGACGCTGATCGGCTGCGGTTTGTGATTGAAAATGGCTTTTTCAACGATTCAAAACCTGTCACCATAAGGGAAGTTTAGTATTCTTCTCCAGCTCTTGCTCAAACTGAATCAGAACTTGCAGAAATGGCTTAGCCAGAAGCTTGATCGGATGCTGTTTGGGCCTGGAAATGATCTAACGCTTCAGATCTTACGGTTTGAGAAATTTTTTGGAGTATGTCGTCTCCCCACTCCTTGCTCAAACTGAATCAGAACGTTGCAAGAAAAGGACTTAGCCAGACGCTGATAGGTATTGCTTGGTTGAGGCCGGAAATTCTCTTAACGATTTCCAGATTCTGACACTATAAGGAGTTTTTGTATTTCTTCTCCAAATCTTGCTCAAACTGAATCAGAACTTGCAGAAACTGCTTAGCCATACCCTGATCGGATGTCGGTTGGGCTGGAAGGCTCTGAAAAACGATTCAGGATCTGACACTATAAGAAGTTTTGTATTCTTCTCAAACTCTTGCTCAAACTGAATCAGAAACTTGGCAGAAACGGCTATAGCCGGACGCCTGATCGGAAGCTGGTTGGGCCTGGAAATGCTTTAAACGATTCAGATCTGTCGCTTTAAGACGTTTTGTATTTCTTATCCAGCTCTTGCTCAAACTGAATCAGAAACTTGCAGAAACGGCTTGAGGCCATACGCTTGAATCGGGATTGCTGGTTGTGCCTGGAAATGCTCTAAAAACGATCCACATCTTACGCTTTTAAAAGGTTTGTATTCTTTCTCCAGCTCTTGCTCAAACTCAATCAGAAACTTGCAGAATACGGCTTAACCAGAAGGCTGATCGGGATGCAGGTTGGGCGTGAAAAATGCTCTAAACGATTCAGATTTTACGCTTTCAGAAGTTTTGTAATCGTCTTACAGCTCTTGCTCAAACTGAATCAGAACGTGCAGAAACGGCTTTAGCCAGACGCTGATCGGATGGCTGGTTTGGGCCTGGAAAATAGCTCTAAACGATTCAGATCTGACACTATAAGAAGTTTTTGTATTCCTTCGCAAAACTCTTGCTCAAACTGAATCAGAACTTGCAGAAACGGCTTAGCGAGACGCTGATCGGATGCTGGTTGGGCATGAAAATGCTCCAAAAGATTCAGATCTGACACTATAAGAAGTTTTGTATTCTTCTCCAGCTCTTGCTCAAACTGAATCAGAACTTGCAGAAACGGCTTAGCCAGACGCTGATCGGATGCTGGTTGGGCCTGGAAATGCTCCAAACGATTCAGATCTGACACTATAAGAAGTTTTGTATTCTTCTCCAGCTCTTGCTCAAACTGAATCAGAACTTGCAGAAACGGCTTAGCCAGACGCTGATCGGATGCTGGTTGGGCCTGGAAAATGCTCCAAACGATTCAGATCTGACACTATAAGAAGTTTTTTGTATTCTTCTCCAGCTCTTGCTCAAACTGAATCAGAACTTTGCAGAAACGGCTTAGCCAGACGCTGATCGGATGCTGGTTGGGCCTGGAAAATGCTCCAAACGATTCAGATCTGACACTATAAGAAGTTTTGTATTTCTTCTCCAGCTCTTGCTCAAACTGAATCAGAACTTTGCAGAAACGGCTTAGCCAGACGCTGATCGGATGCTGGTTGGGCCTGAAATGCTCCTTAAATGATTCAGATTCTTACGCTTTTAAGAAGTTTTGTATTTCTCCGCTCTTGCTCAAACTGAAGCAGAAAACTTGACAGAAACGGCTTAGCCAGGAAGCTGATCGGATGGTGGTTGGGGTTGAAAAATGCTTCAAACGAGTCAGATCTGTCACCATAAGAAGTTTTGTATTCTTCTAAGCTCTTGCTCAAAATTAATCAGAACTTGCACAGAAACGGCTAGCCAAACGCTCAATTCGGATGCGGTTGGGCTGGAAATGCTCTAACGATTCAGATCTTACGCTTAAGAAGTTTTGTATTCTTCTCCAGCTCTTGCCTCAAACTGATTAGAACTTGCAGAAACGGCTTAGCCAGGACGCTGATCGGATGCTGGTTGGGCCTGGAAAATGCTCCTAAACGATTCAGATCTTACACTATAAGAAAGTTTGTATCAGCTCCCAATCTTCTTAGCTCAAACTGAATTCAGAAACTTCAGGAAACGGAAGAAAAACGGCTTGGCCAGACCCTGAATGTTCGGATGCGGGTTGTGCCTGGAAATGCTCTCGAGATTCAGATCTAACACCATTCAGAAGTTTTGGTATTCTTCTCCCAGCTCTTGCTCAACGGGGAATCATAACTTGCAGAAAACGGCTTAGCTAGACGCTGATTGGATGCTGGTCTGGGCGCTGGAAAATGCTCTGAAAACGATTCAGATTCTTACACCCTACCGCGAAGTTTTGTATTCTTCTCCAACTCCTTGATCAAACCGAATCAGAACTTGCAGAAACGGCTTAGCCAGACGCTGATCGGATGGTGGTTTGGCCTGGAAAATGCTTCTAAACGATGACAAACCATGACCACCATAAGAAAGTTGTGTATGCTTCTCCAGCTTCTTGCTCCAACGGAATCCACAACTTGCAATGAAAACGGCTTAGCTAGACGCTGATCGGATGCTGGTTGGGCCTGGAAAATGCTCTAAACGATTTCATATCTTACGCTTTCAGAAGTTTTGTAGTCTCTCCAGCTTCTTGCTCAAACTGAATCAGAACTTGCCAGAAACGGCTTAGCAAGAACGCTGACTCGGATGCTGGATTGGACTGGAAAAAATTGCCTCCCAACGCATTCAGATCTGACCGCTGATAAGAAGTTTTGTATGTCTTCTCCCAGCTCTGGCTCAAACTGAATCAGAACTTGCCGAAACGGACGGCCTTGCCAGACGCTAATCGGAGCGGGGTGGGATTGGAACTGCCTCTAAACGATTTCAGATATGACAACTATAAGAAGTTTTGTATTTCTTCCCCAAACTCTTGTCCTCAAACGGAATCAGACGTTGCAGAAGAAACGCCCTAGGCCAATACGCTGACCGGATGCGGGTTTGGGCTGAAAAATGCTTTATTAACACGATGTCAGATCTTTCTCCATAAGAAGTTTTGTATTCTTCTCTTCTCCAGCTCTTGCTCAAACAAACTGAATCAGAACTTGCAGAAAAGCTAGCCAGACGCTGATCGGATGGGTTGTGCTGGAAAATGTCTAAAACGATTCAGATCTTACGCTTTAAGAAGTTTTGTATTCTTCTCCAGCTCTTGCTCAAACTGAATCAGAACTTGCAGAAACGGCTTAGCCAGACGCTGATCGGATGCTGGTTGGGCCTGGAAATGCTCCAAACGATTCAGATCTGACACCATAAGAAGTTTTGTATTCTTCTCCAGCTCTTGCTCAAACTGAATCAGAACTTGCAGAAACGGCTTAGCCAGACGCTGATCGGATGCTGGTTGGGCCTGGAAATGCTCCAAACGATTCAGATCTGACACTATAAGAAGTTTTGTATTCTTCTCCAGCTCTTGCTCAAACTGAATCAGAACTTGCAGAAACGGCTTAGCCAGACGCTGATCGGATGCTGGTTGGGCCTGGAAATGCTCCAAACGATTCAGATCTGACACTATAAGAAGTTTTGTATTCTTCTCCAGCTCTTGCTCAAACTGAATCAGAACTTGCAGAAACGGCTTAGCCAGACGCTGATCGGATGCTGGTTGGGCCTGGAAATGCTCCAAACGATTCAGATCTGTCACTATAAGAAGTTTTGTATTCTTCTCCGGCTCTTGCTCAAACTGAATCAGAACTTGCAGAAACGGCTTAGCCAGACGCTGATCGGATGCTGGTTGGGACTGGAAATGCTCCAAACGATTCACATCTAACACCACAAGAAGTTTTGTATTCTTCTCCAGCTCTTGCTCAAACTGAATCAGAACTTGCAGAGACGGCTTAGCCAGACGCTGATCGGATGCTCGTTGGGCCTGGAAATGATTCAGATCTGTTACTATAAGAAGTTTTGTATTCTTCTCCGGCTCTTGCTCAAACTGAATCAGAACTTGCAGAAACGTCTTAGCCAGACGCTGATCGGATGCTGGTTGGGCCTGAAAATGCTCCAAATAATTCAGATCTGTCACTATAAGAAGTTTTGTATTCTTCTCCGGCTCTTGCTCAAACTGAATCAGAACTTGCAGAAACGGCTTAGCCAGACGCTGATCGGATGCTGGTTGGGCCTGGAAAGCTCAAACGATTCAGATCTGTCACCATAAGAAGTTTTGTATTATTCTCCAGCTCTAGCTCAACTGTCATCAGAACTTGCAGAGAAACGGCTTAGCCAGACGCTGATCGGATGAGTAGTAAAGGCCATGGAAATGCTCTAAACGATTCAGATTCTTACGCTTTAAGAAGTTTGTTATTCTTCTCCAGCACTTGCTCAAACCGAGATTAGAACCTTGCAGAAGAAAACGTACTTAGCCCAGCCGCCTGATCGGATTGGGTGGTTGGATATGGTTAATGCTCTAACGATTCAGAATCTGACCACCATCGGAAGCTTTGTATTCTTCCCAAAAACTCTTGCTCAAACTGAATCAGAAGCTTGCAGAAAAGTCTTAGCCAGACGCCGATCGGATGCTGGTTGTGCCTGGAAATTATACCAAAACGATTCAGATTTTACGCTTTATAGAAGTTTTGTATTCTTCTCCAGCTCGTTGCCTCAAACTGAATCAGAACTTGCAGAAACGGCTTAGCTAGACGTGATCTGTCGGATGCTGGTGTTCATGGAAAAGCTCCTAAACGATTTCAGATTTTACCGCTTTAAAAAGCGTTGGTATTCTCTCAGCTTCTTGCTCCAAACTGATTCAGAAATTGCAGAACAAAGCGTAGCCAGAAGGTGATCGGACGGTGGTTGGGCATGAAAAATGCTTCTAAAACGATTCATATTTGTCGCTTTAAGAAGTTTGTATTCTTCTCCAGCCTCTTGCTCAAACTGAATCAGAACGTGCCAGATAAGAAGAAACGGTAGCCAGTACGGCTCTAACGGATGCCTGGTTGGGCCTGGAAATGACTTCTAAAACGAGCAAGATGCGACACCATAAAGAAGTTTTGTATTATTCACAAAGTCTTCTTCAAACTGAATCAGAACTTGCAGAAACGGCTGTAAGCGAGACCGTGATCGGATGCTTGTTGGGCCAGGGAAATGCTCCAACGATTAAGATCTGTCGTTTTAAGAAGTTTTCTATTTCTTTCTCCGAGCTCTAGCTCAAACTGAACTCCGAACTTGCAGAAAACGCTTAGCCAGACGCTGGATAGGATGCTGTTTGAGCATGGAAAAGCTCTAAACGATTAAGATCTGACACAATAAGAAAGAAGGTATTGTATTCTTCACCACATCTTAGCTCAAACTGAATAAGAATTAGCGGAAAGCGGCTTAGCGAGACAGACTGATTCTGACGATGGTTGGCATGAAAATGCTTCAAACCGATCAGATCTGAAAACATAGAAGTTTTGTATCTTATCCAGCTAATTGCTCAGACTGAATCAGAACTTGCAGGAACACGGTTTAACCAGACGTGATCGGAGAGTTCGGGCCTGGAAATGCTCAAGATAAGATCTGTCACATAAGACTTTTGTATTCTTCGGAAAATCTTGATCAAACGAATCAGACTGCAGAAACCGGCCTAGCCAGGACGACTAATCGGATGATGGTTGGGCACGAAAATGCTCCAAACTATTCAGGTTGACATATAAGAAGTATTTGATCCTTCTCCAGCTCTTGCTCAAACTGAATCAGAACTTGCAGAAACGGCATAGCCAGACGCTGATCGGATGCTGGTTGGGCCTGGAAATGCTCCAAACGATTCAGATCTGACACCATAAGAAGTTTTGTATTCTTTCTCCAGCTCTTGCTCAAACTGAATCAGAACTTGCAGAAACGGCTTAGCCAGACGCTGATCGGATGCTGGTTTGGGCCTGGAAATGCTCAAACGATTCAGATCTGACGCCATAAGAAGTTTTGTATTCTTCTCCAGCTCTGGGTCAAACTGAATCAGAACTTGCAGCTGGAAATGCTCCAAACGATTCAGATCTGACACCATAAGAAGTTTTGTATTCTTCTCCAGCTCTTGCTCAAACTGAATCAGAACTTGCAGAAACGGCTTAGCTAGACGCTGATCGGATGCTGGTTGGGCCTGGAAATGCTCCAAACGATACAGATCTGACGCTATAAGAAGTTTTGTATTCTTCCAAAGCTCTTGCTCAAACTGAATCAGAACTTGCAGAAACGGCTTAGCCAGACGCTGATCGGATGCTGGTTGGGCCTGGAAATGCTCCAAACGATTCAGATCTGTCACTATAAGAAGTTTTGTATTCTTCTCCAGCTCTTGCTCAAACTGAATCAGAACTTGCTGAAACGTCGAGAGGTTTTGTTGCTTCTTCCAAGCTTTGCTTCAAAATGAATCAGAATTTAGAAACGGCTTTGCAGACGGTCGGATGCTGGTGGGCAAAAAAAAACCCCAAACGATTTAGATTGAAACCAAAGAAGTTTTATCTTCCCCCAATCTTGTCAAAAGAAACAGAACTTTCAGAAAGGCTTACCAGACGCTGACGGATGCGGTTTTGGGGTGAAAAAGCTCCAACGATTCAGACTGCACTTAAGAAGTTTGA
>CAJHNH020006053.1:0-15418 GCA_905116865.2 Candidula unifasciata
ATAGACACGCTAGATGCAGTGTAGTTAAACTGGATGTCTGATTTGGCATTTTTGTACAATCTGGGGGCAACAATTGAGATAACATAAAAATGACCACAAGTGACAATTTTGCAGAATTTATGCTTTACGCGTTTGGCCAAAATAATGATTGCCAAAAATTTGCCAATTTAGTCTCAGTCTATCATTTGACACTTGACGAGATACTCTAGATGATAAATTGGACACTTTGGAGCTCGTTGGTGACAGAAAAATAGATAAGATAGAAGTGAAAAACAAATTTTACGAAGAATTGTTCCTAACAACTTGTTTGTGTCCTACCACTAAACATTGAGTCCCAGACAATTATTTTACACATGAATAGACACGCTAGATGCAGAGTAGGTAAACTGAATGTCTGATTTGGCATTTTTGGTACAATCTGGGGGCAACAATTGAGATAACATAAAAATGACCACAAGTGACATTTTGCAGAATTTATGCCTTACGCGTTTGGCCAAAATAATATTTGCAAAAAAGTTGCCAATTTAGTCTCAGTCTATCATTTCACACTTGACGAGATACTCTAGATGACAAATTGGACACTTTGGAGCTCGTTGGTGACAGAAAAATAGATAAGATAAAAGTGAAAAACAAATTTTACGAAGAATTGTTCCTAACAACTTGTTTGTGTCCTACCACTAAACAGTGAGTCCCAGACAATTATTTTACACATGAATAGACACGCTAGATGCAGAGTAGGTAAACTGAATGTCTGATTTGGCATTTTGGTACAATCTGGGGGCAACAATTGAGATAACATAAAAATGACCACAAGTGACATTTTTCCAGAATTTATGCCTTTCGCGTTTGGCCAAAATCATATTTTCCAAAAAGTTGCCAATTTAGTCTCAGTCTATCATTTCACACTTGACGAGATACTCTAGATGAGAAATTGGACACTTTGGAGCTCGTTGGTGACAGAAAAATAGATAAGATAAAAGTGAAAAACAAATTTTTACGCAGAAATGTTTCTAACACTTGTTTGTGTCCTACCACTAAACAGTGAGTCCCAGACAATTATTTTACTCATGAATAGACACGCTAGATGCAGTGTAGTTAAACTGGATGTCTGATTTGGCATTTTGTACAATCTGGGGGCAACAATTGAGATAACATAAAAATGACCACAAGTGACAATTTTGCAGAATTTATGCCTTACGCGTTTGGCCAAAAAAATATTTGCAAAAAAAGTTGCCAATTTAGTCTCAGTCTATCATTTCACACTTGACGAGATACTCTAGATGAGAAATTGGACACTTTGGAGCTCATAGGTGACAGAAAAATAGATAAGATAAAAGTGAAAAACAAATTTTACGCAGAAATGTTCCTAACATGTTTGTGTCCTACCACTAAACAGTGAGTCCCAGACAATTATTTTACTCATGAATAGACACGCTAGATGCAGTGTAGTTAAACTGGATGTCTGATTTGGCATTTTTGTACAATCTGGGGGCAACAATTGAGATAACATAAAAATGACCACAAGTGACAATTTTGCAGAATTTATGCCTTACGCGTTTGGCCAAAATAATATTTGCAAAAAAGTTGCCAATTTAGTCTCAGTCTATCATTTCACACTTGACGAGATACTCTAGATGAGAAATTGGACACTTTGGAGCTCATAGGTGACAGAAAAATAGATAAGATAAAAGTGAAAAACAAATTTTACGCAGAAATGTTCCTAACACTTGTTTGTGTCCTACCACTAAACAGTGAGTCCCAGACAATTATTTTACACATGAATAGACACGCTAGATGCAGAGTAGTTAAACTGGATGTCTGATTTGGCATTTTTGTACAATCTGGGGGCAACAATTGAGATAACATAAAAATGACCACAAGTGACAATTTTGCAGAATTTATGCCTTACGCGTTTGGCCAAAATAATATTTGCAAAAAAGTTGCCAATTTAGTCTCAGTCTATCATTTGACACTTGACGAGATACTCTAGATGATAAATTGGACACTTTGGAGCTCGTTGGTGACAGAAAAAAATAGATAAGATAAAAGTGAAAAACAAATTTTACGAAGAATTGTTCCTAACAACTTGTTTGTGTCCTACCACTAAACAGTGAGTCCCAGACAATTATTTTACACATGAATAGACACGCTAGATGCAGAGTAGGTAAACTGAATGTCTGATTTGGCATTTTGGTACAATCTGGGGGCAACAATTGAGATAACATAAAAAAATGACCACAAGTGACAATTTTGCAGAATTTATGCCTTTCGCGTTTGGCCAAAATCATATTTTCAAAAAAAGTTGCCAATTTAGTCTCAGTCTATCATTTCACACTTGACGAGATACTCTAGATGACAAATTGGACACTTTGGAGCTCGTTGGTGACAGAAAAATAGATAAGATAAATGTGAAAAACAAATTTTACGAAGAATTGTTTCTAACAACTTGTTTGTGTCCTACCACTAAACAGTGAGTCCCAGACAATTATTTTACACATGAATAGACACACTAGATGCAGAGTATGTAAACTGAATGTCTGATTTGGCATTTTGGTACAATCCGGGGGCAACAATTGAGATAACATAAAAAAGACAACAAGTGACATTTTTCCAGAATTTATGCCTTTCGCTTTTGGGCAAAAAATATTTTTCAAAAAAGTTGCCAATTTAGTCTCAGTCTATCATTTCACACTTGACGAGATACTCTAGGTAAGAAATTGGACACTTTGGAGCTCATAGGTGATAAAAAAATAGATGAGATAAAAGTGAAAAAAATTTTTACCCAGAAATGTTCCTAACAACTTGTTTGTGTCCTACCACTAAACAGTGAGTCCCAGACAATTATTTTACACATGAATGGACACGTTAGATGCAGAGTAGTTAAACTGGATGTCTGATTTAGCATTTTGGTACAATCTGGGGGCAACATTTGAAATAACATAAAAATGACCACTAGTAACAATTTTGCAGAATTTATGCCTTAATCGTTTGGCCAAATAATATTTGCAAAAAAAAAGTTGCCAATTTTGTCTCAGTCTATCATTTCACACTTGACGAGATACTCTAGATGAGAAATTGGACACTTTGGAGCTCATAGGTGACAGAAAAATAGATAAGATAAAAGTGAAAAACAAATTTTACGAAGAATTGTTCCTAACAACTTGTTTGTGTCCTACCACTAAACAGTGAGTCCCAGACAATTATTTTACACATGAATAGACACGCTAGATGCAGAGTAGTTAAACTGGATGTCTGATTTGGCATTTTTGTACAATCTGGGGGCAACAATTGAGATAACATAAAAATGACCACAAGTGACAATTTTGCAGAATTTATGCCTTACGCGTTTGGCCAAAATAATATTTGCAAAAAAGTTGCCAATTTAGTCTCAGTCTATAATTTCACACTTGACGAGATACTCTAGATGAGAAATTGGACACTTTGGAGCTCGTAGGTGACAGAAAAATAGATAAGATAAAAGTGAAAAACAAATTTTACGAAGAATTGTTCCTAACAACTTGTTTGTGTCCTACCACTAAACAGTGAGTCCCAGACAATTATTTTACACATGAATAGACACGCTAGATGCAGAGTAGGTAAACTGGATGTCTGATTTGGCATTTTTGTACAATCTGGGGGCAACAATTGAGATAACATAAAAATGACCACAAGTGACATTTTTGCAGAATTTATGCCTTACGCGTTTGGCCAAAATAATATTTGCCAAAAAAGTTGCCAATTTAGTCTCAGTCTATCATTTCACACTTGACGAGATACTCTAGATGAGAAATTGGACACTTTGGAGCTCGTTGGTGACAGAAAAATAGATAAGATAAAAGTGAAAAACAAATTTTACGAAGAAATGTTCCTAACAACTTGTTTGTGTCCTACCACTAAACAGTGAGTCCCAGACAATTATTTTACACATGAATAGACACGCTAGATGCAGAGTAGGTAAACTGAATGTCTGATTTGGCATTTTGGTACAATCTGGGGGCAACAATTGAGATAACATAAAAATGACCACAAGTGACATTTTTGCAGAATTTATGCCTTTCGCGTTTGGCCAAAATCATATTTTTGCAAAAAAGTTGCCAATTTAGTCTCAGTCTATCATTTCACACACTTGACGAGATACTCTAGATGAGAAATTGGACACTTTGGAGCTCATAGGTGACAGAAAAATAGATAAGATAAAAGTGAAAAACAAATTTTACGCAGAAATGTTCCTAAACAACTTGTTTGTGTCCTACCACTAAACAGTGAGTCCCAGACAATTATTTTACACATGAATAGACACGCTAGATGCAGAGTAGTTAAACTGGATGTCTGATTTGGCATTTTGGTACAATCTGGGGGCAACAATTGAGATAACATAAAAATGACCACAAGTGACAATTTTTGCAGAATTTATGCCTTACGCGTTTGGCCAAAATAATATTTGCAAAAAAGTTGCCAATTTAGTCTCAGTCTATCATTTCACACTTGACGAGATACTCTAGATGAGAAAATTGGACACTTTGGAGCTCATTGGTGACAGAAAAATAGATAAGATAAAAGTGAAAAAAAAACAAATTTTACGAAGAAATGTTCCTAACAACTTGTTTGTGTCCTACCACTAAACAGTGAGTCCCAGACAATTATTTTACACATGAATAGACACGCTAGATGCAGAGTAGTTAAACTGGATGTCTGATTTGGCATTTTTGTACAATCTGGGGGCAACAATTGAGATAACATAAAAATGACCACAAGTGACAATTTTGCAGAATTTATGCCTTACGCGTTTTGCCCAAATCATATTTTGCAAAAAAGTTGCCAATTTAGTCTCAGTCTATCATTTCACACTTGACGAGATACTCTAGATGAGATAAATTGGACACTTTGGAGCTCGTTGGTGACAGAAAAATAGATAAGATAAAAGTGAAAAACAAATTTTACGAAGAATTGTTCCTAACAACTTGTTTGTGTCCTACCACTAAACAGTGAGTCCCAGACAATTATTTTTACACATGAATAGACACGCTAGATGCAGAGTAGTTAAACTGGATGTCTGATTTGGCATTTTTTGGTACAATCTGGGGGCAACAATTGAGATACATAAAAATGACCACAAAGTGACATTTTTGCAGAATTTATGCCTTACGCGTTTGGCCAAAAATAATATTTTCCAAAAAGTTGCCAATTTAGTCTCAGTCTATCATTTCACACTTGACGAGATACTCTAGATGAGAAATTGGACACTTTGGAGCTCGTTGGTGACAGAAAGAAAAATAGATAAAGATAAAAGTGAAAAAACAATTTTACGAAGAATTGTTCCTAACAACTTGTTTGTGTCCTACCACTAAACAGTGAGTCCCAGACAATTATTTTACACATGAATAGACACGCTAGATGCAGAGTAGTAAACTGGATGTCTGATTTGGCATTTTTGTACAATCTGGGGGCAACAATTGAGATATAAAAAAATGACCACAAGTGACAATTTTGCAGAATTTATGCCTTACGCGTTTGGCCAAAATAATATTTGCAAAAAAGTTGCCAATTTAGTCTCAGTCTATCATTTCACACTTGACGAGATACTCTAGATGATAAATTGCACACTTTGGAGCTCATAGGTGACAGAAAAATAGATAAGATAAAAGTGAAAAACAAATTTTACGAAGAATTGTTCCTAACAACTTGTTTGTGTCCTACCACTAAACAGTGAGTCCCAGACAATTATTTTACACATGAATAGACACGCTAGATGCAGAGTAGTTAAACTGGATGTCTGATTTGGCATTTTTGTACAATCTGGGGGCAACAATTGAGAGATAACATAAAAATGACCACAAGTGACAATTTTGCAGAATTTATGCCTTACGCGTTTGGCCAAAATAATATTTGCCAAAAAAGTTGCCAATTTAGTCTCAGTCTATCATTTCACACTTGACGAGATACTCTAGATGATAAATTGGACACTTTGGAGCTCGTTGGTGACAGAAAAAATAGATAAGATAAAAGTGAAAAACAAATTTTACGAAGAATTGTTCCTAACAACTTGTTTGTGTCCTACCACTAAACAGTGAGTCCCAGACAATTATTTTACACATGAATAGACACGCTAGATGCAGAGTAGGTAAACTGAATGTCTGATTTGGCATTTTGGTACAATCTGGGGGCAACAATTGAGATAACAAAAAAATGACCACAAGTGACATTTTTCCAGAATTTATGCCTTTCGCGTTTGGCCAAAATCATATTTTGCAAAAAAGTTGCCAATTTAATCTCAGTCTATCATTTCACACTTGACGAGATACTTTAGATGAGAAATTGGACCCTTTCGAGCTCGTTGGTGACAGAAAAATAGATAAGATAAAAGTGAAAAACAAATTTTACGAACAAATGTTCCTAACAACTTGTTTGTGTCCTACCACTAAACAGTGAGTCCCAGACAATTATTTTACACATGAATAGACACGCTAGATGCAGAGTAGGTAAACTGAATGTCTGATTTGGCATTTTTGTACAATCTGGGGGCAACAATTGAGATAACATAAAAATGACCACAAGTGACAATTTTGCAGAATTTATGCCTTACGCGTTTGGCCAAAATAATATTTGCAAAAAAGTTGCCAATTTAGTCTCAGTCTATCATTTCACACTTGACGAGATACTCTAGATGATAAATTGGACACTTTGGAGCTCGTTGGTGACAGAAAAAATAGATAAGATAAAAGTGAAAAACAAATTTTACGAAGAATTGTTCCTAACAACTTGTTTGTGTCCTACCACTAAACAGTGAGTCCCAGACAATTATTTTACACATGAATAGACACGCTAGATGCAGAGTAGTTAAACTGGATGTCTGATTTGGCATTTTTGTACAATCTGGGGGCAACAATTGAGATAACATAAAAATGACCACAAGTGACAATTTTGCAGAATTTATGCCTTACGCGTTTGGCAAAATAATAATTTTGCAAAAAAGTTGCCAATTTAGTCTCAGTCTATCATTTCACACTTGACGAGATACTCTAGATGAGAAATTGGACACTTTGGAGCTCATAGGTGACAGAAAAATAGATAAGATAAAAGTGAAAAACAAATTTTACGAAGAAATGTTCCTAACAACTTGTTTGTGTCCTACCACTAAACAGTGAGTCCCAGACAATTATTTTACACATGAATAGACACGCTAGATGCAGAGTAGTTAAACTGGATGTCTGATTTGGCATTTTGGTACAATCTGGGGGCAACAATTGAGATAACATAAAAATGACCACAAGTGACATTTTTGCAGAATTTATGCCTTACGCGTTTGGCCAAAATAATATTTGCAAAAAAGTTGCCAATTTAGTCTCAGTCTATCATTTCACACTTGACGAGATACTCTAGATGAGAAATTGGACACTTTGGAGCTCATTGGTGACAGAAAAATAGATAAGATAAAAGTGAAAAACAAATTTTACGAAGAATTGTTCCTAACAACTTGTTTGTGTCCTACCACTAAACAGTGAGTCCCAGACAATTATTTTACACATGAATAGACACGCTAGATGCAGAGTAGTAAACTGAATGTCTGATTTGGCATTTTGGTACAATCTGGGGGCAACAATTGAGATAACATAAAAATGACCACAAGTGACAATTTTGCAGAATTTATGCCTTACGCGTTTGGCCAAAATAATATTTGCAAAAAAGTTGCCAATTTAGTCTCAGTCTATCATTTCACACTTGACGAGATACTCTAGATGAGAAATTGGACACTTTGGAGCTCATAGGTGACAGAAAAATAGATAAGATAAAAGTGAAAAACAAATTTTACGCAGAAATGTTCCTAACAACTTGTTTGTGTCCTACCACTAAACAGTGAGTCCCAGACAATTATTTTACACATGAATAGACACGCTAGATGCAGAGTAGGTAAACTGAATGTCTGATTTGGCATTTTTGTACAATCTGGGGGCAACAATTGAGATAACATAAAAATGACCACAAGTGACAATTTTGCAGAATTTATGCTTTACGCGTTTGGCCAAAATCATATTTTCCAAAAAGTTGCCAATTTAGTCTCAGTCTATCATTTCACACTTGACGAGATACTCTAGATGATAAATTGGACACTTTGGAGCTCGTTGGTGACAGAAAAATAGATAAGATAAAAGTGAAAAACAAATTTTACGAAGAATTGTTTCTAACAACTTGTTTGTGTCCTACCACTAAACAGTGAGTCCCAGACAATTATTTTACACATGAATAGACACGCTAGATGCAGAGTAGGTAAACTGAATGTCTGATTTGGCATTTTGGTACAATCTGGGGGCAACAATTGAGATAACATAAAAATGACCACAAGTGACAATTTTCCAGAATTTATGCCTTTCGCGTTTGGCCAAAATCATATTTTTTTTTTTCCAAAAAGTTGCCAATTTAGTCTCAGTCTATCATTTCACACTTGACGAGATACTCTAGATGAGAAATTGGACACTTTGGAGCTCATAGGTGACAGAAAAATAGATAAGATAAAAGTGAAAAACAAATTTTACGCAGAAATGTTCCTAACAACTTGTTTGTGTCCTACCACTAAACAGTGAGTCCCAGACAATTATTTTACACATGAATAGACACGCTAGATGCAGAGTAGTTAAACTGGATGTCTGATTTGGCATTTTTGTACAATCTGGGGGCAACAATTGAGATAACATAAAAATGACCACAAGTGACAATTTTGCAGAATTTATGCCTTACGCGTTTGGCCAAAATAATATTTGCAAAAAAGTTGCCAATTTAGTCTCAGTCTATCATTTCACACTTGACGAGATACTCTAGATGAGAAATTGGACACTTTGGAGCTCATAGGTGACAGAAAAATAGATAAGATAAAAGTGAAAAACAAATTTTACGCAGAAATGTTCCTAACAACTTGTTTGTGTCCTACCACTAAACAGTGAGTCCCAGACAATTATTTTACTCATGAATAGACACGCTAGATGCAGAGTAGTTAAACTGGATGTCTGATTTGGCATTTTTGTACAATCTGGGGGCAACAATTGAGATAACATAAAAATGACCACAAGTGACATTTTTGCAGAATTTATGCCTTTACGCGTTTGGCCAAAATAAATATTTGCAAAAAAGTTGCCAATTTAGTCTCAGTCTATCATTTCACACTTGACGAGATACTCTAGATGAGAAATTGGACACTTTGGAGCTCATAGGTGACAGAAAAAATAGATAAGATAAAAGTGAAAAACAAATTTTACGCAGAAGATAACATAAAAATGACCACAAGTGACAATTTTGCAGAATTTATGCCTTACGCGTTTGGCCAAAATAATATTTTGCAAAAAAGTTGCCAATTTAGTCTCAGTCTATCATTTGACACTTGACGAGATACTCTAGATGATAAATTGGACACTTTGGAGCTCATAGGTGACAGAAAAATAGATAAGATAAAAGTGAAAAAACAAATTTTTACGAAGAAATGTTTCCTAACAACTTGTTTGTGTCCTACCACTAAAACAGTGAGTCCCAGACAAATTATTTTTACACATGAATAGACACGCTAGATGCAGAGTAGTTAAACTGGATGTCTGATTTGGCATTTTTGTACAATCTGGGGGCAACAATTGAGATAACATAAAAAATGACCACAAGTGACAATTTTGCAGAATTTATGCCTTACGCGTTTGGCCAAAATAATATTTGCAAAAAAGTTGCCAATTTAGTCTCAGTCTATCATTTCACACTTGACGAGATACTCTAGATGAGAAATTGGACACTTTGGAGCTCATGTGGTGACAGAAAAATAGATAAGATAAAAGTGAAAAAAACAAATTTTACGAAGAAATGTTCTAACAACTTGTTTGTGTCCTACCACTAAACAGTGAGTCCCAGACAATTATTTTACACATGAATAGACACGCTAGATGCAGAATAGTTAAACTGGATGTCTGATTTGGCATTTTGGTACAATCTGGGGGCAACAATTGAGATAACATAAAAATGACCACAAGTGACATTTTTGCAGAATTTATGCCTTTCGCGTTTGGCCAAAATAATATTTGCCAAAAAAGTTGCCAATTTAGTCTCAGTCTATCATTTCACACTTGACGAGATACTCTAGATGATAAATTGGACACTTTGGAGCTCGTTGGTGACAGAAAAATAGATAAGATAAAAGTGAAAAAACAAATTTTACGAAGAAATGTTCCTAACAACCTTGTTTGTGTGTCCTACCACTAAACATGTGAGTCCCAGACAATTATTTTACACATGAATAGACACGCTAGATGCAGAGTAGTAAACTGGATGTCTGATTTTGGCATTTTTGTACAATCTGGGGTGGCAACAATTGAGATAACATAAAAATGACCACAAGTGACAATTTTGCAGAATTTATGCCTTACGCGTTTTGGCCAAAAAAATATTTGCAAAAAACGTTGCCAATTTAGTCTCAGTCTATCATTTTCACACTTGACGAGATACTCTAGATGATAAATTGGACACTTTGGAGCTCGTTGGTGACAGAAAAAATAGATAAGATAAAAGTGAAAAACAAATTTTACGAAGAATTGTTCCTAACAACTTGTTTGTGTCCTACCACTAAAACATTGAGTCCCAGACAATTATTTTACACAATGAATAGACACGCTAGATGCAGAGTAGGTAAACTGAATGTCTGATTTGGCATTTTGGTACAATCTGGGGGGCAAACAATTGAGATAACATAAAAATGACCACAAGTGACAATTTTTGCCCCAGAAATTTATGCCTTTTCGCGTTTATGGCCAAAAAAATTATTTCCAAAAAGTTGCCAATTTAGTCTCAGTTCTATCATTTCACACTTGACGAGATACTCTAGATGATAAATTTGGACACTTTGGAGCTCGTTGGTGACAGAAAAATAGATAAGATAAAAGTGAAAACAAATTTTTACGAAGAATATGTTCCTAACAACTTGTTTGTGTCCTACCACTAAACATTGAGTCCCAGACAAATTATTTTTACACATGAATAGACACGCTAGATGCAGAGTAGGTAAACTGAATGTCTGATTTGGCATTTTTTTGTACAATCTGGAGGGCAACAATTGAAACTTGGATAACATAAAAATGACCACAAGTGACATTTTTCCAGAATTTATGCCTTTCGCGTTTGGCCCAAAATAATATTTGCCAAAAAAGTATTGCCAATTTAGTCTCAGTCTATCATTTTTCACACTTGACGAGATACTCTAGATGATAAAATTGGGGACACTTTTGGAGCGCTAGTGTGGTGACAGAAAAAATAGATTAAGATAAAAGTGAAAGAATACAAAGTTTTACGAAGAAATGTTCCTAACAACTTGTTTGTGTCCTACCACTAACATTGAGTCCCAGACAATTATTTTACACATGAATAGACACGCTAGATGCAGAGTAGGTAAACTGAATGTCTTGATTTGGCATTTTTGTACAATCTGGGGGCAACAATTGAGATAACATAAAAATGACCACAAGTGACAATTTCTCCAGAATTTATGCCTTTCGCGTTTGGCCGCAAAAAAATATTTTAGCAAAAAAGTTGCCAATTTAGTCTCAGTCTATCATTTCACACTTGACGAGATACTCTAGATGATAAAATTGGACACTTTGGAGCTCATAGGTGACAGAAAAATAGATAAGATAAAAGTGAAAAACAAATTTTACGAAGAAATGTTCCTAACAACTTGTTTGTGTCCTACCACTAAACAGTGAGTCCCAGACAATTATTTTACACATGAATAGAACACGCTAGATGCAGAGTAGTTTAACTGGATGTCTGATTTGGCATTTTTTGTAAATCTTGGGGCAACAATTGAGATAACATAAAAATGACCCTACAAGTGACAATTTTGCAGAATTTATGCCTGTTGTCCACGTTTTGGCCAAAATAATATTTTGCCAAAAAGTTGCCAATTTTAGTCTCCGTCTATTCATTTCACACTTGGACGAGATACTCTAGGTGGATGATTAAAAAAATTGGACACTATTGCCGAGCTCACAGGCTAGACAGAAAAATAAATAAGATAAAAGATGGGGAAAACAAATATTTACGAAGAATTGTTTCCTAACAACTTGTTTGTGTCCTACCACTAAATCATGTGAGTCCCAGACAATTATTTTACACATGAATAGACACGCTAGATGCAGAGAATAGGTAAACTGAATGTCTCGATTGGCATTTGGTACAATATGGGGACAACAATTGAGATAACATAAAAATGACCACAAGTGACATTTTTCCAGAATTTATGCCTTTCGCGTTTGGGCCCAAATCAATTTACCAAAAAAGTTGATCAATTTAGTCTCTAGTCTATTCATTTCACACATGACGAGATACTCTTAGATGATAAATTGGGACACTTTTTGGAGCTCGTTGGTGACAGAAAAATAGATAAGATAAAAGTGAAAAACAAATTTTACGAGAGAATACTGTCCCTACAAAACTTGTTTGTGTCCTACCACTAAACAGTGATTCCCAGACATATTTTTTCACACACTGAATAGACAACGCTAGATGCCAGAGTAGTTAAACTGGATGTCTGATTTGGCATTTATTGTACAATCTGGCTTTGCAAACAATTGAGATAACATAAAAATGACCACAAGTGACAATTTTGCTAGGAATTTATGCCCTAGGCGTGTTGTCCAAAATAATATTTGCAAAAAAGTTTGCAAATTTAGTCTCAGTCTATCATTTCACACTTGACGAGATACTCTAGATGATAAATTGGACACTTTTGGAGCTCGTTGGTGAAACAGAAAAATAGATAAGATAAAAGTGAAAACACAAATTTTACGAAGAATGTTCCTAACAACTTCTTTGTGTCCGTACCACTAAACAGTGAGTCCCAGACAATTATTTTACACATGAATAGGTACACGCTAGATGCAGAAGTAGGGTAAAAATGAATGTCTGATTTGGCATTTTGGTACAATCTAGGGGGGGCAGGCAATTGAGAGAACATCAAAAATGACCACAAGTGACAAAAAAATTTTCCAGAATTTATGACCTTCGTTCGTTTGTGGGGGCCAAAATCATATTTTCAAAAAAGTTGCCACTTAGTCTCAGTCTATCATTTCACACTTGACGAGATACTCTAGATGATAAATTTGGACACCTTGGAGCTCGTGGTTGACAGAAAAATAGATAAGATAAGAGTGAGAAACAAAAATTTCACGAACGAAATTGTTACCAACAACGTGTTTGTGTCCGACCACTAAAACATTGAGTCCAGGACATTTTTTTTGACACATGATTAGACACGCTAGATTCAGAGTAGTTTAAACTGGATGTCCGATTTGCATTCTTGTACAATCTTGGAGTAGCCATTGGGAAAACATCAAAAATGGATCACAATTGACATTTTTTCCAGAATTTAATGCCCTTTCGCGTTTTGGCCAAAATCATATTTTCCAAAAAAGTGCCCAACTTAGTCCTCGGTCGATCATTTTCCACGCTTGACGATAATACTCCTAGATGATATAAATGGAGCACTTTGGAGATCACAGGTGACAGAAAAAAATAGATAAGATAAAAGTGAAAAAAACAATTTTTTACGAAGAAATGTTCCTAACAACTTGTTTGTGTCCTACCACAAACAGTGAGTCCAGAGAATTATTGTACACCTGAATTAGACACGCTAGATACAAGAGCAGTACAAATGCGAGTCTGTTTGGCATTTTGGTACAATCTGGGGTGGCAACAATTGAGATAACATAAAATGACCACAATGGACATTTTTTCCAGAGTATGCCTTCGCTTTTGGCCAAAATCATATTTTTCCAAAAAAGTTGCCAATTTAGTATCAGTCTATCATGTCGCACTGACGAGATACTCTAGATGAGAAATTGGACACTTTGGAGCTCATAGGTGACAGAAAAATAGATAAGATAAAAGTGAAAAAAACAAATTTTACGAAGAAATGTTCCTAACAACTTGTTTGTGTCCTACCACTAAACAGTGAGTCCCAGACAATTATTTTACACATGAATAGACACGCTAGATGCAGAGTAGGTAAACTGGATGTCTGATTTGGCATTTTGGTACAATCTGGGGGCAACAATTGAGATAACATAAAAATGACCACAAGTGACAATTTTGCAGAATTTATGCCTTACGCGTTTGGCCAAAATCATATTTGCAAAAAGTTGCCAATTTAGTCTCAGTCTATCATTTCACACTTGACGAGATACTCTAGATGATAAATTGGACACTTTGGAGCTCGTTGGTGACAGAAAAATAGATAAGATAAAAGTGAAAAACAAATTTTACGAAGAATTGTTCCTAACAACTTGTTTGTGTCCTACCACTAAACAGTGAGTCCCAGACAATTATTTTACACATGAATAGACACGCTAGATGCAGAGTAGGTAAACTGAATGTCTGATTTGGCATTTTGGTACAATCTGGGTGCAACAATTGAGATAACATAAAAATGACCACAAGTGACATTTTCCAGAATTTATGCCTTTCGCGTTTGGCCAAAATCATATTTTCCAAAAAGTTGCCAATTTAGTCTCAGTCTATCATTTCACACTTGACGAGATACTCTAGATGAGAAATTGGACACTTTGGAGCTCGTTGGTGACAGAAAAATAGATAAGATAAAAGTGAAACAAATTTTACGAAGAATTGTTCCTAACAACTTGTTTGTGTCCTACCACTAAACAGTGAGTCCCAGACAATTATTTTACACATGAATAGACACGCTAGATGCAGAGTAGGTAAACTGAATGTCTGATTTGGCATTTTGGTACAATCTGGGGGCAACAATTGAGATAACATAAAAATGACCACAAGTGACATTTTCCAGAATTTATGCCTTTCGCGTTTGGCCAAAATCATATTTTCCAAAAAGTTGCCAATTTAGTCTCAGTCTATCATTTCACACTTGACGAGATACTCTAGATGATAAATTGGACACTTTGGAGCTCATAGGTGACAGAAAATAGATAAGATAAAAGGAGAAAACAAATTTCACGAAGAATTGTTCCAACAACTTGATTGTGTCCTACCACTAAACATTAAGTCCAGACAATTTTTTTTAAACATGAATAGGACACGCTGATGCAGAGTAGTGTAAACTGAATGTCTGATTTGCATTTTGGTACAAATCTGGGGGGAAACAATTGAGATAACCATAAAAATAACCAACAAGTGGACATTTCAAAAAATATTTTTAAAAAGTTGCCAATTAGTCTCGTCATCATTTCAACTTGAGAGATACTCTAGATGAGAAATTGGACACTTTGGAGCTCAAGGGACAGAAAAAAAAGAAAGATAAAAATGAAAAAAAATTTTTTCGCAGAAAAAGTTCCTAACAAGTTTGTGTCCTACCCCTAAAAAAAGTGAGTCCCGAAATTATTTTACTAGAATAGACACGCTAGATGAGGTAGTTAAAATTTTG
>CAJHNH020006054.1:0-15390 GCA_905116865.2 Candidula unifasciata
TTGAAAAAAACGCACAAAATCATCATTTATCATCATCATCGTCGTCGTCGTCATCATTAAATTAGACACCTTACTGGTTCGTTTGCTAAATGGCAAATATCGTAATAAACATTATGTTCATTTTTGTCATCATTATCATCACATCGTCCTAATTTTTATTTATTGGATTATCGTCACCGCTTGTGTGATCTATGGGAGAATACTGATTTGAAGAGACGTTTTATTTTGTCTCAACATCCAAATGAAAGAAACGAAAAGAATGACTCAAGTTAACGTAACTTTATTTTGACTATCTGAATGTCTCCTGTCTGTTGCACCTGTGTATCGTATAATACTTTGTATGTAAATACCTGATAGGCTTCTTTGTTATTTCCTGCAGCCCTCACGCTATCTCGTCACGCATCATCTCCTCTGCATGGTGGTTCTTCTGTCTGATCTTGTCGTCCATTTACACGGCCAATCTGGCAGCTTTCCTCACCATTACCATTGGTGACATCGGAATCAACACTGCCCAGGACCTAGCTCAACAGGTAGGCCAACAAAATTGATATATATTCTTGTATAATGTTTATGTCTTACGACAACAAAGCGGACAATGAGAGAAGAGTACACACATACACACATAACGGTTGTAGGGAGAGAGGGAGAGTGCGTGCCTCTGAAAGAAAAAAAACATATAGAGAGAGGTGATATAGGGTGAGGAGGGGGGGGGGAGGGGGGGGGGTTGGTGGTACGAAGATAGGTACAGAGATCGACAAAAAGACATTTAGACATACAGATAGACATATACACTGACCGCTAGATAAATAGAATGAACGAAAACAGTTTATTTTTAAAGAGCTAGGAATTGGTCAGACAGGCCCGTCTTACATTCTGCACTTCTATTCTGCCTCCTTTCACACATCACTTTTTTCATGCGTCAAGTACAGATAGACAGATAGAGAGATAAATAGAAAGATCTATAAAGATAGATATATATAGACCGAGAAAGAGAGATAGAGATAGAGATAAGAGTATGGAAGCAGACAGAGACAAAAACACTACTGGTATTATCGTCCTCTTCATTAAATTCATCACCATCATCACCACTATTTTATTGTTGTCATCATTCTTTTTATCATCATCATCATCATCATCATCATCATCATCATCATCATCATCATCATCATCATTATCTTCATCATACCTATCATAATCACTACAATCATCATCATCATAATCAGTATTGTCTCTAATATTGTCGTCATTACGGTTACCATTCATGTCACTATTTATATCCGCTGTATCGCCATCTTTGCCTTCATAAGCATAATCAACATTAACATCACAACAACTATTTAAAAACACGACAAAATAACTTCATCTTGCAGCAGTATTCTCTACCCCGGCAGGACCAGTTCGACTATGGCACTGTGGAGGGCTCGCAGACCGAAACGTTCTTCAACCACACACAGATGACACACTACTCCCGGATGTGGGCTTACATGTCCGTGCTATCTCCAAAATCTATGTCCAGGACCACGGAGATCGGATTTGAGTAAGTGCATTCTTCTCAACTTTTAGCTCGAAATAGCAAGATTGCTGCATCAAATATGAACTGGCTTTATCGTAACATTATGTTGGCAACTTTCTGTTTTTCCAAGTAATAGTCAGTTAGTAAGATAATTTAATCGACATATTCTCCTCACTGCACATCGGACAATTCCATAAGGGCTCGGATCCCACCTTCAGTATATCCCCCAGCGTGTGGCGACTAACACCAGTTCTGTGTTGGTTCACTATACTTCTTTGGCTACTTGTATAGTGTTCATGTTTAGCGACACCTCTTTTGAAATGAAGTTCCTGTAGTCTTTTGAGAGTTGTCGATTCAACGTCTTCTCGTCCCGCCTCCGTGAGAGTATTGAGAATGTCGACCCGTTCCATTCCATGTACCTACCGTGGTCCTGCCAGCAAGCCAATCCAGCCACATCACTGCTTTTGTCCAAATAATAGTGTTATACTGTGCTGTAGGGAGGCAAGAGAATCACACCCAGTAGCGATGACCTGTCTGACTAGTGAGACCTGCTCACCTGAAAAGGAATCTCTTTTACTATTTGAGCAAGCGATTTTAGAACCATTGTGCCCATCATATGTACTCCATCATATGTAGTCCATTAGCACTCCAGTCTAGGAAACTACCAGAATTGCAAACACTGCTGACACAACTCAGCGTTCAGCGAAGAGTCGTAATGCAGTGGATACCGTCTCATTGTGGAGTGCCTGGAAATGAGAAAGCTGATCAACTGGCAGGGGAAGGTGCGACAAAAGAGCAGCCAGATGTACCAGTCACATACCACCAAAAGAAAAGAATCATTAAATCGATCAGGAAACCACCAGCCCCAGCACAAGACGACTATTTTATTATGGACAGACCAGAACAAGTCATTTATCTTCCGCCTCAGAACAGGGCACAACCGATTACGTAACCACATGTACACAAAATTCAAGATAGGTGTATCAGCCATGTGCACCTGTGGAAATGTTGCCCCAGACCGCAGAGCATGTACTCCAGGACTGCACCGATTTTGACACATTAAGGCAAACCTTTTGGCCAGAAAGAACAACAGTGGAACGTAAACTCTATGGACCACTGAATGAACTAACAACGACAGTGAAATTTATACAAGAGACAAAACTGCTGATATAGATAACTTATTTCAGGCGAACGAAAGAAGAAGAAGAAGATGTAGTCCATTATATGTAGTCCACCATATGTAGTCCATCATATGTAGTCCATCATATGTAGTCCATCATATGTAGTCCATCATATGTAGTCCATCATATGTAGTCAATCATATGTAGTGCCTCATATGTAGTGCCTCATATGTAGTGCATCATATGTAATCCACCATATGTAGTCCATCATATGTAGTCCATCATATGTAGTCCATCATATGTAGTCCATCATATGTAGTGCATCATATGTAGTCCATCATATGTAGTGCATCATATGTAGTCCATCATATGTAGTGCATCATGTTTAGTCCATCATATGTAGTCCATCATATGTAGTCCATCATATGTAGTCCACCATATGTAGTCCATCATATGTAGTCCACCATATGTAGTCCATCATATGTATGCCATCATATGTAGTGCATCATGTGTAGTGCATCATATGTAGTCCATCATATGTAGTGCATCATATGTAGTCCATCATATGTAGTGCATCATATGTAGTCCATCATATGTAGTGCATCATATGTAGTCCATCATATGTAGTCCATCATATGTAGTCCATCATATGTAGTCCACCATATGTAGTCCATCATATGTAGTCCACCATATGTAGTCCATCATATGTAGTCCATCATATGTAGCACATCATATGTAGTGCATCATATGTAGTCCATCATATGTAGTCCATCATATGTAGTGCATCATATGTAGTCCATCATATGTAGTGCATCGTATGTAGTTAATGTACCTCTCCTAGCTCTTAAAATGTATGCAGTCTCTTCCGCCTCCTTGTTTCCACGTTTCCTTCCATGATTTTCCCCTCCATTCGTAGCACGAAGAGTGGGCAGTATTGTAGAGACCATGTCTTGATCACGCATCATGATTCCTCTGTCTTCTAGCCTTGATTACTCCAAAGGAAAGGTAACACCAACAAATTTAGAAAAGCATGCCGATGAAGCTGCCAGATCAGAAGATCCGTGATCAGTCTTTGCCCTCTGTCAGATCTCCACTCACTGTCAGATGCAAAACAAGGCTGAGGGCATGGTCTGCCCTGCCATAACGTCAGGTTTTCAAATTCCATTTCCTCTTTCTAGGATAAGGCTAGCATAATTTACAATGCATGCCTCCTCCTGAAGTCATTGACGTATGTGGAATGTCATCTTCGATATGTGCCGCTAGCATGAAATAGCAAGCTGTTTTTTACTAGAAAAAGGAAATTTTATTCTTGAAATATCAAATTGATAGTCCATTGCATTTCAAATAACTTCTATGCAAAACAAAACATAGTCCCTTAACTCTTTGAGTCCCAGGGGGTTTAGCATTACAGGCCCAATGGGTAGTAAAGAGAGACTAAAATCGACACATCATGCGTTGATTGGGCTTCTAGGTAAGAACCTATGAAAGTATGATGCGTTCCCTGGGACTTAAAGAGTTAACATTCATTTCCTCGCTAGAATTGATCTTTCTTTTTCTCTGTCCATCTGGGAGCCACCGTGGTGTAGCAGCTAGACGATCGCCTGCGTATCCGAAAGTCATGGGTTCAAGTCTTGATGGGATAGAGCTGGAATGTTTCAAAATTGACCTTGGTTCCCAAATCGCTCAAATTTAAATGGGTACCAAGTAAAAGTCCTGGAAAGCAAAGGCGACCGGCGTGATGCTTACGTCATCCCCCTCTAAGTGCCAATTGGTCTGTAAAATATAGGTATAGCTCTCTGTGGCCAAAACACCTTAAGGAGTTGAAGATGGTCCTTTACTTTTTTTTTTAAATTAACTTGTATTTTGTCCATCTTACCGAAAGATACACAAGTCATGTATTTCCTCTATTCCTTTCAGACGTGTTAAGAAAGGAAGATACGCTTTTATTTGGGACTCGCCGACTATTCGCTACAAGATAAGCAATGATTGTTCCCTCATGGAAATAGGCTCGCCCTTTGACCTCAAGGGTTATGGATTTGCTCATCAGAAAAACGCGCCATACGGGGATAAGTTATCATGGGCGTTGCTGAAACTGCAGGACGATGGGGTTCTATACAGGTTGGAGAGGAAGTGAGTACATCTCCGTTGTTTTTGTACAGGTGCACGCATTTGTGTTAGTACGTCTCAGTTGCTTTTGTACTGGTGCACGCCTTTCTATTGTCTTCTCTGTTTCTTGTTTCTTCTGCTTCTTTCTCTTTCCCTCTTTTACCGCTTATGGTGTGGAGGATATCGGGTTCAACTTTGATGTTGTGTTTGTTGTTGGTATTGTTGTTGTTGTTGTTATTGTTGTTATTGTTATTGTTGTTGTTGTCTGTATTCCTAAATTATAAATGTATTTGTTTACTGTTTCTCAATAATTTGTTTTGAAAGTTGTATCCCCCCTCCCTCCCATTTATTCTGCCTTGTTGCATCTATTCTAGCGGTATCCTAAAGGAAGTAAAGCATTATAATACTGTACCATATCAAGCATGACGCACGAGGCGACTAGGGACCGCATTTGGCTTAGGATTGGTTGTATATAGAATTCTATAAACTGCTTCACTCGAAAAAGTCAAGCGACTATCACCCTCACCATGTGCCCTGCCGGTAAGCGTAGGCTGTCATGTTTCGACATCTCGCACAATTACCAGAATCACGTATCATGTGCCGTGCCGGTCATGTTTTGACATCTCACACAATTACCAGAACCACGTAACATGTGCCGTGCCGGTCATGTTTCGACATCTCGTACAATTACCAGAATCACGTATTATGTGCCTTGCCGGTTATGTTTCGACATCTCGCCCAATAACCAGAATCACGTAACATGTGCCGTGCCGGTCATGTTTCGACATCTCGTAAAATTACCAGAATCACGTTTTATGTGCCTTGCCGGTTATGTTTTGACATCTCACACAATTACCAGAACCACGTAACATGTGCCGTGCCGGTCATGTTTCGACATCTCGTACAATTACCAGAATCCCGTATTATGTGCCTTGCCGGTTATGTTTCGACATCTCGCCCAATTACCAGAATCACGTAACATGTGCCGTGCCGGTCATGTTTCGACATCTCGTAAAATTACCAGAATCACGTATTATGTGCCTTGCCGGTCATGTTTTGATATCTTGCACAATTACCAGAATCACGTATCATGTGCCGTGCCGGTCATGTTTTGACATCCCGCACAATCACCAGAATCACGTATCTGTTTAATGTTTATGACGTTCCTCATCCGTCTGACCAGACCTTCCAGGTATTTATGTTGTTTGCTGTCTGCACTTACCGGCTGTAAACCTCGGTAGAAAGACATGGTTGTTTGTCCGTTCCTAGATTTTGGCTTTGTTTCTGGACCTGAGTTTTGAGTGTGCATCCGTTTTGCAGATCTTTATGCAGACTGTTGGTTCGTTGCCTCTCAATCAGATGCACTCCGACTTTGAAGGAAGTCTTCAGTTAGTCGACTCTTACGACATGCTTGTTGGAGAGGCAGTGGATCTATTCTTCTTTTCCCTACAATTGAAAACCGAAACCCACACGGGAATCCATGTATTTATTTCCTTGTCTTCTTGCTCTCTTTCATTCAGTCTTGCCAGAAAAAGAAGAAGAAGACGAAGAAGGAGGAGGAGGATGAGGAGTAGGAGCAAGAGAAAAAAGAAGAAGAAATGCAAAGAGGAAGCGAAAGCCAAGATTATGCTATAATACTCAAACCCACTACCTTCGGACCAGTAGGCAGATAGACAGTCAAAAGAAGGAAGCTGATAAACTGCGCCACTAGGCATGAAAGACAAGATTGCAGAGCATCTATCAAATGGTTTTATGTTCGCATGCCAGAACACAACATCTTTGAAAGATGCTGCCACACAGCTGACATAGAAGGATATGATAGAGCATGAAGACCTATATGCTCGATAGGGCAATTATTGACGTTCTTGTACACCGCTAATATCAGGCCTTGATGAATGATGGCCTGAACACGACAGCCAAACATCTACAGGCTGTAATACTAATGATAAAAAGATGACAGAACAAAGGAACGACACAACTTGATGTCAGTAGGAGATGATCTAGCGGAAAGCCAGAATTTGTGCACTGACACAAAAAGTAATAACATTGCGAAACATGCACTTACTGACGGGGAAAAGCGATGGTGGAAAAAGGGAGGGGGGGGGGAGAAAGGAAAGAAACACACAAACAAATAAAAAGATCGACAGTTTTAAAAGACAACGCACACACACATACACACACACACACACACAGCGAGAGAGAGAGAGAGAGCGAAAGAGAGAGAGAGAGAGAGAGAGAGAGAGAGAGAGAGAGAGAGAGAGAGAGAGAGAGAGAGAGAGAGAGAAGAAAATTCCATTGGGGGAAAAGATATACAGTTATGACACGGTGAGCTCAAATATATACTCCAAGATAAAACTGCATTTTATGAAATCAAAAATGTCCTATTTATTCTCCTGCATATCAACAGACCTGTCTGCATGTGTTCTGATGGTTTCGGGTGTTTTTGCTGTTCTGGTTTCTGGGTTTTCTGGTGTGGGTTGGTGTTCGTGGTTGGTGGCCCCCGTCGGTGTGATGGCTGTCCCTGTGTGCCGGGTTTGGGTGTTTTTTTTGTGTGTTGGTACCCCCCCCCCCCCCCCCCCACACCCCCCCCCCCCCCCCTGTCACACCTGCCCCCCTAACCTGGCCCCCCCCCCCCCCCCCCCCCCACACACACACCTGTAAACAAACACAACGTGAAATGTAAATAAGACACGAGCAAAACGAAGGTTTGAAAGATCTAATGCAGCACATTATTAGTTTTCGATAATAGAATTGAACTCATGAGTTGAAAGTGAGCAGATAATTGAAACATTTGAAAGATATCTGACAGAGTGCCAACATGTAGACTGGGATTTGCATGGCTGGGTGATAACGCAACCAGCTGCTTGGGAAGGAAGGGGGATGAGGGGGAGGGGGAGGCGGGCCGCACTGGGTGTCATCACTAAGGGGGTGGCAAAAAAAGTGTTTTTGATATTTAGAAAAAAAGCTCCCCCCCCCCACCCCCTTTCGCCCAAAACAATGTTGGGTACAAAAGGGGGGGGGGGGGGAAAGGGGCTTTGACAAAATGTGTTGTGTTGAAATAAATGTGTGTGCGTGCGTTAATTTTGAGCTTCATAGAGAGCCGACCGTTCAACTTGCACTGGCAAACAACTATTTACCTAGAAAAAGTAAAACCACAACAGCAACAACAACAAAAATGTGGTTGGTTCTGCAATGTCCTGAAAAGTATGCGCAACTAACTTTGTGTGGTGTGGTGTGTGCGTGTATGTGTGTGTGTGGGGGGGGGGGGGAGGAGGGGTGTGACTGGACATTTTCCGCACCGGGTACCATCTAACCTTATTACGACGCCACTGTATGCTACAGCTTCAGGCAACGCTGATACGCATTGTGGGCCGTGTTGCGTGAACCATGAACCTAGAAACACTGGACCCTGGCAGATTTGTTTTTGTGTTGCCCGTGTATTATTTAAATGGCCTGCGGGATCTCGTATCTTGTACACACTTGTCTGTAAGTAAAGTAAAGTAAAGATCCATTTTCACGCCTATAGGTGTATCGGGCACATGGGAAGAGCACCCATATTTTTACAGACCAATCAGCACTAGGTGGGTAATGTGGTCAGCATTACACCGACCGTCTTTACTTCCCCAGGACATGCATCCTGGTACCCATTTTAGGCTGGGTCGACGTGCGACGCCCCATACCATGATAACAATCCACGCAGCCAGCAGTGGGTTTCGATCGCGGTACGTTGGAATTACGAGTCGGACTCGCAACGCCCAAGCCACAGACGCCCACACTTTTCTGTGTGGTGTAGTAATTCTTCTTTGTTCTTTCGCCTTTTATATCCAGGCCCACACTTCACACTAATTCATTCTGGCATTTGCCATTGCTTGCAGTTCATTCCATGTCATCCCTGAATCTCCATCGCAGTATGGGACGCACGTATTCCTTACTTTAAAGTCCCACCCCGACTGTCGTTAGGGGCCCTAATGTAACCTAACAGTTAAACGAGGATTCTGGGATTTGTGCCCTGGTTATTCTCGTCCGTACGGTGGCACTTTGTGTCACCTGGTTTGTGTCGCTTGTTTTGCGACCCTGGCGCGGTTGAGCGTCACGGAGTCCCTGCCTTTCAAAACTTTTTTTTTAGCTCCTTTGTCCATATGTTCTTAGACTGCTTTTGTATATGCCTTGTAGGTTCAAATGAAAAGACATTCTAGTTATTTTCTTCTCAGGTTTGCTCAACTTATGTCCTATCCAACGCCGGCGTTTTTTCTCCATCTCTAGACCCACTGAAACTTGTTTAGTTTTCTCCCAATGCTCAAGATTAGTGATTCTATTATACTATTTAATTCCCTCTATTCTAGACAAGCACCAATAATGAACATCTCTAGATCGAAAAACGTAGGAAGCTTATGGAAGGGTATCAACAGCAGCAATAAACAAAAAACAAAACAAAAAAGAAACACAGTAACATACACAATCCTTCCATCCATTTATGAAAAAAAAATCGACCACGTTCAACCTACTGCGAGCAGCATTGGTTATAATTGTGGTCTGGCTAGTTTTTAGGTTGACCCAGCCTTAAATTTTAACCTTTCTTCACCCGCGGCCCATGAAATCCACACGAGGAAAAATAGTCTAGGAGCAGATCAGGTAAAATTATAAATACATGTTTTTTTTTTCCTTTGTCCTATTATTGAAACTGTTAAATGTCGCAGAAATGTGTCATGTGGCGTTTCTTTGGTGTCTCTTATATTCCCTCTACTCATCTTTTTCTGGGCCGGCCTGTCTTCTTGAAGTTTGCTGTTCCCACACCGTAGGCGACTACTGCTGGCTGAAATTGTTCCTTCTGACCATTCTGATTTTTTGATATTCTACGTGGGGAAAGGGGGGGGGGGTGCTGTGTTGCCTCGAGGCATGGTGTCCGCCTCGAGTGCTTGAGTTTCCGAGTTCAATCCCTTGTAAGGGTTGGGATTTTTTCACGTGGACTTGGACTTCTAGTAATTTAACCGGGTCTCTGGGTAGTGAGATCGGACGCCCGTGTGCATTGTTCCGCTCGTTAAAAAATCCCTTGGCAGTTGGAAATCGAAAAGAGTAGCCTAACGGCGCTGCCTGGGCAAGATTTGGAGTTACAAATCTACCCAAATTATTTCAGGATCCTCGCAGTTGCTACAGAGTCTGTGCACTGTGCTGAGCTTCTTCGGACTCAGACTTGAGTAAGAAGAAGAACATAACACTTATGGGATATTACCCGTGTGCCGTGATGTTGATTCGTTGTTCAAAACCTCAAAACCTGATATTCTACAAAATGATTTAAAGCCACAGCCAAAGAGCGCCGAGACATGGCAATACAGCAGATTAGGGACACCGAAAACGAGTTTAGGGTCCAGAAAGATGCCCAACAGTCGCAGCAAGGTCAGTGGATCAGCCTAGAGAGCGCATTGCCACGAGTACTCACATGGGGTGAGATCTGGCGAATGGCCCCGCTGAGACTGAGCTTTATCGTTCGATCTGCCTACGATGTATTACCGTCCGGTGTCAACATGGTAAAGTCTAGTGCCGCTAACGACCCGACATGCCCGCTATGCAAAGCTAAACAGACGCTTGAGCACGTACTGTCCGCGATCAGAAAATCCCTAGGTCAAGGCAGGTATACTTGGCGCCACTACAAGGTGCTGAAAGAGTTAGCAGCAGTTGCGGACCAAGCTAGGACGAGGGCCAATGCGAGGGCCAGTCCTACCGTCGTCCCCTTAGGCTCCCTTAAGGCTGGGCAGATTTATAAAGGTAAATTCAACAAAGTCGCATACGCTTCATCGATGCTAGATGTGCGAGGGACTGGTTACTGGCGGTTGACCTGCCTGGTCATGAAAAGTACCCTGAGTTAATCTGGAAGACTGGACTGCGACCTGACATAGTCCTACACTCAGCGGAGAAACGTCAGCTCATCCAAATTGAGCTGACCGTGCCGTATGAGTCGCGAATGGACGAAAGCCACCTTTATAAGCTCGAGAAGTACAGTGACTTAGCGGCTGGTCTGAGGAGAGACGAAGCGTACACAGTAAGAATCTTCGCTGTTGAGGTAGGCCCAAGAGGTCTCGTTTCCACTTCAATGTACAATGTGATTAAACAACTAGACTTACGAGGAAATGAACGCAAACGAGCACTGAAACAACTGGGCGAGGTAGCTGAGAGGGCCTCGAGCTTTCTCTGGACACAACGGAACGTCGTGGGGAACGGGCCTCGGTGCTTGTCTGGGTGTCTAGTGGAAAAGAATGTCTTATCCCTTAAAGTCCATCGTGTCCGAATTGTCTGCCAGTGTCCCTCTGCCACCTGCCAACAAAGTCCAACATGTGTCCGGTAAACCAAACGTACGTAAGCTTGCCACTTGGTCGTCCAGGTAAGCTGACTGCTCTAATCATGCTACCGCGACGACTTTGTATCTAACAGTACCTTTTGCAAAGTCACCAATTTGTCTTGTCCCTGTCCGATAACATCCGGTAATACGTGCAGCAGGAGAAAATCAACCCTGAGCCTCATGAACTCAGGTGGGCCCACTCTCTGAAAATGTCTAGGAGCTCGTGGGCCGAAACATGTGTCGACGAGAGATTACTTCTACTGATGATTGGTAGAATCCTGCTGTACATGCTCCCATGTGGAGTTTCTTCTTACTTATTGTACAGTGCCTACCCGCCAGTCATAGTTTATCGTTGAGGACTGTCTCTTTCTTGTTCTTACAGCCACACTTTTTATACATTTTATCTCACATGTTGAGATTTTACGTTTACGTTTTTCAAAGATTGTTAATATCTGGTAATGACAGCCCAAAGTTGGGACTTGTTAATGTAACAGGGCCAGAAAGCCCCTGGTACTAATATAATAAAAAATAGGAAATAGAATAGTAAATAGATAGATTCGTTCAGGTGGGGGCTAGAAACAATAATATTCTAGTCCAGGCATTAGATCTTCTGTGTAGAGTCTAATAAGTCAGGTAATAATAAACTAAATTAAAAACATAAAACTGTACTAGGAAACTACTAAGCACACTAACTAGAAGTCCTAAGCTGAAGGAAACAACTGTAACTATGAATACAACGTTGAACATAATTTTATTGAACTTCACATCAGCATGGCCAAAAAGTAACGACGTAAACGACCACGTGCGAAACAAAACCTCAAACATACAGCAATTTACCATTTAACTATTCCTTGTCTAGAATACCAATGAAAATCTATTTTAACCAACTAACCACTGAACGTACCCTTGACTGCCATCAGTCCGACCACGAACGTTACCTGTGGTCGCCATGCCCATAGACCAGCCCATTGTGCAAAGCATCAGTCTTCTTGGGTCAGGCTTCCACAGTTTGGTCCGGAAGTCGAATAGATCGCTGCGAGACTAGACAAAATCTTTTATACCCAGCGAGCCAGATTTTTCCCCCTCTTTCGTATACTTTATTAACTGTCAATGTTTTCTCAAAAGGCCGGTTAGCATTTTTTAAACCAGGATAAACCTCTCAAAGACCTTTAATCTGTTGTACTGTAGTCTTCGTCGCTTCCACCCTACTACACGTCGGATTATTATTTTTGTTGACGTCCCGGCAACTACACAATATGTAACATCAATTGTCTAAAAATCATCTCCCAACTCCTGTTCTACATCCCTCATTACTGGCCACAGCCACCTGAAATAAAATACTCCTCCCAACATCACGTAATCACTAGTTACTTGCAGTATCATTAATAACATTCACCCAAAAATAGTTGACATCGATATATGATCAAAGCATGACTCGTCCCAAGGAAACTGGATAAGGAAACGTATTATAAGTCCCAAAAAAGAAATTACAAAGATGGCAGTAGTCATGAAACATCCAGTGAACATTTGCGTTCGAGTTTCAGCTACCATCTGCAAAATCACTACA
Source organism: Candidula unifasciata (assembly GCA_905116865.2). Taxonomy (NCBI): domain Eukaryota; kingdom Metazoa; phylum Mollusca; class Gastropoda; order Stylommatophora; family Geomitridae; genus Candidula; species Candidula unifasciata. Next base: position 12,642 of record CAJHNH020006054.1, read on the forward strand.
AATCCCCCCTCTACATCAATAATGGCGATATCATCGGAACACGTTAGCGTGTGCGCTTGGGTCCGAGACACCATCAGAGTAGAACAAACCCCCAATTAATCCGCTCCTCGCTAGAACAATGCGTTAAACACATATCAAATCACTACTAAAACACAACAAGCAAAACCTAAAATAAAATAAAAAAACATGTTACTGCAATAAAACATAGTAATCAGTTAACATCCGGATTCTTGATCAGTTGGATTTCCTCTCCGACGTCCAGTAATTCTCCGTAGATAAGTTGTCATATTTGATACCTCAGCCGCAGGGCTTACAATGGACATTTTCGTTTACTACCTCGGCCAAAGGCCTACAAAAGACATTGTCTCGGCCCCGTGGCCTTGGAGAGACGTAACACACTCTTGTCTCGGCCGCATGGCCCTCGAGAGACATATCGGACATTACCTCGGCTTTGGCATAGCCTACAATTACCTCGGCTTTGGCATAGCCTACAAATGGACATTTTCGTTCACTACCTCGGCCAAAGGCCTACAATGGACATTGTCTCGGCCGCATGGCCCTCGAGAGACATAACACACTCTTGTCTCGGCCGCGTGGCCATCAGAGACATATCGGACATCACCTCGGCCTCATGGAAGGCCTACAATTACCTCGGCTTTGAAAAAGCCTACAATGGACTGATCGGACCACGTTACCACTTTTGCCAATGTCTCGGCCGCTCGGCCATCAAGAGACAATCCTCTCGTGACTGCCAACACCGCTTGGCTTCCAAGTGACATTCAACAATTACCTCGGCCGAAGCCTACATGAGAATGGAACGAAATTACCTCGGCCGAAGCCTACAATGTTTCAACTGGTACCAGCAATGTTAAAAAAAACGTCATTGCTTAAGTGGCTCGGTCGGTGTACTTTAAACAAGGCTCCCTAATATACAAACAGACCTACAGTTAAACCTTGATGTGGAGACATAAATCAAGATAAACTGACCCCAAGTTCAGGTCGAGACGTAAACATGTCACTCCGTGGACAATAGACAAAACCACTCCTAGTCGACAATAGACACTGACCACTCCTAGTTAACTTAACAATAGACGCCGACTACTGCTAGTGAAAACAAAACTAACATCTGGTCACACAATAAAACTACACAGGCTGAACCTACACAAGTCCTAAACCAAATTAAAATCAAGACGCGATAATCTGAGCCGTCTAGACCTGGCTAATTAAATTACTCCACAACGCTACTCATCCGTGAACAAGATGATATAAAACCTAACTATGAACAACCCAAGTCTTTGATAACGAAACCACACACGTGGGCTAACATATTTAAAGTCTGAAATAAAAGAGCACGTAGGCGCCATAAAAACCGAATTTAAAATTTAAAAATCACTACTATTACCTGCACAAACTAGAACTCCTGTGTGAATTAAATCCTGTCACATCTAACTAAACAAATATCAACAAAAGACTGCAATATAGAAGCCCCACAAGTTGGGCGCCATTTAAAAATCAATCTAAACTATAAACTACTATTATTACTTGAACTAACTAGGCTAGACACAAATTATCTAATGGCCACCAAAATCCTGCCGACGACGCCATTTGTAACAGGGCCAGAAAGCCCCTGGTACTAATATAATAAAAAATAGGAAATAGAATAGTAAATAGATAGATTCGTTCAGGTGGGGGCTAGAAACAATAATATTCTAGTCCAGGCATTAGATCTTCTGTGTAGAGTCTAATAAGTCAGGTAATAATAAACTAAATTAAAAACATAAAACTGTACTAGGAAACTACTAAGCACACTAACTAGAAGTCCTAAGCTGAAGGAAACAACTGTAACTATGAATACAACGTTGAACATAATTTTATTGAACTTCACATCAGCATGGCCAAAAAGTAACGACGTAAACGACCACGTGCTGAAACAAAACCTCAAACATACAGCAATTTACCATTTAACTATTCCTTGTCTAGAATACCAATGAAAATCTATTTTAACCAACTAACCACTGAACGTACCCTTGACTGCCATCAGTCCGACCACGAACGTTACCTGTGGTCGCCATGCCCATAGACCAGCCCATTGTGCAAAGCATCAGTCTTCTTGGGTCAGGCTTCCACAGTTTGGTCCGGAAGTCGAATAGATCGCTGCGAGACTAGACAAAATCTTTTATACCCAGCGAGCCAGATTTTTCCCCATCTTTCGTATACTTTATTAACTGTCAATGTTTCTCAAAAGGCCGGTTAGCATTTTTAAACCAGGATAAACCTCTCAAAGACCTTTAATCTGTTGTACTGTAGTCTTCGTCGCTTCCACCCTACTACATTAACATAAAAAAAGTTCAGGGAATAAATGGGGAAAATTTATATTTCTTTCTCTTCTGTAAACTTCTGAGGAAAGTCTTGATTGTTTGTCCACTTCTGAGCTTTGGTATTGTTCCTAGACGTAAGGCTGCGTGTACTTCCGTTTTACAGACATGGCTTATTTGTTTGCATGCTGCGCTGAGGCTTCAAGGTAGTAAAATCATATCACTGTGCAATCTTTAACTTTTACTAGAGTTTGATTACCGGCCGTGAGCAGTTTAGAAAAACTAATCTCGTGGCTTTCAGACGTGCGAGAGTCGGACCGTGGAAGAGATTGGGGCCTCATGGCATAATATACCCATAGTTGGCAGTGGATACATTGCAGCCAACCTCCATTGTGCAGACGGGAAATTGTTTTTATTTGTGTGCAGACTATTGG
>CAJHNH020006055.1:2500-15368 GCA_905116865.2 Candidula unifasciata
TAGAGGACAATGGTAACTGGTTATGTGGTTGTGTTTAAAACCCTAGAGGACAATGGTAACTGGTTATGTGGTTGTGTTTAAAACCCCAGAGGACAATGGTAACTGGTTATGTGGTTGTGTTTAAAACCCCAGAGGACAATGGTAACTGGTTATGTGGTTGTGTTTAAAACCCTAGAGGACAATGGTAACTGGTTATGTGGTTGTGTTTAAAACCCCAGAGGACAATGGTAACTGGTTATGTGGTTGTGTTTAAAACAGCTGATTACAGTCATGATTTTTGTTTTGGGATCAGCAAAAGGGGGCTATGCCTCCAGTGAGTTGGCTTCTACAATCATTTGAAACTTTAATAAACGTCAACTTTGCACAAACAAATTAGTTAATAGGTGAGTCATCAACAAAACGACAGCAACATCAATCTGAGCTAGTCCTGTTTTAATAAACTGGAGCACTCGTGTTTACTAAGGAGCGCTTGAAAAAAAAAAACGAAGCCAGACGTTACATTTTGACAAGCATAACAGATAACAACAAGAAGGATAGGAAGCAAGACATGAAATTGTCCCTAGAATATTCCACCGCTAGCTGGGATGATTGCGGAAGATTTGGACAGTATTATCGCTAAACTCCCAAGAAAGTGCATGTTATTTTGGAAAATTCCCACGAACAGTTTGAGAAGTTTCAGGAAGAGCTGAAAATTAACTTCTTTATTTTGTTTTCTTTGTTCGCCTAGTTGGGTGTTACCCACTTTTTTTTTTTTACACAGCGCGGCCTATTTTGTTTATTTTCAGTCGATTATTTCTCCATTCACTATCGAATTTAATTAATTTTGTATTAGTGTTTTCCATCCGCTCTTTCATTCATTGTCTTCGTGTCTAAATTTGTTTGATTCATCTATTCATTTATTGCCCTTATGTTTGTATATTTTTCAACCGTCCAGGCATTGCTTATCGTCTACATGAATAGTCTCTACCGCCTATTAGTTACAGAGATCGTCTACGCTGTATTCGGTTTTATAAACAAAGACACGGTTGTTGAAAGAACGACTAGAATTATATATTTATAAACACAGATAATATTAGAATAAAAGAACAGTCTCAGTTGGAATAGCTTATGTGTAAAAAAATGTTGCTCTTCTCCCTCTACTTCTCCACGTCCCTCAATATATAAGTTTTTTCAAGGCCTCCTTTATTAATCAATGGGCAAACATTATTTTCTTGTCACTGCTTTTTTTTTATTTTTTTTATTAATTGTACTATATTTTCACACATAAGCTATTCCAGCGGAGACTGTTCTTTTCTTCTAATATTATCTGTGCTTATAACTGTGTCTATATAATATATATATACACACACACACACACACACATATATATATATATATATATATATATATATATATATATATATATATATATATATAGAGAGAGAGAGAGAGAGAGAGAGAGAGAGAGAGAGAGAAATATCAAATTCTGCAATATAGAAAATACAGTCAGTTTTGAAAATACAGTAAAAACAGTATTTCTTCTTCCCTTTATTGTCTTTTGTTATTAAAATATTGCAGTAGCCATTGCAGCACACAGCTTTCTTTTTTCCTTCACTCCTTATGTACATATATGTATGTATATACTAGGGCTGTACCGAATATTCTCTTCGTATTCGCTTCGGGACCGAATAGTGGACCTATTGACTATTCGGTATTCGGCCGAATAGTTGCGGTCAGGCCGAATACGAATTGTAATTACCTTACACCCGCTTCTGCATACACGGCCTTAATGCTGACAACATGGAACGACTGGTTTTGTTGAAAGCTGACGCAGCTTTCCTGAATTACCTAAGCTGTCAGTGACAATTTCCAAGTTGAGTTACTTGTTATAATACTTATGATTTTTTCAATCCTAGTTATTAGTTACCACAGACTGACTGAAGGATGCAAAATATAAAATGTTTTTAAATGTATTCTGTACGAATACTAACTAAACATTAAAAGAATATAAACTCCGGCCACTTCAAGTCGATAATATGAAAATCAAACGAATGGAAACATATAAATACTTGGGTGCAAATTTCAACTGCTCCAACATGCTGAGAGAAGAAATACACTCTAGAAATAAAGTATATCTGCTAATGTCAAAGTGTCTGTCTCGCAACATCAAGATCAAAATATATAAAACGTTGATAAGACCAGTTGTTTTATATGGCTCTGAAACTTGAAGCAGCAAGAAAAAAGATGAGGCCTTATTACAGGTTTTTGAAAACAGTCGTACGACAAATCTGTGGACCCATCAAAGATGCTAACAGCGGGGAATGGAGAGTGAGAAGCAACAACGTAACACATAATCTGTTTAAATCACCATTGATCACTGGCATCGTGAGAGCTAATAGACTAAAATGGTTGGGGCATATTGAAAGAATGTCAGAGTACAGAGAAGTAAAAACTGTATACACCTGAGAGAGAAATGGGAGTAGACCACGAGGCAGACAAAAAAGAAACTCGAGAGATAATGTCCAGGCAGACCTGCAAACAACTGGTGTCACAAATTGTTAAGAGAAGGCCAGCCAGAGAGATTAATGAAGACGAGTGGTCTCCGCAGCAGTGAACCTTAAGGACTAAGAAGAAGATGACTATTATGTGCTACTTTATGAGAAGTAAAAGTTCGGCGTACATTTGATATTATGAATTTTTATTTTTTTTTAGATATATTTTATACACTATACACTATTCGTTGTCACATATCACTCCTGTCGCGTGCCTAATGTAAGGATTTCTCCTTCAGAACCAGCAGCACTCAGAGATAATTTTGTTGAGTCGTTTGGCTCGTATTGGTCTAAGGGATTCCCCGTGGCCAATATACGATCAACTTATCTCTGGAGTAGGGCAACTCAAGTATTGGCACTACAAAATATGTCATATATATATATATATATATATATATATATATATATATATATATATTATTTCTAGGCACACTTGGCTGGACACCCCCACTACTTACTAAAGAAAGCCCCCAGGTTATGATAGTTCATTATCATAACCATGTTAACACATATAAAGAAGATACACATACATACACAACTGCGAAACACTTAAAAACGGTGAAATAGAGACACCTAAGTCAGCCATGAAAATGAATGTATATAATCAATATAAATTAGATATATAAAAGTGAGACAATTGCCAGATCTCAGGATATCATGTCCAAATCACTAGGATCTACACAGACAGAAGGCCTTGGAGATGACATCTTTTCATCACTGGACACAGGAAGCTGTGAGGAACACAACATCATGCGAAGCATTAGACTTATCTTCTCTTATCTCTGTCTATGATGCCTCCCTCAGCTCCGGATGATTTGACTGTCTTTGACTCTGGGAATTCTGCTCCACTGGATCAAGTAGCAAGAGTACTTCACTGTACAGCAACTGTACTGGTATCTAGCATGTCTATATCACCAGTAAGGACACACAATGTCTTAGAGCCACATTACTCTGGCACTGGTAGCTGTTTGAGGCACAATCTCCCCCATTTTTGGAGATGTCAGGAACCTTCACAGGTGTTAGCTGGTGGGTAACAAGTTGGTTCTGGTGGTTGGATTGGTGGGTGGATGTTGTTGAGACTGTGAATCTTCTGCCAGCTCTTCAGAAAATATACATCCCAAGCATATGTAAAAACTGAGACATTTCCAGATTGCCTTGAAAATTGACAGTATACAGGCACAGATTAACACATCTGGAGGCTTGAGAAGCTGGCAAGGAGAATGGCGTCAGTTAGACATTTCAGGCGTTGGTACAAAAGAAGTTCCTTGTATACTGGGGCAAGGAGTAAATCGGTTTCCAAGAAACCTCAATTAACTCCCTAAATATCCCCCAAGAGATATACATTTAAAAGTGGAGTTTAGTTAAAGTAACCAGAAAAGGCAGACATAATAATGTTGTCCAATACAGGCCTATATATATAGATATAAGGGACTATATATTTCTGGGCGAGTCCAAGTTTGAATTTTGTGCAGATTACAGGTAAGACAGGTTATCAGCCTTACAAACCGATGTGTAATGACTATCATTTCACGACAGTACCCCCCCCCCCCCCCCCCCCAAAGGGAAGAGCGTACTACGCGAATGAAAAATGATCAGCCATTTACACATCTATGGACTCACTACTTTCAGCTTGCTCATCACCTTCAGTCTGTGAATTATCAGACAAGGGATGGCGGCTCAAGAAATCTGCTCTGAATCAAAGGGTTGACCAAACCAACCTCTCAGAGACAGATGAAATATATACAATAATGACAATTCATGTGAAAATAGAGAAACCTATGACCACTATACAATACTACTGAACAAGGAATCTATATAGAATCAGTCGATGGCCCTGAAGACCTAAGACTGATGACTCCATCCATGTATCACTGATCCCTGCCAGGTACATGCAAAGATGTAGGTTCAGACCGAACCCCCCGATCGGGTTGGCTGAATAAACCTACACACCATCCTGGTGCTCCTGTCATATTCAGGAAATATACCGGTGTGTCTCCTACATCAGTAGTCACACAGGAAGGTCGTCGAGGCATGTGGGATATAATCCCTCCCGTCTGATCCTTCGCGAGGTTCGGAAGGATAATCCTCCCCTCGTCACTATGTGCTCCAACAAACACAGGAAGGAACCCTGGTGTGAATTGAAAATTCTTCACCTTCTGGTCCTCCTGATGGTCTGGAGGTTTACTCCATTCCTCTTTAAAAAGAGGAGCTTGCACAGGGCATTGACTGAAAGGCTCAACAGGAACCAATGTCGTATTATACTCCAATAATGAAGTTTGCCCTGGCTTAACTCTCAGGACAGAGTTACACTCTGACAAGAGTGGTTCTATAGCTTGTTTCTGAGAGACAGAGAGAGTTGGGTTAACCTCTACATCTTTATAAGTCTCCCTGGGGTGAAGAGGATATTCCACAGCTGTGGCTTCTCCACCTTCCACCTCCATAGCTACAGAAAGTGTCAAGAGGGGGTCGGTGTGTCACTTACCTCTCTCTCGTTGTATTTCCGGAGGAGATTAATGTGATAGACCTTTGACTTACCTTTAATGTTGATCTTATAATGGATCCTGGATATCTTCTCTACCACCGTATAAGGGCCTCCCCAAGCTAACTCTAACTTAGACTTCCCTGATGGTAGCAGCAAAAGCACCCTATCTCCAACCTCAAGACATCGCTCCTTCGTCTTCCGGTTGAAATGTGCAGCGTACCTCTTACGTGCACGAATCAAGTTCTCTTTGGCCAGGTCCCACCCTAGCTTTAACCTTCCCTTGAGTTCCTGCACATACTGTGATATGGTTTTCAAGGAATCATCTGCCCCTTCGTCTGTCCATGTCTTCCTGAGAATGGCCAAGGGTCCAGAAATGGGTCTTCCGAACACCAAGGTCGCAGGTGGAAATCCAGTAGAGGCATTGGGTACTTCCCGGTAGGCGAATAGTGCTGCAGACAGATACTCGTCCCACCTCTCTGGCTTTTCCTGTGTTAATCTTCTCAGAAGCGATACCAACGTTCCATTGAACCGCTCATTCTGGCCGTTCGCTTGGGGTCGGTATGGACTGGTGCAAATGTGTTGAGACTTGATTATCTGAAACACTTCCTCCATTAGTTTCCCTTTAAACTGAGATCCATTGTCTGTCAGTATCTGCGAAGGGAATCCCACTCTGGTGAAAATGCTCATCAATGCCTCTGCCACCGTCTTACTGTCAATCCTCCGAAGTGCAACAGCCTCCGGATACCCTGAACAACAGTCGACCAAGGTCAATATGTAAGCATTCTTCTTCTTTGTGAGAGGAAGTGGTCCAACCAAATCGACCGCCACCCTTTCAAAAGGTGTGGAGGTGACAGGGGTTTCCCCCAGTCCGACTGGTGCATTCCTGCCTTTGGGAGCTACCTTCTGGCACTCCGGACAGGATTTGACATAACGCATGATATCTGCTGACATACCTGGCCAAAAGTAATGGCAGGCAATGCGTTGTGTCGTTGCATGTATTCCCATATGGGCACTATAGGCTATAGTGTGCCCCATCTGGAGAATCTGCTGTCTATATGTTTTGGGTACTACAAGCTGACTGTGCTCTGTATACTTGTCACTTGCCCATCTGTAAAGCAACTTACCTTTCATGAAAAATTCTTTCTTCAAAGGAGGATTGTGACTTGCAGTTAACTTTTTAAAACATGCCTTAAGGGTTGGGTCACTACTTTGGGCCACCTTAATTTCCTCAGGAAGAGGATTTACATGAGGAGAATCCTCCAAAGCACTTTTATGTTGTGCTCGGGTGGTCACCGCAGCAAGATGCTCTGAAGGTTTCTTCGGCTCTGCTAAAAATACATAAGTAGCGCCAAGAATTAAATCAAAGGTACAGTGTTCGAGCACTGCAGCCTCAATTACCCCCGAGACATACTTTGAACGGACCTTAATCTTAGCAATAGGCAAGTTTAAAGGTTTAGCATCCAATGTGGCACATTGGAGCTCTATGAATCTGCCAGTATACTGATCAGGTTTTACAAACTCTGGCCTCACCACACAGCCATATGACAAACCACTATCATACAGACAATTTAGAGAATATCCATTAGCCCAAACCCTCTCTACCACAGGAGGCCTATTGGAACCATTGTACAATTGTTCCTGGGTAGAAGGTACTACAGTAGACAACAAAGCTGATACTTGTAAATTCCCTGACTGTTTGGATTTACATTCCTTAGTCCAGTGGTTATTATTTTTACAAATATGGCAGTAAGGCTTTTTAGGGCCATTAAAGGGTTGTCTATATTGTGTTCCCTGAACTTTTGAGGGGTTCTGGGGTTGTGCTTGGGATGAATTCTTTTTAGGGGATTCATTTGGATGGGTTTTATGACCATTACCATTATTTTTCCTTGGCCCTGGGCCTTGGGTTTCCCACCTATACACACTTCTTTATGTGCCATCTCATACCTCTCAGCATACATCAACATCTCACTCAGTCTGTCAGCACCATTCTCCGTCAGGAAGGTTTGCATAGGGCGAGGTAATGTCTCTCGGAGTTGTTCCGTTAGGATCATCTCCTGTAAATCTTCAAAAGAAGAGGAGTATCCAGACATTTCCCTCCACCTTGTCAAATATCCCTGAAGGCGACTGGCGAACTGAGGATAGTTCTCCCCTGTCATCTTTCTCTCATTTCTGAACTTCTGTCTGTATGTCGCAGCATTAAGTTCGAAACGTTTCAGTAAAGCCTGACACAATGCATCATAATCAGTCTCAGTACCGGTAGGCATCCGTTGATAAATCTCGTATGCCTCACCCCTCAAACCTTGAGCCAACTTCAGCGTGTACATGTTCCTTTCCAAGTTGTACAAAGATGCCAATTTGCCAAATCGGTCTAGGTACTGTTCAATATTTTCAGCCTTCGGGTCGAAGACTGGCATAGGAAAGTTCATCGCTTGAGCTGAGCTACTGTGCATTGATGCACCATCAATATCAGGTGTTGGAGATCTGGGTCTATTACCCTCTCTCTGTGCCTGAAGTTCCAATTCTCTTAACCTCACCTCCTGTTCCAACTTCATTCTTTCTGACTCCCTCTCAGACTCAATTCGGAGTCTCTCAGATTCCATTCGGAGACGCTCAGTTTCTTGAATCCTCTCAGATTCAATCCTGAGTCGTTCGGTTTCTTGCACTCTCTCAGATTCTATTCGGAGTCTCTCTGCCTCACGGGCTTCCATCCTCATCTCACGTTCCGTGGTTTTAATCCACTCGGTCATTTCTTTACCCTCCAATCCCATCTGGACAGCCATGTCCTTCAATTCCTGTATGGAAATTTTTGACTGTGACATGCTGTCTTGTCAATCTAACAGTCCACAACAAAATATATTGTCACCAACAATGTAAATATAATCAACAATAGATTAAATTATCTCCACCAACCAAGGTTGTACCTAACCCAATGTACTTAGACACCACAAAACACCACAATGATTACAAATCACTCCTAGGAGTATACTCTAAGAACTGACCCAGAATGGTCACAACTGTGTTAACAAAAAACAAACACTGAACAACTCCTGGCCAAGATCACCAGCAAATTTAAAGATTGAACAGTGTACAAAACAATCCCACGACGAGACCACAGATTTTTGGGGATATGTTGTTCTGTCACATATCACTCCTGTCGCGTGCCTAATGTAAGGATTTCTCCTTCAGAACCAGCAGCACTCAGAGATAATTTTGTTGAGTCGTTTGGCTCGTATTGGTCTAAGGGATTCCCCGTGGCCAATATACGATCAACTTATCTCTGGAGTAGGGCAACTCAAGTATTGGCACTACAAAATATGTCATATATATATATATATATATATTATTTCTAGGCACACTTGGCTGGACACCCCCACTACTTACTAAAGAAAGCCCCCAGGTTATGATAGTTCATTATCATAACCATGTTACACACATAAAGAAGATACACATACATACACAACTGCGAAACACTTAAAAACGGTGAAATAGAGACACCTAAGTCAGCCATGAAAATGAATGTATATAATCAATATAAATTAGATATATAAAAGTGAGACAATTGCCAGATCTCAGGATATCATGTCCAAATCACTAGGATCTACACAGACAGAAGGCCTTGGAGATGACATCTTTTCATCACTGGACACAGGAAGCTGTGAGGAACACAACATCATGCGAAGCATTAGACTTATCTTCTCTTATCTCTGTCTATGATGCCTCCCTCAGCTCCGGATGATTTGACTGTCTTTGACTCTGGGAATTCTGCTCCACTGGATCAAGTAGCAAGAGTACTTCACTGTACAGCAACTGTACTGGTATCTAGCATGTCTATATCACCAGTAAGGACACACAATGTCTTAGAGCCACATTACTCTGGCACTGGTAGCTGTTTGAGGCACAATCTCCCCCATTTTTGGAGATGTCAGGAACCTTCACAGGTGTTAGCTGGTGGGTAACAAGTTGGTTCTGGTGGTTGGATTGGTGGGTGGATGTTGTTGAGACTGTGAATCTTCTGCCAGCTCTTCAGAAAATATACATCCCAAGCATATGTAAAAACTGAGACATTTCCAGATTGCCTTGAAAAATTGACAGTATACAGGCACAGATTAACACATCTGGAGGCTTGAGAAGCTGGCAAGGAGAATGGCGTCAGTTAGACATTTCAGGCGTTGGTACAAAAGAAGTTCCTTGTATACTGGGGCAAGGAGTAAATCGGTTTCCAAGAAACCTCAATTAACTCCCTAAATATATCCCCAAGAGATATACATTTAAAAGTGGAGTTTAGTTAAAGTAACCAGAAAAGGCAGACATAATAATGTTGTCCAATACAGGCCTATATATATAGATATAAGGGACTATATATTTCTGGGCGAGTCCAAGTTTGAATTTTGTGCAGATTACAGGTAAGACAGGTTATCAGCCTTACAAACCGATGTGTAATGACTATCATTTCACGTTGTTTCCGACGGTGGGGAGAGACCATCGTAGCCTCATTGGACAGCTACCGCCCGCCTCAGCTGGGCAGCCCCCAGTCAGTAAGATGTTGTCCCGCCACGATCCGTTTTGCCTTGTTGGGTGCACAGGGCTTAGGGGATAACACGACATACGGATTATAATCGTTGTACCTACACAAAAAAGCCAAAAAATCAGATTCCCAGCTCTAAAGCTGGGAACGTAAGGACCATGACACCTGGTATTCTGCACCACCTACAGGAGGATCAGAAAGGATCCTTAAAATTCAGGTCCAGACAAGAGCTGGATCAGTCACTCTGACAAGTAAGTGCCTATACACCAACCCTGCCCTCTTCTCCCAACTCCAAGGACACATTTTACGAGGAACTCAGTTTCCCACTCAGCGAAGTTCCGAACAGGGAAGCCGTATTCATTTTGGGTGACTTTTAATGCAAAAGTGGGCGCTGAGCACAGCTCATGGCCATCCTGTAGGGGACATTTTGGAGTAGGAAATAATGAATGAAAATGGACAGAGGCTGCTTGAGCTATGCTGTCTTCACAACCTCTGCATCACAAATACCTTTTTTGATCTGAAGCCCCAGCACAAGGTCTCTTGGAGACATCCCAAATCTAAGCACTGGCACCAGCTTGACATCATCCTCACTAAACGCAGTCACCTTCATCTTGTTAAGGTCACTCGCAGCTATCACAGTGCAGACTGTGACACAGATCACTCCCTTGTGTGCAGCAAAGTGAAGTTAATCCCAAGCAGAATACATCGGGCAAAGAGGCCAGGACGGGCCCCGCATTGACACAGGAGAAAGTAGTAATCCTGGAAAAGTAGGAGAATATATAAAACTCCTGAGCACAGCTCTGCCCTGCCCACCAAACGCGAATGCTAGTGACAGATGGAAACATCTATATGATTCTTCCATGTCCGTGTTCGGTAAGAGGCAAGTTAAATCACTTGACTGGTTTGAGGAACACAAGGAAGAAATGTTGCCAATAATAGAGGAGAAGAACAAGGCTTTATTGGGATATAAAATCCAGCCGAATATCAGAAATCTGCAAGTGCTCAGGTCCATTCGGTCTAGAGTCCAGAAAACTGCACGGCGCTGCGCTAATGATTACTGGATCAAACTTTGTGAGAGGATACAAACCTCAGCAGCTACTGGCAACATAAGGGGAATGTATGCTGGCATCAAGAAGGCTATTGGGCCAGCAAAAAAAAAAAAAAAAGATTTCCCCTCTCAAATCAACCACGGGCGAAATCATAAAGGATCGGACAAAGCAGCTGGACCGTTGGGTGGAGCACTACTCAGAGCTATATGCTACAAGCACTTTTGTATGTGAAGAGGCATTAAATGCAATGGAGTGTCTGCCAACCATGGGTGAACTAGACATGGAACCCTCCGTCACAGAAATCGGTGAGGCAGTAGATGGGGTCCCTTCAGGGAAGGCCTCAGGAGATGATGGTATCCCACCTGAGATCCTAAAATGCTCCAAGGATGCTATTCTTCCTGAGCTACACAAGATCCTCTGTCAGTGTTGGCAAGAAAAATCGGTGCCACAGGATATGAGAGATGCCAACATTATAACTCTCTATAAAAATAAGGGAGATAGAAGCGACTGCAACAACTAACGCGGTATCTCTCTATTGAATTGTGTGGGAAAAGTCTTTGCTCTTGTTATCCTAATGAGGTTGCAAATTCTAGCGGATAGAGTATACCCGGAATCACAGTGTGGGTTTAGGGCCCAGAGATCAACAGTTGATTTGATCTTCTCCATCAGGCAGCTACAAGAGAAGTGCAGAGAGCAACAGAGGCCACTGCTCATTGCTTTCATAGATCTCACTAATGCCTTTGACTATGTCAGCAGATGGTCTATTCGGGATCCTTGAAAAATATGGATGCCCACCTATACCACTGAGCCTAATCAAATCCTTTCGTGAGAATATGAGGGGGACCATAATATATGAGGATTCATCATCTCGACCCTTCCAGATTCGAAATGCAGTTAAGCAAGGATGTGTTCTGGCTCCCACGCTGTTTGGCATCTTTTTTTACCGCATTATTGAGGCGTGCATTTGGGACAGCAACTGAGGGGATATACCTCCGTTCGAGGTCAGATGGCAATCTTTTTAATCTGTCCAGGCTACGTGCAAGGACGAAGGTGCACACGAGATGCCCCAGGGATTTTCTGTTTGCGAATGATGCAGCCACTGTGGCACATTCCAAGGATGATCTGCAGATCCTGATGAATCGCTTTGCAAATGCTTGCAAAGAATTTGGGCTTACCATCAGTCTGAACAAAAGACAAGTGATGGGATTGAATGTTGAAATCCCACAAAACATTAGTGTGTATGACCATCAGCTGCTGGCTGTAAATGAGTTTGAGTACCTAGGCTCACATATCTCAGGCAATCATTCTCTGAATGCAGAACTAAACAAACGTATAGGAAAGGCCTCTGCTATGTTTGCAAATCTCACAAAGAGAGTCTGGTCAAACAAAAAGCTAACTGATAATACAAAAATAAAGGTTTATGAGTCTTGTGTCCTGAGCACATTACTGTACGGCTGCGAATCCTGGACTCTCTATGCTCCACAGGAAAAAAGACTGAATACCTTCCATATGCGCTGTCTGAGACGCATCCTTGGTATATTATGGCGAGACCTTGTCTCCAACGAATGTGTGCTCACAAGAGCAAAAATACCATCAATGTGTTGTATACTGAAGCAAAGACGTCTGCGCTGGCTGTGACATGTCTCCCGCATGGAGGATGGTCGTATTATAAAAGATCTCCTATATGGTGAATTGGTAACTGGGAATAGACCTACCGGAAGGCCAAAGCTGCGCTATAGAGATGTATGCAAACGTGACCTAATAGATACCAACATAGGCACAAAGACATGGGCAAAATCAGCTCTTACTATGGAGACAGAAAGTGAAAGACGGACTATCACATTTTGAAAGAAACCGAACACAACGAGCTGTGGAGAGGAGACACCGGAGTGTAAAACTGCCTCACAACGAGGGAGTTTCTGCTTTTGTGTGTTTCCTGTGTGGCAAAGGTTGCCATTCCCGCATCGGACTTTACAGTCACAGCAGATGCTGTTCCCAAAGCCAGCGGCACATCTCCATAGTCCCCCGAGACTGACGGATGCCATTATATATATATATATATATATATATATATATATATATATATATATATATATATATATATATACACACACTCACACATAACAAATGACAGCTAGATCTAAAATGCCTGGGAAAAATAAAAATTTTTTACTGAGGAGAATTCCTTCTGGGGATTGATTTTTAGTTGTTATAAAAGAATACCTCCAAACCCCCAGGCAACACGGTCCTGTCTGATTCGGTCAGTTTGGTTTTTTTGTTT
>CAJHNH020006056.1:0-5000 GCA_905116865.2 Candidula unifasciata
AATGACCCTGGGGGCAAAATGTTTTGGGGTAATAATTTCTTCTTTTAAAATTGGGAATGAGGGCAGGATTTTGGGCCCATTTTTTTTTTTTCCCCCTTTAAAGTTCGCCCATTTGCTTTTTTTGTTGGGCTCGGATACATATTTTTCCCCTGTTGTCTTTAATGGGTGGATTTAGTTTTAGTGATTTATTGCACAGTTGGTTTTTATAATATGGAAAACGGCTTTGTTTTTTCCAATCTTGGGACTGTTTCCCGCATCGGGGGCGGGTCGTGTATAAAGTTCTGTTTTTCTTTCCTTGCATTTTATTTTTCCCTTTTTTGTCTAGGTGGGTTTTTTTTTCGTATGGATATTTTTTTTTTTGGTAAAAGTGTTAATTTTTCTTTTTTTTCCCCTTTCTTAGATTTTTGACCAAATGTTTCGCTTAGCCCTTCTTCTTCTGCTTTTTTACATAACCCCTGTGTTTTTCTGCACGTTCGTCAGGGGTTTTTTTCTTGAAAAAATCCCCCAAATTTGATCTATGTTTTTGTAGTATCCGCTTATTATTTTTGGGTTTCATAGGGGGGGATAAACTCTGCAAATTAAAAGCCTTTTTTTGGGTCTTTTGACAAAAAGGGGGGGGGTAAGTTTTTTTCTTATTTCTGGGTGTTTAAAATAGAGAAATTGATTTTTTTTTTATTTTTGGCCCAAAACAAAAATTATGATTTCCCGCCAATACAGCTCCCCTTTAGGCCCCTAACGGTTTCAAAGATGTACGGAAATTTTGGCCTGATGCAAAATGATCTATCGGTTTTTTTGTTATGTTATCTTGGGGCTCATAGGGACATAAAAAAAATAAGATAAATGAAAACAAATTTTCCCAAGAAAAGGTTTCCCAAAACTTGTTTGGACCCACCAGTAAACACGAGTCCCCAGACAATTATTTTTCCATAAACACCCTAGATCAGAGTATTAAAATGGATGTCTTTATTTGGGGATTTTTGTACAATCTGGGGCAACAATTCCAACACGCTAGATGCGAGTAGTTTAACTGAATGTCTGATTTATCATTTTTTGTACAATCTGGGGGCATACAATTGAGATAACAACAAAATGACCAACAAGTGACATTTTTGCCCAGAAATTTTTCCTTTTCGCGTTTGAGTTTGCCAAATCATATATTTCCAAAAAGTTGCCAATTTAGTCCTCAGGTCTATGACAATTTCACAGTCACTTCACACGAGAAGATACTCTAGATGAGAAATTGGACACTTTGGAGCTCATAGGTGACAGAAAAATAGATAGCCCAGACAATTATTTTACACATGAATAGACACGCTAGATGCGAGAGTAGTTAAACTGGATGTCTGATTTGGCATTTTTGGTACAATCTGGGGGCAACAATTGAGATAACATAAAAAATGACCACAAGTGACATTTTTTTTTTTCCAGAATTTATGCCTTTCGCGTTTGGCCAAAATCATATTTTCCAAAAAAGTTTGCCAATTTAGTCTCAGTCTATCATTTCACACTTGACGAGATACTCTAGATGATAAATTGGACACTTTGGAGCTCATAGGTGACAGAAAAATAGATAAGATAAAAAGTGAAAAAACAAATTTTACGAAGAATTGTTTTCCTAACAACTTGTTTGTGTCCTACCACACTAAACATGAGTCCCAGACAATTATTTTACACATGAATAGACACGCTAGATGCAGAGTAGGTAAACTGAATGTCTGATTTGGCATTTTTGGTACAATCTGGGGGCAACAATTGAGATAACATAAAAAATGACCACAAGTGACAATTTTCCAGAATTTATGCCTTTCGCGTTTGGCCAAAATCATATTTTCAAAAAAGTTGCCAATTTAGTCTCAGTCTATCATTTCACACTTGACGAGATACTCTAGATGATAAATTGGACACTTTGGAGCTCGTAGGTGACAGAAAAATAGATAAGATAAAAGTGAAAAACAAATTTTACGAAGAAATTGTTTCCTAACAACTTGTTTGTGTCCTACCATTAAACATTGAGTCCCAGACAATTATTTTACACATGAATAGACACGCTAGATGCAGAGTAGTTAAACTTGATGTCTGATTTTGCATTTTTGTACAATCTGGGGGGCAACAATTGAGATAACATAAAAATGACCACAAGTGACAATTTTGCAGAATTTATGCCTTTCGCCGTTTGGCCAAAATCATATTTTGCCAAAAAGTTGCCAATTTAGTCTCAGTCTATCATTTCACACTTGACGAGATACTCTAGATGATAAATTGGGACACTTTGGAGCTCGTAGGTGACAGAAAAAATAGATAAGATAAAAGTGAAAAAAACAAATTTTACGAAGAAATGTTCCTAACAACTTGTTTGTGTCCTACCACTAAACAGTGAGTCCCAGACAATTATTTTACACATGAATAGACACGCTAGATGCAGAGTAGTTAAACTGGATGTCTGATTTGGCATTTTTGTACAATCTGGGGGCAACAATTGAGATAACATAAAAAATGACCACAAGTGACATTTTTTCCAGAATTTATGCCTTTTCGCGTTTGGCCAAAATCATATTTTCAAAAAAGTTGCCAATTTAGTCTCAGTCTATCATTTCACACTTGACGAGATACTCTAGATGAGATAAATTGGACACTTTGGAGCTCATAGGTGACAGAAAAATAGATAAGATAAAAGTGAAAAACAAATTTTACGAAGAAATGTTCCTAACAACTTGTTTGTGTCCTACCACTAAACATTGAGTCCCAGACAATTATTTTACACATGAATAGACACGCTAGATGCAGAGTAGTTAAACTGAAATGTCTGATTTGGCATTTTTTGTACAATCTGGGGGCAACAATTGAGATAACATAAAAATGACCACAAGTGACATTTTTGCAGAATTTATGCCTTTCGCGTTTGGCCAAAAAAATATTTTCCAAAAAGTTGCCAATTTAGTCTCAGTCTATCATTTCACACTTGACGAGATACTCTAGATGATAAATTGGACACTTTGGAGCTCATAGGTGACAGAAAAATAGATAAGATAAAAGTGAAAAAACAAATTTTACGAAGAATTGTTCCTAACAACTTGTTTGTGTCCTACCACTAAACAGTGAGTCCCAGACAATTATTTTACACATGAATAGACACGCTAGATGCAGAGTAGGTAAACTGGATGTCTGATTTGGCATTTTTGTACAATCTGGGGGCAACAATTGAGATAACATAAAAATGACCACAAGTGACATTTTTTCCAGAATTTATGCCTTTCGCGTTTGGCCAAAATCATATTTTCCAAAAAAGTTGCCAATTTAGTCTCAGTCTATCATTTCACACTTGACGAGATACTCTAGATGATAAATTGGACACTTTGGAGCTCATAGGTGACAGAAAAATAGATAAGATAAAAGTGAAAAACAAATTTTACGAAGAAATGTTCCTAACAACTTGTTTGTGTCCTACCACTAAACAGTGAGTCCCAGACAATTATTTTACACATGAATAGACACGCTAGATGCAGAGTAGTAGGTAAACTGATGTCTGATTTGGCATTTTTGTACAATCTGGGGGCAACAATTGAGATAACATAAAAATGACCACAAGTGACAATTTTGCAGAATTTATGCCTTTCGCGTTTGGCCAAAATAATATTTTCAAAAAAGTTGCCAATTTAGTCTCAGTTTATCATTTCACACTTGACGAGATACTCTAGATGATAAATTGGACACTTTGGAGCTCGTTGGTGACAGAAAAATAGATAAGATAAAAGTGAAAAACAAATTTTACGAAGAAATGTTCCTAACAACTTGTTTGTGTCCTACCACTAAACAGTGAGTCCCAGACAATTATTTTACACATGAATAGACACGCTAGATGCAGAGTAGTTAAACTGGATGTCTGATTTGGCATTTTTGTACAATCTGGGTGCAACAATTGAGATAACATAAAAAATGACCACAAGTGACATTTTTCCAGAATTTATGCCTTTCGCGTTTGGCCAAAATCATATTTTCCAAAAAGTTGCCAATTTAGTCTCAGTCTATCATTTCACACTTGACGAGATACTCTAGATGATAAATTGGACACTTTGGAGCTCGTTGGTGACAGAAAAATAGATACGATAAAAGTGAAAAAACAAATTTTACGAAGAAATTGTTCCTAACTAACAACTTGTTTGTGTCCTACCACTAAACAGTGAGTCCCAGACAAATTATTTTACACATGAATAGACACGCTAGATGCAGAGTAGTTAAACTGAATGTCTGATTTGGCATTTTTGTACAATCTGGGGGCAACAAATTGAGATAAACATAAAAATGACCACAAGTGACAGTTTTGCAGAATTTATGCCTTTCGCGTTTGGCCAAAATCATATTTTCCAAAAAGTTGCCAATTTAGTCTCAGTCTATCATTTCACACTTGACGAGATACGCTAGATGATAAATTGGACACTTTGGAGCTCATAGGTGACAGAAAAAATAGATAAGATAAAAGTGAAAAACAAATTTTACGAAGAAATGTTCCTAACAACTTGTTTGTGTCCTACCACTAAACAGTGAGTCCCAGACAATTATTTTACACATGAATCGACACGCTAGATACAGAGTAGGTAAACTGGATGTCTGATTTGGCATTTTTGTACAATCTGGGGGCAACAATTGAGATAACATAAAAATGACCACAAGTGACATTTTTCCAGAATTTATGCCTTTCGCGTTTGGCCAAAATCATATTTTCCAAAAAGTTGCCAATTTAGTCTCAGTCTATCATTTCACACTTGACGAGATACTCTAGATGAGAA
Organism: Candidula unifasciata; assembly: GCA_905116865.2. Lineage (NCBI taxonomy): Eukaryota > Metazoa > Mollusca > Gastropoda > Stylommatophora > Geomitridae > Candidula > Candidula unifasciata. The sequence goes on from CAJHNH020006056.1 coordinate 4,785, forward strand.
ATTGGACACTTTGGAGCTCATAGGTGACAAAAAAATAGATAAGATAAAAGTGAAAAACAAATTTCACGAAGAATTGTTCCTAACAACTTGTTTGTGTCCTACCACTAAACATTGAGTCCCAGACAATTATTTTACACATGAATAGACACGCTAGATGCAGAGTAGGTAAACTGAATGTCTGATTTGGCATTTTTGTACAATCTGGGGGCAACAATT
>CAJHNH020006057.1:0-32500 GCA_905116865.2 Candidula unifasciata
ATCAAATGATTTAGAAAATTGCAAACAAGATGGAAATATACTCAAAAGACAGAAGATATCGAAGGAACAGTCGAGATAACTGAGGGTTCGTAAAACAAGTGGCAATAATTTTCAACTATACATCTCTATCTGTTACACTCCCCGTCGCATGTCTTGCGCGAATTATGTATGAGACATTAACAAGCAGTTACTTTTCATTTCAATTATATATGTTTTATATAACTATAAACTTGCTGTTACCGCTTATGGGATCAATAAATGCGACCATTAATTTCTTTATCTACCAAACATACAACTACTAAGTTCAAGCAAAACACTGTTGAAGATTATGCAAGAGAATGCATAAGGTTGGTTACCGAAAAGATGATTTAACATAGAGGGGAAATATAAGTTACGATAAATGAAAGGGATTTGTAGTGAAGGTAAAAAAAAAAAACGTGGGTGAGGTTTTATTGCAAAGGTCAATAAACACCGTTTCCAACATCTTCTCGTATAAACGTCACAATATCAAGTATCAGTAGAGAATGGAGGTGGAGGGCAGTAGGGATCAGTCTTTGATAGTTTGAGAGCAGCAACGTTCAATGTGTGCTAATTGTAAGACTCACAGAGCAGGCTTATGGAAATAGAAATTGGCGTTTTACGTTTGGACCGACTGACAAGTCTGAGATCACGAGCATTGGATGGATTTTATGTCAAGGAAATTCAGGTGTGCAGGATAATGAGCAGGCTGATAGACTGGCTGCTGTGGCTAATCTGGGTGGTGAGCTGCTTTAAGATAAAGCGGACGTGGTCAAGGCTCTCTAGGATCAAGTAGACACACTAACAGAAGATACTGAGTTTTCATACGTTGACAGACCGATTCAGCGAGGATAACAGAGGGTATGGAGGCAAGTCAACACTGAAGGGAAAACACAGGCAAACTTTTAATCCGGTTGCAACTGGTACTGTTGGCATATCGACTCTTCGATGGCTACTCAGAAAGGAGACGGAGCACGTGTGGAAATGTCCCGAGGGCAGGGATGTCAATTCTTAATTCACATTCATTCATTCAGTCCTGTTTGGAGCAAGAGATGACTTTGAGGAATGATTCTGAGCATGTAAATATTGCAGCATTTCATTCAGTTAGATTGGACTATAAGGAGTACTCAAAGAGGACTACAGCCTCTGCTCTGAAGTTGAAGCAAGCATTCCCTGTCGATATTGTGTGTGTCTCTGTGATTAACCTAGGGTGTGTACTGTTGTAACGTAGATTCCCAATTAATTCAACATGGCTGCTTTACTAAAACAGTCTGTGAACATACGTGACCAAATATTAGAGTAATATTGATTTCTGAGTATTTAAATTGAAAAAGCTCTTTGTTCTGAATCAGTTTACTTGGTATAGATTATCCGTGATACTGTGCTGGGGGTTCAAATGGACAGCTAATCCATAGGTATGATGTGAGAGCTACAGTCATTGTAATGTCAGTTTTAATTATCCCATGTTGTGTTAATAGAAATTAAAGAACAGCCGAGAACTGAGAGTGTAAAACAAGTGGCTCTACTTTCTGCTCTACATTTGATCTGTTCCACTCCTGTCGCAGCCTTCACAATTATGTATGAGACTATAACAAACATCATAAACGTGAGTCATGAACTCTTGTTCATTAGTAAAAAAAAAAAAAAAAAACTTTTAAACTAAAAAAATATTAAAACAAAAATTTTGAGATTGAAATGGACCAACAGGAAGAAAAATACCGAGATCGGAAACGATCTGCGCGTCGAGGAGAATTGGCTCATAAACACTATCCTGTCCTGATAGCTGATGTAGCCTGGCCATGTTAAATGTCACGATGGCCTGAAGAGAACTGTGATGCAGTGTGGGTTTTCGAAAAACGAGGAAGAGGTAGACCTCCACGAACGTGGATACAAGACTGTGAAGATGCATTGGCTGTGAAAGCACATAGGGCTAGAGAACTGGCGACAGAAAGGAAGAGTTTCAGGCGTGCCCTGACGAGAGCAACGTTCTGTAAAGAACCTGCTGGTTGGCGATTGTAATGAGTGAATTGTCGGCTCTGTGGCTAATTTTATGCGAACGCTTCGTAATGCCGGGGTACTGGGTTCGATCCCAGCTGCGGGCCATGCGCCTTGCGTTGGTTTCGACAGTGGTATCAGTGGGCCGACCGTCCAGTAGGCAATAGCAAACTACTGGACGTAAATTTGCCTAGAGAAACCACACAACAGCCAAGAAATGGTGGGGTTGGTTCTGCAACGTCCTGTAAAGGATACGCAACTATCCTTAAAAAAAAATTAGGGAATTACAGAGGAAACCCCTTTTTGACGCGGCAGATTGACAGGCCTGTGCTACAGAAAGGCTACATGGAATAAAAGATAATCACGAAGGGGAGTGATTAGTTACCAGTCCAAACTCCGTGCAAAGAGAACAACTGGTTGGAAGGACAAAGGAGAGAAGGGCAGTTGATTTCTGGACAGGAATGGAAGCTGCCAGAATTTGCTGAGCGGAAGAATTGTCTTTTAAATGAATTTCGTCTGCGTCATGGAAGCAAGTAGATGGCTGCAGTGTTGCATCCATGAACAGAGAGCAGTTGCCTAATCTACGTTATGGATGATTCCATGCCTGTGGGTCAAAATGAGAAGCTTAGACTGAAAGGTAAATACTTGTGTCGTCGACGAATGATGTTATCTGCCATCTTTTGTGTCAGCCAACTTCGCCACGTCTAGACAACGAGACTACCAACTGGACTGCATTGTCGTTGGGAATGCAATAAACATTCGACTGTCTCCAGTAGGTGTAGTTTACATCATTGTTGCCTAACTCACTTAACAACATGACAGCAGTTAGAAACACGTCCAGGCAAGTCCAGTTAGTATCCAGGAACAACATCATTCCAGTGATGGTCATTGAAAGTGGTTGATAATACAACGAAATTTAGATGTTAATATTTAGATCGTTTGTGCGCTAAAAGCGTCGATTAAAAAAAAAAGCCAAAGAAATATTAATCAGCCGCAATTCCAACTTCGAGGCAAATGACAATACACGTGCATGGTCACAATAAATCGAAATACAAACTTTGATTTTTGCTTCGTTTTTGTTATAAAGGTGTTCATTTATTCATAGAAGTATTAATCAGATATCGCAATGCCAATTTCACAGCAAAAGGACCAGTCCAATAATGCCGGATTCTTATAGGAGTTAAACAGATGACAATTGCTGTCATTGTTTTAATAATACAAACAAATTGAAAACATGCTGGAGTCTAAGCAAAGACAGTATTACATGCACAAGGCAGCGGCCAGAGGTGCCAATGCAAAAGCGGCGACTAGAGTTGCAGTTCATCGTCGACGCAAGCACCAACAACAATAAATCAGCAGTTGCAATACAATAGAGCATAAAACACCACCAGTTCTATGGCAGCAGGCAAATCGCCAATGTCTGTATCTGCAGTTCACAACACATACAAGTCGAAAATAGTTCCTAATGAAATCCTTAAATTCAAGAAAGTAATGTAACATGGCGACCAGTCATGTAATTTTATGACCAACTAAGAAGTTGATGACTAAGAAGGGTTGGCGACTAAGACGGCTTGGTGACTAAGAGGGATTTGGTGACTAAGAAGCGTTATTGACTAAGAAGAGTAGGTGACTATGAAAGGCTCATGACTTAGAGGGATATGGCGACTAAAATGGGTTGGTGATTAAGGAGGGTTGGTGGCTAAGAAAGATTTAGTGACTAAGAAGGACTGGTGACTAAAAAGTGTTCATGGCGAAAAGAAATTTGGGTGCTAGGAGGGAATTGTGACTAAGAGGGATTAGTGACTAAATAGGGTTTGTGACTAAGAGGGATTCGTGACCGAGAGGGATCGGCGACTAAGAGGGATTGGTGACTAAGAAGAGTTGATGATTAGGAGGGATTGGTAACTAATTATGGATTAGTGACTAAGAAAGGCTGGTGAAAAAGAAAAATGGATGATTAAGAAGGGTTGGTGACTAAAGGGGATTGATGACTAGGATAGGATGGTGACTAAGAGGGATTGGTGACTAAGAAGGATTGGTGACTAGGATAGGTTGGTGACTGAAGGGATTTGTCATTAAAAAGTGTTGGTGACTAAGAAGGATTCGTGACAAAAAAGGATTGGTGATTAAGAAGGGCTGGTGACTAAAAGGGAATTGTGACTAAAAGGGATTGGTGATAAAAAGGGTTGGTGACCAAGAAGAAACCCTGACTAAGAAGGATTGCAAGACACTTTGCAACGACACCAAAGGCCCGCACAAAAAAAAAAAAAAAAAAAAAAAAAAAAAAATATTGTGTAATAATTATTATGAAATGATTCAAATAGTTGTTGTGTGTGGCCCTCATGGCGACACAGATATGACCCATTTTCTTATCAGGGGACCCTCAGTTTGTGTCAGAGAACTTATGTCTGCCGTACCGGTATGTGCCTCGTGTTACAGGCCCATGACAACCTGTTCTAAACACACTAAATGCAAACACCTACAGAGCACACAACAATCTTTAATGTACAGAAGAATATAACAAATGGCAGTTCGCCTCAGGAGTCGTGAGTACTCCTATCTGAAACAAAGGCCATGAGGGCTTTAAAAATCACCCCTCACTCCTATCACGTTCTCATGGATAGTAACCGGGTCCGAACCCACGCCGCTCCCCATACAGCTCTTTCCTCTGTAGTTGAACTCCACACCCCATTCGTGAAGCGTCTGCTGAGGGTGGGCAAAGTTAGCTAGAACATATCAAATCATAACAACCAATACAAACCAACCTTAGCTATCAGACTAACGATAATAATTAACTAGCTACCCAGGTAACAAGCTACACACAAAACCTATGGCTATCGGACGCGGCATAATACAAGAGTACTGCTACTGAAGATGGGCACAGGATATAAGTGACTCCTTGAGTATGAAAGTACATGAGGCAGGATAACTGGCGAGAGACCGAGTTTCTTTCAGGCAGACTGTGATGAGAGCGACATTCTGCAAAGGACCTGCTACATGATGACGATGACTGCTACTATCTAACGATACACTTTAACACAGCCTATCGGTCACTGTAGTCTAAACATAACACATTAACACATATTACATTCTGACGGTCGAACTATAACGAAGTCTCTACGGTAGCATGTCTTCGAAACAACTCTCCTCGATCTTGAGCTGCCCGCTGGTTTTTTTGAAGTCATCAGTTCAGTCAAGCCTTCAGTCGGTACTCTTGACCTTGCAAGGGAAACACTCAGTCGGGCATCAGTTCCCACTGTCATCTGTCTGTTGCAGTGAACTCGGGTTCATGTCTAGGACAGCTAGGTGAAGACATCAAACATTAACAGCTATTAAACTAGCTGTCCCATACCCTATCAATTCGTTTAAGCCTTACCCTGTCCACTTGCCCCCACCCCCCTTCCCCGTTCCCCTCGTGTTTGTGTGCTGATTCTTTGCTTATTTCCCCTCAAGAGGTGTTCAGTTTAGTTCCATCTTAGCTGTCTTATAACTGTTGATAAAAGTGGTTGCGCAGACATTTCTGAGTGCCGTCTTTAAAATGAACTTTCAGTGTACCACTGCAGTCGACGTGTACCATTACAGACGTTGTAAAAGATTACGTGCTGATACCCCAATCTCTTCCACAGTGTGACTCCCGTACTATTGTCCAAACACCACGGACAATTTATTTGTGACTCTTCGCCGTTAAGATCGATCCTCAGTACCCGTTACGACAAAGTTAGCCGCATTCCCCAACGTCTAAGCCACAGATATACAATATAATCACAGTAGTACAGTTTTGGAGGGCTGCTTGGTCTCGAGGTATGGTGTCCACCTCGAGTGCTAGAGGTCCCAGGTTCAGGCCCCGGTGAAGGCTGGGATTATTTCTGTTGACGTGGACTTCTAGTAATTTCCCCTGGTTTTGGGGTAGTGAGATCGGACGCCCGTGTGTATTGTTGCATACGTAAAAAAATCCCCTAGCAGTTGGAATATCGAAAATAGTAAGTAGCCTAACGGCGCTGCCCAGGGAAAATATTTTAGGATCGTCGCTAGTGCTATGCAGCCCGTGTATTGCGCTGAGCTACTTCGGACTCAGACTTGAGTAAGAAGTAGAACGGAGCACAAATAATGATGTGCCGTCACCACAATGAACAATAAACATTCAATGACATCACAATATTTAGGACAAGCCAAATTAGCTCCATCTTCCTTCTTGGCAGTCAACTCTGAAATCACGTTGAAAAAGGTGAAGACAGGAATGCTTCTAGCAGAGTGGCAAGCTTAACTAGAAAGGTCACGGGTAGTGAGCATATTTTGGATCTTTTCTCCAGGCTATGCCGGCTTAGTGGGTAATGAACAGGCAGACAGATTGGCTAGATCTGCACCACTGGGTGGTGAATTGATACATGACAAGGCAGATGTGTTCAATGCCCATTGGGAAAAGCAACGGAATCAGTAGAAAAACAAGAATAATATGGAGAGAGTGAGGCACCTGGGTGTAACCAGAGGCTCTGGCCGGCTCACTACACTCAGAGGAAAGGCAAGACAGACATTTAACCAGATTGTGTCCGGTACCGCATAGAAATGCCCTGAGTGCTGTGATGTCAATTCTTGACTCAACTCAACTCTTGGCAGCCACCGAAGAGTCTACATACTGATGGTGGTCGAATTCTTTATCTGGTCAGCTACTCTTTTTACCTTTCACCCGAGTCTTCAGTGATGCTTAGAGCCATCAGACACTCAACGCTGCATCATTCTCTCCCGGCTTGGGTTTTCAATAACTTCCATTCTACTTGTTACAACATCCCACTGACGATAGATCACCTCTGTCTTGTGCAGTTGCAGTACAACCACAAGTGGGACCAGTCCAGCCAAGCTGTCTGCCTAATCATTCCCCTGCATGCCTACAAAGCCCTGAAAATATCCATGTGACTCTAATCACTTATGACAAAATGCATGGCTAAGATTTTCTCCACACATTGGAAAGCCGCAGTCACCGCCTCAACCTCCATTCTCATGCTGACGTGGTAATGTCGTATGCAAGCTTTCCTAAATCATCATTTTCCACGATGCTTTTGCGATAAAACCTCAAAGACTATTTCTGCATTTAGTCACTGCTCATCAGCATAAATAATCATATATGCTGGCCCAAAGTTATCCTCTATCAGCCGTCGAACCTCGGTGTCTGCATGCCCTTTCTTAGCGCCAGCCACGTTATTATTTTTATGCTTTCTACTCCCCCACACCCCCCCCCCCCAATAAAGTACAGACCCTCAACCAACTCACGCCAAGTCGTTCTATGCTTCACTCCTTGTTTAGGTCCCTTCTCTGTACAAAGTTAGCTCCCTTCTCCGTACAAAGTTAGCTTCCCTTCTCCGTACAAAGTTAGCTCCCTTCTCCGTACAAAGTTAGCTCCCTTCTCCGTACAAAGTTAGCCTCCCTTCTCCGTACAAAGTTAGCTCCCTTCTCCGTACAAAGTTAGCTCCCTTCTCCGTACAAAGTTAGCTCCCTTCTCCGTACAAAGTTAGCTCCCTTCTCCGTACAAAGTTCTAACATTCCAGGTGCCAATTCTGTAGGTTGTCCTGGTCTCCTGAATGAAAGGAGGTATAATGACGATCTGAAATTATTTCGACTTTCTCCGCACCGTATGCGCACGTCTACTAAAAAAACTTAACCTTATTTTGGTTGGCTGGGTTTTTCTTGCTTCTCATTATGACAGGATGAAAGTAGCCAACTTGAAACACAACCCTACCCTTAGTCGCTTTAAACGACATGCCTGGTAAAGTACAGTGTTACTATTCTTTGCTTGCCGTGAGGGCCCTGGTAACACACGAAGTCTCATACCACTGCCCCCAACCTGGAGAACAGTGTTTCCCAACGTGGTGCCCACACCGCACAGAGTGGCAATTTAATTGCTGTCCAGAGTTTAAGCTGTATAGAGAGGGCATACGAATTTTAGAAAGGCTTAGGTTTGGCACAGCACACAAGAGTTTGGGAAACACTGCTCTACAAACGCAGTCTGTTTGATGTTTTCGCCCGGCGCGCTAGCTAAGTTGGTTAAACAAGCTGCTCCGCGACCAGGTGATAAACTCCTTGTGGTCCGAGCTTACGCTTGTGGCTAATAAGAAGAGCCGTATATTTCCCAGATTTACGATACCTACAATAGAATCAAAGGGTTGCGATATCCATAGTACCAAGCCATGGTTTCTGGATAAAAAAAATGGCTTCATAAACTGTCCGCTACAAGAAATCAAATCCTAGTACTTAAAAGGTTTGTTAAATTGTGAAGCAGAAACATCACAACTCTAGCTGGGTTTTGCTGTCAAATTACGATGTACGAAATATCGATTGCAATGCTAACAGTACAAAGGCACAACTAACTAGCTGTGTAAAGTAAAGTTCCCTTTTCACGCCTTTCGGCGCATCGGGCATATGGGCAGAGCGTCCCATATTTTTACAGACCATCAGCACTCTGTGGGTAATGTGGTCAGCATTACGCCGGCTGTCTTTACTTTCCCAGGACAGCCCATCCTGGTACCAATTTTAGGCTGGGTCGACCTGCGACGTCCCATACCACTAGCTGTGAGTAACCTGTAATTGAGTGTCCCATTTCGTTGCCTGGGTTAGATAGACTAAATACAATGATTTTGCTAATTGTAATATAGTTTTTTCCCCCCAACTAATCACACTTTGAAAAGATGCACAGCAAAGAATTTCATTGATTTCTGTCAAAATCCACAAAAGCGCCACCCGGTGCTAACTAATAAGGACACATAATTCTTATAACTTCTCATAATTGCCGCTGTTCTTTATAGTCAATATTTAAATTAGGTTCGTTTTAATTTGTTAGGAAACAGTCAGTTTCTGTTTAGTTCTAACCACCATTTTTGGACCAACAGTCAATTAAATTTTGAAAATATACCAAAAAGTTCACTATCAATAAAAATCACAAGATTGCCAGGTCGTTGAGAAATAATTGTTCACTGATTATTTGATCTACGAAAATGGTGTTTGTCTAACGGAAGCCTATTTGCAATTTGCGGAATCGACAATACAATTAGATGCATAAACGTCACGTGGACAGAACGGAGTGAAATATGTATATATATTTATTTATGTGCGCAACGTCTTCGCTATATGCATTAGGTATATTTCTGGGTGTATTTTACACTGTCATCATCACCATGATCATCATGATCATTATCATCCTCATCAATGTGAGGCCCTTTGGGAGCGAGTGGACAGTGCGGAGGCACAGATAGATCATTACGGTCTAAGTAGAATGGAGCTGCGAGCAGTTACCAGAGGGATCTTACTGACGCTCAACACTCAGGGGAAGGATGAGACGGATATACAATCAGACGGTTACTGGTACCATTGGAACTGGAACTCTTCGCTTGCTGCTGAAGATGAGGACTGTGCACTTATGGGAGTGTACCGAGTGCTGTGATGTCGATTCTTAATTCAACATTCAACATTATCATCATTGTTATCATCATTATGATCATCCTCATCATTATCATCATCATCATCATCATCGTCATTAAATCTACAAATTTTCGTACAGATAAAACTTGTTAGCACGGAAGTGTTGCTAACTAATCTAGGAGACGGAAAATTCCTATCTCAAACCTCCACTGACTTGTGGCAATACCCTGTTAAGAAAAATCGCTTTAGTAGGAAACCCCGTTGAGCTGGATTTACTGAGTCGATTCAAATTTATCCACCATGCTGCTCCGGCAACTCCTGTCTATCCGGTGCCGAACTGTTTTGGCACTTGTCCTTCTCTTGGCAATACCCGGGAGGTAGAGAGGGGGTACCTGCTGCCTGAGTAACTACCTGTACTCCAGCTCAACGTGCTCAGGTCGAGTCGAGTAAGTAACGTTTAACCCCACTAGGACAGCACAGCAAACGATTAACACGACACAAGGTGCCACTATTCGAATGAGAATCCTCCAGGCAAAAGTCTCAGAAACCTGTTCAATCCTAAAGTTTTTTTAGGGCACCCGGCGACGGTTAAGAGGCAGTCTAAAGTCCAACGGAGGTGGTGGGGGGGGGGGGGGGGTTAATGATAATAATAATAAAAAGAGGTATCTGGTTTAGGGACAGTTAAAAAAAAATACAAGGTCTGACAATTAAGTAAGGAGATTGATTTTTATTACGGCCAAGACAAATGTGCCATCTATGAAGCAAAGTCTGGAATCCAAAGAGGCAACCTTCATCTATGATCTGGCAACTTTTCATCGCTGCCTGAAAGCAGACGACAAACAAGAGGCCATTTTATTGACCTAGTTAGATGTGCGTCGTTACGAAATCAGCATGAAGCAAAAAGCAAACATTAAATTTTGTTTACAACTCAGAAAAAGCGCCATTGCAACAGTTCAATTGATGCCACAAGTTTATGGGGTAATTTGTTTATCTACTGCACAGATTCAAAAGTGGTGTAGAAATGATTACTAATGCAACTAGACCTGGACGCCCAATTTCTGTTTGTAATGATGAACTCATTGCAAACGTCACAGAACGGATATAAGAAGATCATGGTTTTACTGTCAGGATGATGGCAAATGAATCTTGTTTAAATAGAGAGACCCTTCGAACAATTTTAGTGTAAGATTTTAGCCAGAAAAATAAAAAGCTGGCAGGTTTGTATCGCATTCGATATCTGATGACCAAAAATATCAGCGGGTTGAGTACCCACGTTGCGTCATCAAAACAGGAATTTGTGGCCCCAAAACAAGTGTGTGTTCTCAATCATCCACCCTATTCCCCAGATTTGTCTCCATGTGATTATTTTCAATTCCCAAAATTGAATTTACCATTGAAAGAACGCTTCTTTGACGAAATTGATGGCCTCCAAAGGGCCCGTAACATCGACTTTATGGGCAGTAGCAACAAAAGAACTACAGAGGTCGTTCCAATGTTTGTTAGATCGTGCTACTCACCGTATCAATGCACAAGAGGCTTACTTTAGATAAAATACAGGTTATATCTTCAGCTGTAGTTTTTTTTTTTTTTTATTTTTGTATGGAATTAGTCTCCCTACTTAATTGTCGGACCTTGTATATATTTCTATACCTGTGCCCTGGAGAACCTAAAGTCCTCTAGCAAACGTTGTTCCTAAAGCCAGTGTTACAACTCTATGCTCCGTAGAGACTGACGGTGAGTCATCATCATCACATAAATAAACATTTCTGCTTCTTTCTATGAGTGCCGATTAGTACACTGTCTGCTTGTTTATTATATATATATATATATATATATATATATATATATCATTATCAGACCATTTAACTGAGCGTTTATGTGACAAAGATCTTGCTTTTTAATCTTCGATTCCGTTTTATTCCGTTTAGTTGTTTCCATATCAACAATAGAACATGAGCGTTTATGTGACTAATCTCATCACTGCTTTCCTTCAGGATCTTCGGATTCCGTTTATTGTTGCGTATATTAAAAGCTGCTGTTGCCTGGTTAGTGCATATTATAGTTTCCTTCATTGTTCCTTTGGTCTTAATACTAGCCAGTCTAGTTTCTTTTCACTCCTTGATTATCTTAATTACTAGCCAGTGCATATTATAGTTTAGTTCATTATTTCTTCTTGATTATCTTAATTACTAGCCAGTGCATATTATAGATTCCTTCATTGTTTCTTCTTGATTATCTTAATTACTAGCCAGTGCATATTATAGTTTCCTTCATTGTTTCTCTTTGGTTATCTTAATTACTATCCAGTGCATATTATAGGTTCTTTCATTGTGTCTCCTTGGTTATCTTAATTACTAGCCAGTGCATATTATAGTTTCTTTCATTGTGTCTCCTTGGTTATCTTAATTACTAGCCAGTGCATATAATAGTTTCGTTCATTGTGTCTCCTTGGTTATCTTAATTACTAGCCAGTACATATTATAGCTTCCTTCATTGTGTCTCCTTGGTTATCCTAATTATTTGCCAGTACATATTATTGTTTCCTTCATTGTGTCTCCTTGATTATCTTAATTACTAGCCAGTGCATATTATAGTTTCTTTTATTGTTTCTCCTTGATTTCCCTAATTACTAGCCAGTGCATATTATAGTTTCCTTCATTGTTTCTCTTTGTCTGTCCTAATTACTAACCAGTGCATATTATAGTTTCGTTCATTGTGTCTCCTTGGTTATATTAATTACTACCTAAATCGGTGAACCAATCTGTTATTTTAATTCTTTGTGTTTCATGTTTGTCATCTGCTTCAGCTACTTTTGGTTTCTTTATTGAGGTCGTCTTTTCAAAACTAATTCGTAGCTATTTCATAGTAGTACTATACTTGCGAAATTAACTGTTTTTCTTTGTATCTTATTGCTGTTCTTAGAAGAAACAATATAATCGGTAAAATCGAGAACCTCAAGTTGTGTGTTTTTCACAAACTTGATGTCGGCATTTCATGAACAATAACATAGATTTATGACTCAGTCAACAGGAATGATAATACATATTATTGTTATATTCTAGTTTCAACGGCAAACCAGTTACTTAAACCCTCATAGGTTCCCGCCGCATACTCTTCATTGCTGTGTCATAACATTCTAAGATCCCCTACAGTGATGTTCTCTTTCAACCGCTTAAAACACCTCCTTAATGTCGATGTTCAAAACAGGGGTTATTATTGCTGAAGAGTTTTTCCCCCTTAACTCTTTGAATCCCAGGGGGCTTAGCATCACAGGCCCAGGGGGTAGCAAAGAAAGTAATAAAATCTGCGCATCATGCGTTCATTTGGTTTCTAGGTAGTAATTTGTGAACGTAGGATGCGTTCCTTGGGACTCAAAGAGTTAATAAATAAGTCTCATGGTAATTATTTGATATCAACAGATACTTCTAGGCTGACGCCCAGCTTGTACATGGCTCAGGATTTTGTCCACTGACCTTTTCGGAGATGCTTGGAGAATAATACCGGAATCATCATGTTTCACACCTGATGGCGTGGAAAAGGGACCCTTACCTTTTACATCTGTTTTTTTTAATACAATACGATTTGACAAAATGAATACAACAAGTGAGAATTACCTGGAGTTGGATTTAGATATCATTAGCTTACTGGCCAGAATCACCATTTGGAGCCTTCTCCCCGTTGGAATACTTGCCATCGTTACAAATGGCCTCAATGTGGCCGTTTACGCAATGATTGGATTTCAAGACAGTATTTTCCTTTGTTTTTTTGTCATGTCTGTTTTCGACCTGTTCTTTATTATGACAATTAGCAGTAGCAATATCTTTAGAATTATCAGTCTTATAGAGCCAGGATTACTGCATTATTTGGACATTAATAAATACAGACTGTCCTTTTACGCAGACATGATATTAGATATTTCCGTTTATGTCAAGACATTCATTGCCGTTCAACAGGGCTGTTGTGTTGCTTTTCCGTTTCACGTCAGCAGAGTCTTCACAGGGAAGCGAACTGTTGCAGTAATTGTATTCCTTTGTTTGTTGAGCCTAGCAAGCTATGTAAGTGACGAATTCATGAAAGTGCAGACTAGTTTCAAAGATGAACTCAATAACGAAACTCACCATATTCTAGTCTACGGCAAAAGCACGATAGTTGCAGACAAAATTCGACGAAATTTTAACAAATCTTTTTTAATTTGTGCGTGTGATATTATGATTCTGTTATCATTGATTGTTATTGTTTATGGCATGGCATCGTCACGAAAATGGCGAGAATCGTTATCAGTTGGAAAAGTCAAAATTTTGCTGAAAAAACCGTGGGTTAAAATTCAAAGTTCATTAAACCAGAACGAGCAAGATGTATCAAATAGGTTTAAAAACTGCAAACTAGACAAGAACATACTCAAACAACAGAAGAGATCAAAGAACAGTCGAGAACTGAGAGTTGTAAAACAGGTGGTTCTAATTTCTGCTCTACATCTCATCTGTTACACTCCCTTCGCAGTCTGTGCAATTATAAATGAGATTAGAACAAGCAGTTACTATTCATTACAAGTATATTATTTTTATTTGGGTATAAACTTGCTGTTACCGCTTATTGCACCATTGAATGCGACCATTAATTTCTTCATCTACCAAACATACAACTACAAGTTCAAGCGAACACTGTTGAAGATATGCAAGAGAATACAAAAGGATGATCCCTGAAAGTGGTCCAAAATACAATGAAATAGGAGTTTCGATATTTGCATCGCCTATATGTTAAAAGTAACCTCTAAAAAGCCGCAAATAATGAAAAAAAAAAAAAAAAAAGATTTGCAGTGAAAGATTAAAAAAAAAGTGGGTGAGGTTTTATTGCAAAGGTCAACATCTTCTCGTACAACGTCACAATATCATGTATGAGAATGGAGGTGGAGGCAGGAGTGATAGTGTTTGATGGCTTGAGAGTAGAACAGCCCAATATGTGGTAATTTAACAGACTCACAGAACATGGTTCGAAAATAAGAAACTGGCGTCCTACGTGTGGAGTGCCTTGCATCGCTTGACAAATTTCACAGTAGGAGCGTAGCATAGATTTTATGTCAAAGAAATTCAGGTGTGCAGGATAATGAGCAGACTGATAGACTGGCTGCTGTGGCTAATCTGGGTGGTGAGCTGCTTTAAGATAAAGCGGACGTGGTCAAGGCTCTATAAGATCAAGTAGAAACTCTAATAGAAGATACTGAGTTTTCATACGTTGACAGACCGAATCAGCGAGGATAACAGAGGGTATGGAGGCAATTCAACACTGAGGGGAAAACACAGGCAAACTTTTAATCAGGTTGCAACTGGTACTGTTGGCGCATCGACTCTTCGATGGCTGCTCAGAAAGGAGACGGAGCACGTATGCGAATGTACCGAGTGCAGGGATGTCAATTCTCAGTTCAAATTCATTCATTCAGTCATTATTGAGTATAAGATGACTTAGAGGACTGATTCTGAGCATGTAAATATGACAGCCTTTTATTTAGTTAGGTTGGACCATAAGGAGCACTCAAAGAGGACTGCTGCCTTTGCTGTGAAGTTGATAAAAGCATCCCAAACCGATATTGAGTGTGTTTCTGTGATTAACCTAGGGTGTGTACTGTTGTAACGTAGATTCACCCAGTTAGTTTCATATGACTCGCTTTACTAAAACCGTATGTGAACATACGTGAACAAATATTAGAGTAATATTGATTTCTGAGTATTTAAAATGAAAAAGAATTTTGTTCTGACTTAGCTTTTTTTTTGGGTATAGATTAGATTATCCGTGATACTCCCAAAAATGTGCGGGGGAGACAAAAGGACAGCTTATCCATAGTTATGATGTGAGAGCTACAGTCATCGTTATGTCAGTTTTAATTTTTGCGTGCAGTGGTAATGTCCGAAGGTTGCACAACCAGCGAGTTTATTTGCTTTTTCGTTTCCTGACGCACCTGCATTTCCTCGTGTGTTAGATTTAAAAAAAATATCCCACTAACTACCCTGGACCTCAGAAGCAGTTCTTGCAACATTGTAGGGAGCATACCCGTCTTCACCTTCTCCGAAAGCCACATGGGTCATGTTCTGTTGTCATGAGGGTCACATACGAAAACTAACTAAAGTCATAAATAAACATTATTTCAAAATATTTTTATTAATTAAACAAATAAACACATAAAGTGCATTCAAACAGCTTAACCACACTCATGAATGCAAAGTAATAAACTAGGTGACAGAAAAAAGTGCTTTCTTTTTAGCAGACCACAAATGACGTCACAGGACAGTTTACTATTTTAGAGGGTGGTAAAAGCGGGGTTTTCTGTGTTTTCTGTGCTTTAGCGCGTTTATTCCAAGGCCAAGGTTTCCACGCGTTTACCTAACCACAACCCTAACATTAATCTACCCCCACCTGAAATATTTGACTCTCCCGTGAACTGTGGATTTCCACTGTTTGTGATAGGCTAATAAGAAAGTAAAAAAAGAAAAAAAAAAAAAAAAACGAAATTTAAAACGGCAACATAGACTTGTTTGCAACAGCAACAAATACATTATTTATTACATACATTATAACATTTCATTTTTTTAAAACTTTACATGAATGTATGAAAAAAAAAATCTCAGAGGTTCCGGCTAGCTAGCTTCATCTGCATATTTCATCTAGGCCATGCAGAAGTGTTGGGAAATGAAAATGCAAACAGACTGGCTAGTTATACACCACCAATTAGTGGTGAATGTATGCAGAACAAGTTAAATATGATCAAGACTCTTTGGGAGCAAGTGAATAATGCCAAGGCATTAATAGACCATAATGGTCTGGAGAGAACAGTACAGCTGGGAATAAAAAAAAAAGTCAATCTGGTGCAGTCGCCACAATCAAAGTACTGCTAATGCTAATAATCTCCAACACTCCATGTCTCTTGTCTTAGTGGCACACTCTCGGACTTCTGTTTCTCTACCTCTTGTTGTCTCTCTTGAATCTCTATATTTATTGTTTTAGTTTTAAGGATATACGAACAATTCATTTGTGTATCCCCATTTCCAGAGACTAAGTAAAATCTTCTGTTTGCATGTACATTATCCAGGTTTATGCACCATACAGCAGGGTTGTGTATACATTATATGTGCCGATTCTCATTTTTAATGTATTATTTATCTCTCTAGTTTTCAATAGTTGTCGCAACTTATTAAACATAGTTTTTACCATTCTTATTCTCCTTTTTGTTTTATGCTTCACGTCTAGCATCGTTTTTTTTTAATCAAGTGTCGAAGACAGGAGAAACCTTTTACTTATTCTAATATCTCTCCGTTTACTGTTGGTCGTTCCTTTCCATGGTTAACTGTGACAGTTTTTATGTTTTGAATATTTATGTCTAAACTATATTCTGCACTCTGCCTTTTGACCTGACCCACTAGCTCCTGTAACTCCTGCTCACTTCCTGCTAGTAACAAGAAGAAAGGTCCTTTTTCTACGCCTCTAGCTGTATTGAGAATATAGGGCTAGACCTATATTTATGTAGACCAATCAACACTTGGTGGGTGATGTGGTCATCATCACGCGGGTCGTCTTTACTTCCCATCATTGCACCTGGTACCCATTCAAAGCTTGGTCGACCTGATAGTCAAAGTCATTTTTAAAAAAAAGTCCGGCTCTATCTGGACGCAAACTCACGCCCTTTCGATTCGCAGACGGGCGTCAAGCCAACACCACGGCGAATCCCACTTTCTGCTTGTAATAACTCTCATTAGCCTATTTCAGTCTCCCACTAATTCTCATTAAAGGCAATTCTCCATCTTGTTTTCAAACGCTTCTGTCTAAAACCTGAAAAGGCTTGCGCCCAACACACATCCCTGACACACTAATCTGTTTATCTGTGGTAGGACGATTTTGTGCTAAACTGTTGTTGTTTGTTCCCAGTATAGGTTACTATTAATTCGGATATCGCTTCCAGCTAATCATCATCTAAACGTTGAGGTAGAATCTGACACCAACCATGTAGTACCCTCTTACGACATGCATGGAAAGTTGAAGTGTAATATTTTATCTTCCAGTAAGGTCACTGGTAAAACAATGGAGATATAAAACTGATTTGAGATGAGTCAGGTTTCAAGAACCGACATCACATAAATGGGGTCATTCATATAAGCACTCCATCCCCATCTTCAGCAGCCAGAAATGAATTACATCTCTGATGGTACTAGTCTTGTCTTTTCTCTGAGTATGGAGCGTCAGCTAAATCCCTGGACATTCTTCATTGACCATTATCCTCTGACCAAGATGATCAAACTGTCTCCGCACTGTTCCATCGCCCCCACAAGGCCTTGACAACATCAAGGTGATATAACTTTAATTAAATGTAAATTACTAGATCCTTAAATAAAAAAATAATTAAGCAGTCGTCATCAAACAAAGCAGTCCTCGCCGAGACCGATGAAAGTCGTAAACTTATTAGAACAATTAGACATAGACAGTCAATGTTGTTCGGACATGTTATGAGAAGAAATCGAAAATTTGGTAACAACTGGTAAGATTAATGGAAAGAGAGCAAGAGGAAGGCAAAGAGATAACTACGTGGATGACCTGGCCAAATTGATGGGGCGAGACAAAAACATTGAACTGATCTGGGATTCTAGTGATCGTTTAAGATGGCGAAACATGACTGCCTACGCTTACTTGCACGGCGCTTGTTGTACCCTATCAGGACATAACACAAGTGATAAGCACCCGTTGACACAAAGTGCCACCATGCGGATGAGGATCACTCGTGGAGAAACCCCTTTCAGCCGTTTTAGCCATATCTGTGGCCTGACTATATTCAGGGTCCCCAGCAAAAGCCAGGGTGGGGCTTCAAGTAAAGAAAAATTGCAAGCCACAAGGGGACGAATTTTTTTAGGGTATAATAATGTTAGCAGTTGCTGTCTTCATGACCTAGTCTATAGCCAGTAAAAGTAGGACATATATAAATATCTTTACATTACGAGTGCCTTACGAGTGCTGTAATGTGAATTCTTGACTCAACTCAACTGTCACGAAACGACCTCAGTGGTTCCAGAAGTTAGTACTTGTAATAAGTTCTGGTTTTGGAGAGACAAAGATATCTATTTACTATGCCCTTAACCCAAATATTATTAAAACCGCAGGGATTCAATTTTTACAAGTCCTTAGTCCAGACAAAGCGACCCAGCCTTGTGTAATATTACCTAACTTTATACCTGAGCTAGAAATTCCTTTCTCGTGCCAGTGTCATAAAATTATCTTCTGGCCACAGTCTGTCAGGGCCAACAAATGGGGAACTAATTATCACACCTGAGATTATCTCCCATGAGCTGAACCTTAGTGTTATAAAGGTTACATAACACAGACTGAGTGGGGCCTTTTGAACTGAACAGATCAGGGGAATTGAGTGGTCTGGTAGACAACTCTAGACACGGTGGCGACCAGTGGCTGGAGTTTCACACATGTCAGTAAAATTCTCAGGAGAACAGCTGTTTGCCAATTAAGAATGTCGAAACATTGGTCAAGGCCGTTCACCTTGAGTGACAAGCCACTTGTTGGCTAATTTGATCTGCAAGGTACTTATAGGGCGTGGCTTAGATCTTCTCCAGTAGAACCTAGAAGGGGGAGGAGTTTAACCTTGCAGACAGATAGGTTATACTTCATTCACATCGCAGCCTGCCGGCAACAAACACAAATGGACGTAGAGGTAATTCTTACGGTCTGATTCTGGTTTGGCGATATATGGAATGTTCCCAGGTAAGCTTGTACAATTATTTTCAATCTTGTATACATAGGTTAGGGAGTTAGCTAAAGCCTATTCTACCTTTTCCTAATTTGTCTGCACATTCTGCTTGAAATAGTTCTTTGTAAGTATTCAGTATCCCCGTTAGGGAACTGCTAAACCATTCCCATTTCTTGTATGTTTTGTGCCACATGTTTTTCAGTGTATGTTTTCCTGTTTATAAATAAGACTTGTATACTGAATTATAACGAAATTATAATGTTTCAACCATCAACCAAAACATGAGTTTGGACTGGGGGAAATGATGCCCACATATGTGCAGCCATGCAGTTACGTTTTTGTGTGCCCACCATGTGCTCACTAAATGTGTTCACCTACACAGGGGATTTATAACCCCAGGGGAAGAATGATGGGTGTATAGAATTCACTGTCACTGAAAGATAATATTCAGGACAGCGTGCACGTATAAAATGTTTTGAGTGTTCAGCACATAACCTGCGCCACATGTTTATGTCAAATCAATGTCACCCAGTTGGAAGTATGAGTGATGACGGACAACAGACTTAGAAAGTCTACTATCATGACAGAACATGATAGGGAAGGCAGGATATGTGACTTCAATGTAAGACCAAAGACCTTCAGACTAGACTGAAGAGAATGTGGAATATGAGGAGGAGTGATGAGATTTATTTTATTATTATATATTGTATTAATTGATACATGTATTCTTAGTGTAAGTCAAGATACTACACGTATGTGTTTGTTTCCATGATTACAGCTGCCATGTGTCGATCAGTCCATGCACGAGACTACATTGTGTTAGAACTCGGCCAGCTGGAAACGAGATGGGAACGAGGAGGAGAAACAGGGGGACAACAGGCAGGAAAAAAGCTGGAAGAGATGGACAAGCTTGACAGTGCCTCACGGCTGTCAGAGGTTTTATAAGTTACGTTAACATCTTTTTCGTTAACCTATCACCATCATCACACCACTCTAATCCCAGGAGCTGTTTTCCCGCTAAAGCATATCATCACTATCATAACATTAGCCAGTCACTGTTCGTGTAAACACAACAAACTGGGAATGTCATTAAACTGATTGTTAGTAAATAAAGCTGTATGTCAAGTTTTATACTACATCGTTTGTTAAATTCCAAGTGTATTCAGTCTTACATGTTTAACTAAAGTGATAGATAGAATACCATTTGGTGGGTGCTCAAATAATAATGATAATAATTCTTTAGTTATTAATACCGGGAGAAGGTTGGACGGGAGGAGTCATTTGTCCTGTCTAATAATTCATTCAGTATAATGATATAGACATCTAAAACTCCTTTCCTTCTCTTGTGGGTACCAAGTGCAGCTAATGTTAAAGTAATTAATGAGCCAATATGGCTGTTTTCTTGGATATCCAGGACTTTGTCTGAGAGCAACATAGCTCGGATATTAGTCTAGTTAATCTGGTGGAGGGGATGTGTTGAGAGGAAAATACCTAATCAACATATAAATCATTATACCCACATCCGTTACGTCACACCAATTCTTGACTCAGCACAACTCAACTCAAATGTCCTTACATTACGAGTGCCTTACGAGTGCTGTGATGTCAATTCTTGACTCAACTTAACTCAAATGTCCTTACATAAGAAGTGCCTTACGAGTGCTGTGATGTCAATTCTTGACTCAGTTCGACTCAACTCAACTCAAATGTCCTTACATGTACATTCATACATCCTTTAAAAAAAAGTACCTTTACCCATCTGAAGGTCTTTAGTTCGCATCGACATCGTGTGGGATTAATTTATTTAGAAATGACATTGGCTCCCGGGTCGATCTGTTCTAAAATAGGTGCTAGGTAAAGACCTGGAAAGTAAAGCGGCTGGCGTGATGTTGATCCCATCATCCATCAAAGGGCGATAAGTCTCTAAAAATATAAGTCTTACATGATATGCCCGATTATAATACTCGACATTTTGCCAATGTCGGAGGCAATTTTGTTGTTGTTTTGAAGCCTCACCCTGGCTGTTGTCATGGCCCCTACCCAACCTATCAGTTGAACAGGGTTTCTGGGGATTGTCCTCGGGTGATTCTCATTCGAATGGTGGCACTTTGTGTCACTGGGTGTTTATCGCTAAATGTGATGTTCTGGTGAGGTTGAACGTCAATCCATCCATCAATCAATCAATTATATGCCTGACTTAAAAACGGCGTTTGTTTTACTTACTAAAGAAACAAACCTTCACTGACTATTCGCGCGGAGTCTCTTGCACATTATGGATAGTGTTCGCTTGAACTTGTGGTTGTACGTTTGGTAGATGAATAAATTAATGGTCGCATTTAAGGGCCCTATTAGCTGTAAAAAGTTATATACAGTTATATAGAAAATAAGTAATTCAATTGTAACATGATTGCTTGTCAATGAATCGTAAGCCATAGCACAGGCTGCCAAGGGAGTGTAACAAATCAGATGTAGAGCAGAAATTATGACCACCTGTTTTATAACTCTCAGCTCTCGGCTGTTCTCCCGCTTTTTCTGTTGTTTCCTTACTTTTTCTTTCACTTTACAGTTGGAGGCGGTCTCATGAACATCCTTTTCGTTACGATTAAAAGAAAACAGAACTTCGACCCACGGTTTTGACTTCAAATGGGTTTTGACTTTTCCAAACGATAACGAATGACGCCGTTTTGGTCTTGAGGATACACCATGAATAATAATGATCAGTGATAACAATATCAAAATATCACACGCACAAACTAATAATGTCTTACTAAAAGTATCACGGGATTTTTGAACAACTTTTGCATTTTCGCTGTAGAAGCCATAATAATCTGTTTTGTTGCTGTCATTACTTTTATAACTACGCGTCTCTTTCAAAAGTTCATCATTAACATGGCAAGCAAGATTCAGCAAACAAAGGCATAGAATGACTGCCACAGTTTTTGTGTTTGTGAACACTCTGTTGACATGGAACGGAAGAGCAACACAGAAGCCTCGCTGCACTGCAATAAACGTCTTCAGGCAGATAGAAATATCAAACACCATATCCCCGTAAAAAGTGATCATATTTATCTGAATATCAATACTATACAGTAAAACTGGCTCTGTTATGCTGACAATATTGAAGATACTACTAATTGTATTTAAAATGATAAAACACAAGTCACAGACGGACAGGGCAAAGAAAGAAATGGACACACTGTCTTGAAAGCCAATTGTTGCAAACACCGCAACATTGAAGCTGTTGGTGATGATACCAGTTGCACTGATAGGCAGAAGATTCCACAAAATTATTTTTGCCATTACCAAATATGGATCAGGATTCCACATTTCGTAAACTTTTTCTGTTGTATTCATCTTTTTTGTTTTTGTTTTTGTTATTCGTAAGTTAATGCATAAAACATCTTTTTTTATTTCAGAAAGCTTATGACGTTGACTCGAATATATTTAAATAAAGCTGCGGTCGATCAGAGTTTGTGGACATGTCAATCAAGCTTATCGTCTCAAATGTCAACGGTAATCTATCAATATTTTAAAGAATATATCTTCTTTTCATCATGCAACTGTTGAAGGTTGTCTCCTGTGTAAAGGGATCCTTTCATCATGCAACTGTTGAAGGTTGTCTCCCGTGTAAAGGGATCCTTTCATCATGCAACTGTTGAAGGTTGTCTCCTGTGTAAAGGGATCCTTTCATCATGCAACTGTTGAAGGTTGTCTCCCGTGTAAAGGGATCCTTTCATCGTGCAACTGTTGAAGGTTGTCTCCTGTGTAAAGGGATCCTTTCATCATGCAACTGTTGAAGGTTGTCTCCTGTGTAAAGGGATCCTTTCATCATGCAACTGTTGAAGGTTGTCTCCTGTGTAAAGGGATCCTTTCATCATGCAACTGTTGAAGGTTGTCTCCTGTGTAAAGGGATCCTTTCATCATGCAACTGTTGAAGGTTGTCTCCTGTGTAAAGGGATCCTTTCATCATGCAACTGTTGAAGGTTGTCTCCCGTGTAAAGGGATCCTTTTATCATGCAACTGTTGAAGGTTGTCTCCTGTGTAAAGGGGTCCTTTCATCATGCAACTGTTGAAGGTTGTCTCCCGTGTAAAGGGATCCTTTCATCATGCAACTGTTGAAGGTTGTCTCCCGTGTAAAGGGATCCTTTCATCATGCAACTGTTGAAGGTTGTCTCCTGTGTAAAGGGATCCTTTCATCATGCAACTGTTGAAGGGTGTCTCCTGTGTAACGGGATCCTTTCATCATGCAACTGTTGAAGGTTGTCTCCTGTGTAAAGGGATCCTTTCATCATGCAACTGTTGAAGGTTGTCTCCCCGTGTAAAAGGGATCCTTTCATCATGCAACTGTTGAAGGTTGTCTCCTGTGTAAAGGGATCCTTTCATCATGCAACTGTTGAAGGTTGTCTCCTGTGTAAAGGGATCCTTTCATCATGCAACTGTTGAAGGTTGTCTCCTGTGTAAAGGGATCCTTTCATCATGCAACTGTTGAAGGTTGTCTCCTGTGTAAAGGGATCCTTTCATCATGCAACTGTTGAAGGTTGTCTCCTGTGTAAAGGGATCCTTCCAAATGCTCTCATGCGTACTGGGCGTAAGGGGTTATACCTATATTTTAAGGACCTATCAACCTTCAATGGGCGATGTGGTCAACATCAAACCGGCCTGCCTTTACTTCCCATGGCTTTACCTGATACCTATTTAAGGCTGGGTCCACCTGGAAGCCGAGACTAATGTAGTGAAGAATAATAGTTGTTATTATTGTATTGGCACCAATACGGGTAACAGTCTTGCTAACCGTTAATCTACACTAGTGGCTTGCATACCTTGACCAGATCCAGATCAGGAGCATATCATGGAGTTTACAGCCGGTTCATCATCATCAACAACATTATCATCATCATCACGTGCCCTGTCAACTGGCGTAGGCACTCATGCGTCTCCACAGATCACGATCCATGGTTGCCTGGAACAGCTCTCTTGATGATATCGCTCCATGACATCGTTTCAGCCCATCCAGCATCATCTCTCTTGGTCTGCCTCTACACCTTTTCCCACTGATCTTTCCAGTTGTCACGATGTTATCCAATGCCTCTCTTCTCATTTTGTGGCCAAAGAATAGTGTTTGTCTCTTTCTTATATATTTATTCACAGCCGGTTACCGCTAAGAAAAGGAAGACAGGCAAAACGCTAAGAGTGAGGTAATCAATAGGTTGGTTGACTGACTGATTGATCAGCTGGTTGGTTAGTTGGTTGACTGACTGACTGATTGATCAGCTGGTTGGTTAGTTGGTTGACTGACTGACTGATTGATCAGCTGGTTGGTTAGTTGGTTGACTGACTGATCAGCTGGTTGGTTAGTTGGTTGACTGACTGACTGACTGATCAGATGGTTGCTTAGTTGGTTGGCAGATCAAATTTTTATTTGAGCCTGCGGATCCGAAAGTCATGGGTTCAAATCATGACGGAGACGGATTTTGTTAAAAAAATGACCCTGGCTCCCTGTGATGATCCTGCTTTGCATGGTCTCCACGAGTACATTGTGGCAAGCAGAAAGTCCGTGCAACAAGGGACAGCACGAGATACTTGTGCCTAGTCGAGGAAGCGAGGGAAAGCCCGAGCTAGCCTCGTGGTCAGTCGATCATCAGAAGTCAGAGAAGACGGTTGTAGTATTGAAGATGTCGTCTTTATGTTGCGCAAATGTTTAATGTTCGAATATGTCGCGAGTGAAATAAATGTGAATAATGTGTTGAACATGTGAAATAAATGGACGAGAATAAACTGACAGAATGTACCAAGGAGCTGAGCGGCGTTTGTGTTGTCAACCCTAGATGTTAAAGCTGGTCTACGTCAAGGTTCATTCCAAGTGTAGCATCGACTCATTCCAAGCAGACCACGCTTCATTTCAAGTAGACCAAGATTTATTACAAGTGGGGTGCTTGTCCGAAGGAAATTAGAAACCACGCGGACCATAAGCATAGGAAAACATTTTTGTTTCTTCCAAGGTAAGATAAACATGCGGAAAACAGTGTACTTCACCCGAGCAGAGCCTATAATTAACACAGCAAGCGCCGACAGGTCAGCTACCGACCAATGAAAACCGGTGTGTCATCTACGCCCTGCCACACAGCCACACACCGTATCACCAAGTTTTGCGGATTCAGGAAGTTTCATGTTTACCAAAGGTACATATCGTAAATATTATAAATCAAGTTTGTGAATTAAATCAGATTTGTGACGATTATTGTTTCGCGGAAACCAGCAAACTATGAACTACGTTTGGGAACAAAAGTTACGTTAAGCTTTATAACCACAGTGACATTTTAACATCAATGTGCGTTTATCAGAATGGCATCTAAAAGGTTGGTAAAACATAAGAACACTATGTCGCAAGTATCTTCAGCGACAACAATGAAAGATACATCGATAAGTAACCAGAAGATCAAGATGTGCATTTTTTGTAAGTACCAGCACAGTTCTTCGACTATCTGCGACAGAGATCCTAAATATTCAAGTTATATTGAAGACTGGGTAAATAAAAAGTGGCAAAATAAACAAAAGAATAACCTTAAAAAGTGCCACTTCTGTAAAAGCATTCGGACATATTGTAAAACACTGTGTTGGGAAACAGATGTTAAAAGACAAGAAAAGATCCTTGTTTGCAAAAACTAATTCAGTTACAATGGATTCAGAAAGTATTCCTACTCTAGATTGTTCACTGTGCTACTGGAGAAAGAATCAAGGAAAAGTTACAGCTCCAAATATCAATGTTTTATAGGAAAAAAATGCCAATTGAATGTCCAGTTATATTTATTTGAACTAAAAAAATTAAGAACGACAATCGTGATTGACATCTGGGAATTAGAATCCTGGAGTAGTAATAAACAAAATAAGAAACAGCTGAAATAAGCAAACTGAGTAAGTTTGAAACGAAAAAATATCAACAGCAGACACTGAAACAGATAAAACAGTCAAAATCAGAAACAATGAAAATTAATCAAGCAAAGGATATCACTATTCCAAAATAATTCGGATCAGTTGATCAGACAAAAGCAACTCCATGGTATCAGTGAATTCAAAATTTTGAAAATCAGACTGATGAAAAAACATACTAATTCTAAACAAGCAGCTATACAATATCAAGATGTCGATACCAAACAGAATAAAGAATTTGAAAGGGCATTATGAGAGCAATAAATGTGATATAGAAAGTTATGAATCACTAAACTTCCACAGTCAGCACGATTAAACACTTCAAAGTTTTTGTGTAAATATCAAATTAATGATGAAGTATTTTAAAAAAGTGCATAAACACCTGATTTCATTTATAAAAATCAGCCACAAACTGTGTATTAAACACCTTCCGTTTAATTATTATTTTAAAGGTGGCATATTAAGGTATACAGTCACTGAACAATGATAATAGTATTGTGTTAACTTATAAAATTATAATATTTTTAGTCAGTATATTTCCAAGATTACCAGCTATCCTACCATGAAAGACCCAAGAGCAGAACAGACTGTCGAGGGAACCAAGGAATTGCAACCTTCAAAGCAAGCGCCAGGGTACAAGAAAGACACACACAGCCTGCTGGGATGGATCAAGATCAAGGATAGTTAATGGAATGAATGGGAATGAAAGAGAATAAAACAGGTATGAATGATGAATGAAAGATTTGTGGGTAGTATTTTAAGTGTACATGCAATTTAACTTAGGTTAGTAGTTCATTAGGATTATTTTAGGATTTATGTAATGACAGTAGTTCAAAAGTTTAAGAAAAAAAAAAAGAAAAAAGAAAAAAATCTCTCTCCCCAGGAACAGCACAGAAGAATTAGATCAAGATTTAGCGATAGATCATATAGAAATTTTTTTCCACAGAATGACTTAGATACAAAATTCAATTTAAAATGTTTTAACATAGGTGTACAGCACAGGGACATGGTAAATTTGTCCACGACACCCAAGATTATAAACTGCTATAATTATACTGATGCTAACTAGACTGATGGTAAAGAAAGAGTGCACACATCAAAGCACAAGCATAGTAAAGGAGTTGAACTCATCTGTATCCATCTAAAGGGGGAAAGGTGTGTGGGATTCCTTGGAGTTGAATACTCTGTTAAAGGTGATATAGAGACTGGTGGGGAAACCCTAAACTCTATGAAAGATCATCCCGATAATCATCATTTCGTCTGAGATTCCTTGGGGCTAACTACCCTGTTAAAGGTGGTTATAGACTTGGAGGAAACTCTTAAGATCTATGAAAAATATATCTCAATTATCATTGTTTACATGTTGGATTCCTTGGAGTTGGGTAATTACTCTGTGAAAGGTGAGACTTTGGTCTATGAAAAAATATCTCAACATGCATTTTTTTTTTTTTCTGTGGTAGATTCCTTGGGGTTGGGTAATTACCCTGTAAAAGGTGTTATAGGGCTTTTGGGAAACTAGAAGCACTATGAAAAATATATCTTACCACTATCATATCGGCTAAGAGTCCTTGGGGTTAAACACCCTGTGAAAGGTGATGTAGAAATATTGGTTCAGTCCAATTTTCTATGTAGTGAATATCTCAAAGCTGACCATCATCATCATCACTATCATCATTTCACTTTAAACCCGATAGAGTAGATATAGTGACTAGACTACTACAGATGCAATAAGTGCAAAGATGGTTTAAACTCTTCACCAGCTCAGTACAGGGAAAAGCATGCAGTAAATATTAAAGGCAGTTTTAAAGGGCAGTAATTGAGGATAATCAGGAACCATAATCCCTAGTGGGAATACAATTAAATTGATTTACTATATCTGGTTAAATGAAAATGACACTTGATGTTCCATAAAGTGTCATTTTGTTAAAAAGGGGGAGAGTGTGATGATCCTGCTTTGCATGGTCTCCACGAGTACATTGTGGCAAGCAGAAAGTCCGTGCAACAAGGGACAGCACGAGATACTTGTGCCTAGTCGAGGAAGCGAGGGAAAGCCCGAGCTAGCCTCGTGGTCAGTCGATCATCAGAAGTCAGAAGACGGTTGTAGTATTTGAAGATGTCGTCTTTATGTTGCGCAAATGTTTAATGTTCGAATATGTCGCGAGTGAAATAAATGTGAATAATGTGTTGAACATGTGAAATAAATGGACGAGAATAAACTGACAGAATGTACCAAGGAGCTGAGCGGCGTTTGTGTTGTCAACCCTAGATGTTAAAGCTGGTCTACGTCAAGGTTCATTCCAAGTGTAGCATCGACTCATTCCAAGCAGACCACGCTTCATTTCAAGTAGACCAAGATTTATTACACTCCCAGGTCAACCGAGCCTTAAACTGATTCCAGGTAAAGTCCAGGGAAGTAAAGGCGACCAGTCGGGTACCGACTGGTTTTAAAATATAAGTATAGCACTTTATGCCTGATGGACCAGACATGGTGTAGCGACTAGACTCTAGCCGGCGGTCCGAAAGTCGTTGGTTCAAATCCTAAGATACTGGACCTTTTCTCAAAAACTGACCTTGGCCCCTAGGTCGACCCAGCCTTAAATGGGTACCAATTAAAGTAAAGGGAAATAAAGGCAGCCAGCGTGATGCTGACCATTTCACTAACCAAGTGCCGATTGGTCTATAAAATATAGGTATAGTCCTGTGTGCCCAAAACGTTTGAAGCCGGGGAAAATGCCGTTTACTTTACTAAATGTCTAAACCATGAAAAAAGGGTCCTTTACCTAATGCCTGAAGGCGTCGAAGGGCTCCTTATTACACATATCCCGTATAATAAAAATAATTCTTTCTATATACCCTTGTAATCTTGTGTGATTTTTTTCTCGTTTAACATTAGCATATATCATGAAATTATTGACATTCACAGTAAATTCCTGTTGATTACAGACAGTGTTTTATAAAGATATAGTTGGTTTCTGTGGCTTACGTGTTGCCAGTGCGCTTCGTAATTATTACCAGGGTGCCGGGATTCATTTGATCAGAGCTGCAGACGATTTGGCAGCAAACAGCCTTGCTCTAGTTTCGACAGTGATATCCAGAGCCGATCGTGCAGTGAGCAACGACAAATACTGTACGTAAAGTTGCCTAGAAAACCATAACTGCAGAAAAAAGCTGGGGTTGGTTCTACAACGTCCTGTAAAAGACGCACACATTTTTAAAATAACAAATAATGACGAGCTTACTTGAAAATGTGACGATAAAGAACTTTAAGAATTGTCAGAAATTCTTTACAATTACACCTTCATGTCTGTTATTAGTGGATGCTGGCTTTTTTTTTAAAATTACCTATGCTGTGTACGGTACATATTTCTTAGTATTAAATAAAACAGCAAATTGTGTGCTATATCTTGTCTGCGAGGACAGATATACTGCACGCTTAATCACCTTGTATCACTTGTAATTTCTGCACGTTTGCTTTGTGTAAATCAGTGATTTTATATATATATATATATATATATATATATATATATATATATATATATATATATATATATATATATATATTTGCAGTTGGATAATAACATCAGTCAGAGTTGTGTTTTTTATTTCCAGGAACACCCATCCAAGAATGATCTGTTTGTTTAGCCGGAGGGACACAAGATCAAACACGTTTCCTAAGTAAGCTTATTTGTGGAGTCTCTGACTCAAGCTGCTTCTTTGTGCCCCATCCGCCGCCCATTTTTGGAATATTTGTTATTGTATTATTCAATATTTATATTACGAGTTTTGATGAAAGTTCTCAAACATTTGGTTAATTACCTCTCTAGTTTTTTAACTTAAACTTTTCAAATTTCCCTTTGTTTTATCAACATTTTCCAATGTAGTAAATTATCCCATGGCTGATTATATTTTATGAGTTTTAAACTTACAATGGGAGTCACCGTTGCGCAGCGGTTAGATACTCGCCTGCGGATCGGAAGGTTATGGGTTAGCTCCCTGAAGGAGCCGGACTTTTTTCAAAAATGACTTTGGGTCCCAAGTCAACCCAGCCTTGAGTGAGTACCGGGTACTGACCCGGAAAGTAAATGTGGCTTGCGAGATGCCGATTGGTCTAAAAATATAGGTCTAGCCCTATCTACCCTATACGCATGGACAAGTTTTTTTTTTTTTTTTTTAACTTAGAGTATTTTTGCATTACAGTCATATCAGTACTGACGTGTGGATAAAAAAATATGGAGAACAACTGAACAATTATTAATAAACTATAAAATGTTTGCACTGAACATAAGGAGAGAAATGGTGACAGTATCACTAATATGGAGCTTTTGGAGACAACTAAATAAGTTCCTGTGAATAAAGAGATAAAGAAAAGACTGGCGTTGGAGAAAACATACGGTGAGAAAACACAGAAGAATAATTTAGAATGTTCTTTGACTGGAACCCACAAGAGCGTAGAAGCAAAATGCAGACCAAAACACACGGAAAAGGGAGCTAGAGAGTCAGATTCCAAAGATGGGAAGGCCTTATGGTGAGCTATATGCGATACAAACGGATTCAACGACTTTGGCGTATGTTAACTGACAGCCTTATGTTATGTTATCACAGTCAACTTGACTGCACACTGGACATCCTTCGATGCAACAGTCATCTACATGTGTGATGCAATTTTTAGTTATTTTGAAGTCCCACCCTGGCTTTTGCCGCGGCCCTAAATACAGCCGGGCCATACATATGGAGTAACGGCTGAACATGGTTTCCGGGACCTCTCCACGGGTGATCCTTATCCGCATGGTGGCACTTTGTGTAATTAAGTGTTTATCGCTTGTGTGATGCCCTGGTGGGGATACAACCTACCTCCGATGCAACTGCCGCCTTGAGGAACCTTTGTTGTATTTTGAGTTACCAGTTGTGAGTTATGGAGCACTCCGCATACGTTCATTGATGCTCTGATTCACCTTTCAGCATATACATCAGCGTCTCAGCGTTGATAGTTTCCTTCCTATACTGGTTAACAAGAATGCTCGAACGTGCGGTGTGTCTCTCGTGCCTGGCTGTGTCAATTAACTGCCAATTCTTGCATTCTTAGCAGCGATGTGGACGTTCTGTTCCTAAAATTTCTCCACCCTCATACCTCTCTAAGAGACTTGCAATGTCAGTGCGATTTGTAGGCCGGTCATAGACAACTAAGGCAGAACCTTCCAGTATATCAGCCTTTCCATTGCTAACTACCACCCGCTTGCCATGGGACAAAAATGAATGTCACTTCAGGCACAGTGGCGTTTTACAATGGTTCGTCGGTCTACTGTCTGCGTAGGGAACCTGCCATGACCATCCGGATATGCTCCAAGAATCACTCATCAAACAACATGAAAATAACCCTGTGATTCCAGTCACACGAAAACTCGTGTCACCGCCATCACCTCCATCAACAGATTGCTAGTAGTCATAGAGAAGGCACTACTGGCTTCTTAGATTGTTCTGCCTGCAGAGCGAACTGTAAAAATTCATGCACGTTTGCGTTCTCGTATAATGGACATGTCTCTGTAAAAAGCAAGTGTAAAGGTCCATTTTATACTCCTTCAGGAGTATTGGGTACATAGGGCTAGACCTACATTTTATAGACAAATCGGGACTTGGACTTCTAGTAATTCCCTTTGGTCTCTGGGTAGTGAGATCGGACGCCCGTGTGCATTGTTGCGCACGTAAAAAAATCCCTTGGCAGTTGAAAATCAAAAAAAAAAAAAAAAAAAAAAAAGTACCATAACAGAGTAAAAAATTTACCCAATGCATTTCAGGATCCTCGCCGGTGATATAGATTCTGTGCATTGTGCTGAGCTTCTTCGGACTTAGAGTTGAGTTAGAAGAAGAACGAAGCACTTATGGATTATTACCCATGTTCCATGATCTTAAAACTTCAAACTATTTGATTTGTCATTAGGTGGGTTCTTGTCAAATCTTGGCCTATGATTTCCACCACTGGTACGTCTGCCTTGACATACGCAAGTTCACAAAGAACCACGTTACTGAAATGCCCACTGGACATCAACACACCAGGAGGAGATGCGATCAAATATAATTTGGATTGCTTTGACAATTTCTCGAAGATTTCTTCCATGTCAGTACCTCAAGAGTCCTGCCACTCCCATTTAACTATTGCTCAGTTATCAGCACCGTATACACACTGAATAGACACAGAGACCGCAGAAATTCTTGAAGTAATCCTCAACAACCACATCTGAGTAGCAGCTGTTCTGGAACAGCGCTGCGGCTAGCCAGTAGATCATAAAAGGAGATGTTTCCAGTCGAAGAAGTTTCCGCACCATGTAGTCAAATGATACACAGCCTATCAAAGTCTAGGGCAGAAACTCATGTTTCTCATTTCCTCTGAAAACTATCGTACACGTAGACGAAAACTGCTGC